>JAQJVL010000318.1:684607-1077234 GCA_035578905.1 Stictocephala bisonia
ACTAAGTGCATGTAAGTTGTGTAGCTCATTGCCCAGCTGCTCCAGTATTACAACACATCTGTTACACCACATAGAGACGTAGATACTCCCAGTGGACTAAGTGCATGTAAGTTGTGTAGCTCATTGCCTGGCTGATCACGACACTCCCTTGTGCGGCAGCGGCTCGTGAACCATCAATACTCAGCTGCGAAAGTTTAATTAATTGTAAGTGATTGTGATGGCCTTCTAGATCGCCAGAGTGACTGTAAGGCACGCCTTTCAAAATGGAGTGGAGTGAAGATATGTAACCGCTATCATGTCGTGTGATAATGGTGGGAATGTCTCCTTTCTGATTCCCCACCCACAAACAATTCTTAATGAATTAATGACGTAATGTGGTTATGGAGGTGACATTCAACACTTTCCTATTAAATCTTCACCTAGAGCACAGTGGTGAACTGTTGAAGGTATTTCTCAACAATCGAAATGACTTCAGTCCTCCTTCAAAAAAAAAAAACTTTATTACAAATGGCTCATTTCACAAGTACCAAACTAGATCTAGGAACATGTTTACTATTTTGGGTCATTCCACATCTATGTTCGAGAAGGGCCTATATCATGTGTGCATTA
This sequence comes from Stictocephala bisonia, assembly GCA_035578905.1. Taxonomy (NCBI): domain Eukaryota; kingdom Metazoa; phylum Arthropoda; class Insecta; order Hemiptera; family Membracidae; genus Stictocephala; species Stictocephala bisonia. Next base: position 685,217 of record JAQJVL010000318.1, read on the forward strand.
GCATTTTTAATCAACTGCCCCATAACATAGTTTGAGGAAAATTTCTCATTATATAAGAAAAAAGTAAAAGAACATTTCCGTGATAAATGTTATTACAATTTAAGTGACTTGTTGTCAGTTTAACTGTTATATTAATTTAGTACTATATTTTAGTGTTAACCATTGACGTGTTTAGAACTTATTTATGTATTTTTAAACGAATAAAGATTAATTATGAATTCATTGTTAATTTTAGATATGTGAAGATATCCGTCCCTGATGTATATGGAAATTGGGATATTAAGGTTGTTGAAAACAGTATTGGAAATTATTATTTAGGGACACAGGAAAATACAAACTTCTTTCTTTTATTGAGAGAATCAACACAGGGAAAAAGAAACAGAGGTCACATTCAATAATGTGCTAAATATGTGCTGATTTAGTGCGTCGAGTAGTTATTTCTCCAGTTTGATATAAGAGTGGCAGGGCCAGCACCTTGCAATCTCTCTCTTATTCCCCCCAAATCATCAAGGTTAAACATAGTAAATATTATCAATAATGAATAAAGATGTAGATTAGTTGAATCTATTTAATATTTCTACTTAGGCATTAATTGCGGCAATGAGAAAGCAACCTCTGTTTCCTTTTCTGTTTGCTATCAGCTAGTAGATGCAAACATGTTCACTTCCTTGCAAACTTTGTTCGACTAGGTTTATCCATTGTTAAACAGGTTACATTATTACTTAACCGTACGTTAGTCAACGTCAGATTAGGTTGAGATAAGTTAGTTTAATTTATTCGCTTAGCTTATATTTTAGTATCACTAAGTCATATTTAAATGTACTTCCTTCAGAAAACCATTGTTATTGATTTGACTTTACATAGAAACATTTCTTTTGTTTTCTGACACACAACCGAAAATATGATGACGTTGTACGTAATTTTCGTTAACATTTTTGATAATTGCTTTTTTATACATATCAAGGATCAAAATTTACCTTTAAACTTGTTGGACAGAAAGATGGGTAACCATATCATATGGTTATTTATATAGTTAATTTGGTTATTTTAGCTTTGCATGAGGTTTTAAACTTGTTTTACGCTATTTTCAAAATGAAATAACGGTTTTTGAAACACTGCAACTTTAACAGATTTAATATGGCCGCTTTTGAATGAAGATCCATAATATTTTATTTCTGAAATATTAGGACCCACTACACATTTTGAAAGAATTCTAAAATATTCTTTACTTCTTTAGACTACTAAAAGTGTTAAAAAAAAACTAAAGTTGAAAATAGAAAGAAGTGAAGAATTTCTAGGCAGAATGAGACGTAGGAAGCTTTAGTTGCCGTAATCATCAGGACTGTTTTTGAATAAACATGATCATCCTTAGTTGATCCTTAAAAAATAATGATAATGCAATGGACATTAAGGTATGAGATTACAGTGAAGAAGTGAGTTACTGTGAATATCTAAGAAAATTAAAGTCATCCATTCTTTAAAAGATAAATATAAGCGATTTACTCGTTTGCACAGTACCAAGATAATCAAAGCCTGCCTTTATTCAAAAGACGTTTTAAACACCTTTTGGTAGACAGTGATTTTTATTCAGTTGAGGAATAGTTTCAAAGCCGCTGAGACAATCATTAAACACCCAATCATGCAATTCTGGTGTCAAGTGTAAGAATGTTGGATGCATGAGAAAAATGCACAAAGGAATGTGACCGATTGCAAATGAGTGTCTAGACTAGACTAATTATGTAGTTTGTAACACAATTATAAATTGCAACATGCAATAAAGAAATTATTTAAGAAACATCAGCACAGCGTTTGAACAGCTGAATAGCTAGCTGTTCCTACGTTTGTTTTTGAAATTTGTTAATGATGGAGTATCAGATGAGGGAGACAAAGGTAGTTGGACATTTGCCATCATTACGTTAAAATTACCAATCACAACGTTTCGATTTGGTAAAACCCAAACCTTTTTCAAGAGTTGAAAACTAAATTACATCTACACAAACATGTTATAAAACTACTTTCTTTTACAACATGTTTAAAAAGAACCTAGTTTTATAACATGTTTGTGTAGATGTAATTTAGTTTTTAGCACTTAAAAAAGGTTTGGGTTTTACCAAATAGAAACGTCGTGATTGGTAATTTTCACGTAATGATGGCAAATGTCCAACTACCGTTGTCTCCCTCATATGTTCCTAAGTTGTTCGGTTTAAAAGGTCTTGTATGCAATATCTGGAAAATATAAGAAAATTACTCCTTCTTTCGATAAATAACTGTATATTACGCGTACATATTAAATTGGTTTTTCCAATAAGAAACAAAGGCTAAATTTTCCCAAGCAAGCTCACTTAACCTTGGCGTATTGTTTCAAAGAAATTGCGCCCTTCGTTGAACAAGCGCCAATCAAGGAAGACATGAAACTGAACACGTAGAAGGTGGTGTTATTGTTATTAATGCCAGGAAATCAGGATAAATCATCGTCAGGAAGTTGCAGTGATACAAGACGTGCATCTATATTAAATAGACTTTGACCTTGGAGCTGCCATCGTTATAAAATGCACCAAGGTGCAGCTAAATACATTATTCAACGCCAAGCCTACATTACAGAACATAAACTGGATAGAAGATGATGTAAGAAATAAACGCAATTAATATTATCTTGTTTGTTTTTTTCAGGGTCAGCACTTCTAGTTACTTTTTATCTTTGGCCTGTCGGCTTGCAAATATTTTAAATGAAGAAACTTATTCTTTTACTTATCTCCTTAATTAGTTTTTATTTGCATAATTAGAGCTTGATCTTAGTTTGAAATAAAAAAAATTATTGGGAAGCATACTCATAAAAGAAAAAAGACATTCGTCACATTATATTCAATAATATAGTTCGAGTTTATGGGGCAAAAATATAAAAAATCCCAACTAAACACCATCGCCTTGATACAACATTCCCTTCACTACAAATATTCGTACTTTGTTGACCTTCTTCTAACCCCACAAACCAGAGATTCATTACTTGTTAGATAAGTGTCTGTACATACACTTATATACACAAATTATACACACTTATTTACATATAATTACTTTTCTTTTATAAAACCTTTCATGGTGAACCACAGAAAATAAATAAACAGAGATCGCACCCAATAGTGCAAATGTTTTTGGAGGTAGTGTGTCGAGTAGTTATTCTTCCAATACGTCATGCGAAAGCAGGCCCAGCACCTTGTCAGTATCTCCCTTATCCTCCCAAAATCCACGAGGGTAAAGGTAGTAGTTGTTAGTACATTAGTTTTAATCACTATACAACGGCCACTGAGCCGATCACTGTGGCCATAAGAAAGCGACCTCTGTTTCTTTTTCTTCTGTGAAATAACCTACGTACATACAATTAACATAGGCACATCCAATTCCCAGACACCTTTCTCTTAAGAACACCCTCTACTATAAATAAATACGACCGTTGACTGCACATACAGTTTGGCTGACTTCACATACTGGATACAGCAGACAGAATTCTAGAAAACCAGACTACCTATTTTATCCTTTAAGGTTATTGTTCATCCATATACAACAAAGTTAGTGAAAAGCTAGTCTTAGGTTATTGATGGAGTTTTTTTTATTTGCAGGCTTACCTTTTAGTGGTTCACTGTCGATTTTTTTGGTAAATACTACAAAGTACTGAAACAATGAACGATGTGCTGATCATCTTGAGTGAGATTCAGTAGAAACTAGTACATTCCGGAAGGAAGATGCAAAAATTATTAATCTTTCTCTAAGACCATTAGAGCTGAAATAAGCAGCTAAGCACGTGATGCATGGTTTAGGTAGATGTTGAACAAAACAAAATAAATGTGATGAAACCGTATTTGGCGTTCCCTATTTTATTTTTCTATATTAATGAATATTTTCTTACTTAATATTTGGTCCTTACCGGATGGCGAGAAGATTGAAGTAGCCATTCAATATTATTTATTCCAAACTCATAATGGATATTTGACAGAAGTCCTGCAAGCTACACTTAGTATTGATGAAGTAATGTTTTAATAGAAAACTAAGCGAAGTATGGTCAGTGAAATGGCAGGTTTGAGTGCTGCTGAAGATAAAATTACTTATAACATTGCTTGGTCCAATTTTAAAGCGTATGTTTATAAATTCTAAGGAATATAAGACCACTATACATTATTTGCTCATATGTTCTAGAAACTAAATCAAAAATGATATAGCATTGCAAAAATTGACAGAGTTATTAGGGTATTGTTTGTGCCAGTTCATTTGCCTTAATAAAACTCAGTCAAATTGATAAGTTGTCAAATTGAATTTCAAATCTCAATACAGTATAAGGTAAAATATTTAATATTTTCATTTAATGAAGAAGGAAAATATGACATTATTTGTGGTAGAGTTTAAAAGGGACATTTAAGCGAGAGTTTAGTTAGCATAAATCAGCTTTAAAATATAAAGAGAAAAATGCCCTCGTGGGTAGTCTATTCTGCTGTCACTTAAGACATAACCTGCGGTGTGATAAAAACATATAAAATCATACATAAAATTCATCTAATTGATCTATCAATTTATCCCATATATTTGATTTATGTAAAATAAACTTCACTCAGGTATCACATGAGCAGTATTATTATAGAGAACAAATTCTTTATAGCGTAGTAAAGAATCCAGGATGCAGAAGTCTCAATCAGACTTCTCAGATCTGATAGTAAAGAATCAGATGGTCACAATATTCATAGCAATAAATAAGGAACATATCTTTGTATGTTTAACACAAATAAGTTGTATGTATGAGGTAGTGTTTTATTATTAACTATGGGAACCCAATAGCCTGATTGTTGTCAACCTTTCAGAACCTCGGCAAATTAATTGCAGAGAGCATTCACCCTTAGAACTCAGTAATGCACCAGATATCTTTGTCTATGAAGGTATAATATAATAGTTATCAAATAACAGCACTGTCAAAATGAGCTGCCATTTATATTCTCTTATATACAAAAATAGCATATACATAAGATAAGACTGGTCTCGTTCAGAAATTTAGATGCCTGACGTCCACGTAGGTGCAAAACTTCCTGCAACATCTTTCCTAAGCCACTGCATATTAAATGCGTACATAGTAAAGGCATGATTTTTTGAAGATGTGCCACTATAATTTTGGCAATTTGGCAAGTTTTAAAGTTGTTCGAAAAGTGTTTTAGTAATAATGGTTGAGAATTCGTAGAAAGAGCATAACATTCATACACTAAACTAAAGCGTAGATTAACAAACGTATATTTCTTTCTATTTTCTTCTTGATAAGTTATAGCTACAGTGGGGTATTTTGGCACACAGTACCCAGTTAACTCACAGCTACTGTAAGATCATAAACATTGTTTCGCTTCTTAATTTACATAATAACAGAGAGCATCTAATCGCAGCAATTCATTTAATTTCACATAACTCTCTGAAGAGTTAGAAGTCGGGTAATTTCCCTTGATTACAGCGTAGCGCGTAGTCTGCTGGAAATGCAGTTTCATCACTCAGGTCTGGTCGTGGTTACTCATCCTTGTGTCATTTCCTGGCGGTTTGAATTCTAGTATCTGACCACTCAGTTTCCGGCATTTCATCATAACTAATTGTGACGAGGTTGACCGACCGTAACCTTTAAACGATTGGTGTTTTTTCATGGGTTGGTGAACGATTCATGGGTTCATTCAAGATGACTGGAATAGTTATATTCTCATGCAGCTTAGAGATCGGTGAAATATTTGCCTAGGAGCTTGGATGTAGCTTGAGGTCAGTGGCGGCGGAAGGAGTTTAGATCAGGGGGTCAATCGGGACAAAAGTGAGGGGGGGGGGTCTAGAGGACCATTGTTCAACTTCATTTTCAGATTGAGAAGTTTATTTCTTTTCCATGTTATTTAATATTTCATATTCGTGCATAAAGTCTCTATAGAGTCCCCAATACAACAGGATGCTGTTCAAGCTTCTTTTCTAGCTGGATAAATCTTTTTATGGCTGCTTGCTTGGAATCTCCTAATACACTAGGACTGTTGAGTAAAGGCATTTGTACTCTGTGCCTGCCATTTTCATGTCTCTTCAAGTACCTGTTGAAATGCTCCTCACAAGAAAGTTCTTTTGCTGTGAGATATTTATAGGGTAGTGATGGTTCCTCTGAGAGCCAGAGCTGTTGCAATTTGTGGTCTAATGTATCAGATGTAGTCAGGAACAGGAAGGATTGGCTCTTGACTGTTTCTGATAGCCCCTTACCAATAACACCGACTATCCAACCTAGTCTTGTTTTTTGTAAGGTCAGCAATCGCCTTCCTTTAACTGACCTATGCATAAGAGGTCCCAGAATATCTCTGTCCAATCAATAAGTGTACCTTCTCGGGTGTACCAAATGAGGGATCAGCTAATATAACGTTTTTTGGAATGGTGATATTGCTAAGGTTTACTCTTTCTGAAGGCGGGTTATAGGTTATTTTTGGTAATACTATGAAAGAGAGATTCACACTGTAGTTAGAAATGCAGGATTTATTAGTATCTGATGATGTTCCCTTAGATTCGAAAAATAATTCATTAACACCTGTCACTTGACATGTACTGTTTATCTTTTTCAAACCAAGTTTTTGTACTATGTTTTCAGTAATAAAACACAATTGAGAACCACTGTCTAATAATGTTCGACATGTAATAGATCTTCCAGTTGGGTTTATCACATTAAATTATAATAACACTTGTGTCATGGCTATTGAATCTGTAACTGTGTACACTTTTAATGAAGTAGTGTCTTCCCTTTTATGTGTACTGTTTCCTTCCTGCGTTTTAGTTTCTATAGTTTAAGTGTTGGAATCTATATCTGTGTAGCGCACCCAATACCACTTTACGTGTAGGGTGCGCGAGTGGGCCAATACCACTGTACATGTAGGTGTGTGTGTGTGTGTGTGTGTGTGTGTGTGTGTGTGTGTGTGTGTGTGTGTGTGTGTGTGTGTGTGTGTGTGTGTGTGTGTGTGTGTGTGTGTGTGCGCGTGCGTGCGTGCGTGCGTGCGTGTGCGTGTGCGTTGAGACCCATCCCCCCCACCAAAGCTGGAAAGCGTGCCAACTGGGGGATGGCTCAAAACAAGTCAAGCGATGGGATCACGGGTGGCGGTTGGAGGGTCAAATAACACTCGGCAGCTGAGCAAAACTAATTTTATTTCAAGTTAAACAACATATCATTTAAACTGACAGTCAGAAGGCCACAATATTAATTCGCCGTTAAATAACTACAAGAAACACTAAAATAACCAAGATAATACAAAAACCACAAAACCAACAAACTCTACAATTACCAAAATTAACAATTAACAACTACATGGCCTATCTGCAGCTTAGCCTGAGACACCCAAAACGTAAGACAATTTAGTAGCAATTTAAAAGTGAACATTTAGAAACAATTTTGATAACCCCAAATAATCCCCGGCAATTTAGCCCCACATCCCATGATTCCGAGGCCAGGGAGTAAGCCGGAATCCCTGGGCAGCTCCGAATTAGAAGTTAAGCAAAAGTACAATAATCCCCTTTTGGTGAAAGTATAAAAATTAAACAATTTAAAAAAATATATATAACACGGTACCGTTCTATCATCCCCGGACATCAATAATACAAAACACGAACTAAATAAATAACTAACTAAATCACTAGGCCTAAAGCATAAAAATAAATAACAACACAATTTAACGGTAGGGACCTAACAAATATAAACTCTAGAAAAATATAACAACAAAATAAACTAATTAAACTAAATAACAATAAGTATTAACACTAAAAGTTCTTTTTTTTTTTAATATTTTAAGTTTTTTTCCTTTAATAAAAAAAAACATATAGGTCCCCATGGCTGTGTTGCATACATCACTGTTCATTCAGTTTTAGGCCAAATTAAATAGTTCCAAAAATTTTTTGTCTTCTTTTGTTTTATCTTTCACTTCTTTTTTTTCTTTGGTTTATATATATATATATATATATATATATATATATATATATATATATATATATATATATATATATATAAACAGCAAAACCCCCAGCTCAGCCGCCGGGAAAAACAACAGGGAACGCACTGACCTGAGGACTGAAGACTTCTACCCAAAGATGTAGGGAGGGCAGACAGGGCACAGCTCGCTCAATCACATGGTCCCCAGGCCAGGCTCGCAGTGTGGTAGGTGGAACTTTGCCCGGACGACAGGCTGAGGGATGAAACGTCCTACTCAAGGACCCTGGAGTTTTAGGAGTCTCTAGCCCTGCATGTTTAGAAACGCAGAGAAACCAGTAGACTCACGGCCAACCTGACAGACAAAGCTGGAACACGGAACGAACGAGTTCGAGCCAACGGTCACCAAAGTAAGCGAATCGCCGGGCACAAGCGGTCTCAGGCAGCCCGGCAGATCACGAAGAAAAAAAACGAAATGTACCGGTCAAAAGACCCGGTACAACCTCCCTCTGCAAAACCTCAACACACCCAGGCAGGGGAGAAAACTCGGTACCTCAGAGAACCAAACAGAAGACGAAGAAGAAACCTCCGAAGAGTGGTGTTCCAAGGACGCCAAAGAGAATCTAAGAGGGGAAACCCCTCGAACAGGGAGTGAACTACCCTGACTGTCGGGCCCGACCAAAAAAGAGAGAAGGAGACTTTCTCAGAACAGCCACCTAGGGCGCAGAGGTGATCAATCTCTTTGCCCCAAGAAACACCAACTCCCAGGAACACCAACTCCTGGATCAACCGTTCCCCGGAAAGCCTTAAGCTGGGACACATGGGCTTTCCTGAACACTCTGCCTGACTGGGGATCAACCAGCAGAGCAGTCACCGGTGACAAAAACCTGTCGATGCGGTGGGGACCAGACCACCGATAGCACAACTTTGCAGCTCTTCGTTCCGCGGCCGAACTGACCGGGTAAGCCTGACAAAGAACCAGATCTCCAACCTGAAAAGGGTTAGGAGTACGACCCTTATCATACCTCCTCCTTACTCTCTCTCTCTAGCATGTAGCAGGTTGCGCCGAGCAGCCCGCCACGTGGACACTACGTCAGTGGCACCTGGCGTAGGTAGAAGATCCTCTAGCCTCCACAAGTTGGACAATGGGTTGTTAGGAGGGTAGCCATGTAGAATCTCGAAGGGAGTGGCATTGTGACTCTCATGCTTGGACGAATTGAAAGCAAGCTGGAGCCAAGAGAGACTCTCATTCCAGGTGTTCTGCTTCTCAGCATGGAAAGTAATAAGGGCAGACCGAAGATTGCGGTTGAACCGTTCTGCATGAGAAGGCTGTGGGTAATAAGGAGAGGTAGTCACATGCCTGATACCATTGCCAAAACAGAACCTACGAAACTCGTGTGAGGTAAACTGGCTACCGTTGTCGGACACAAGAGTGGAAGGCACACCAAAGTGCTGGAAGAGTTGGGACTGGAGAGCACGGATGGTGAGCTTAGCCGTAGCACTCCGAAGTGGGAAAAGCCAAACGAACTTCGAGAAAGCATCCACACAAACAATTAGGTAGGAGCTACCTGACTTGCTACGGGGAAAAGGACCCACGTAGTCGATGAACACCTTCTCAAAAGGACGCTCGGCCACTTCAGAAGATAACAACACTAAGTTTGCATTCTGACTAGGCTTGCTGAGAGAGCACAGGTGACAAGCCCGCACTCTGCCTGCAACATCCCGGTTCATGCCCTTCCAGATGAAATACCTACGAATCTTAGCGATGGTCTTATGAATGCCAAGATGACCGCCCACAAGAGAAGAGTGATAATACTGAAAGACCATCGGTACTAGATGACTAGGCAGCACTACACGGGGTTCACCCCTCTGTCGAGGACGGCAACAGAGTACCCCTTTGGACAGAAAATAGGGAGGGTGGGCACCTCCCTCTTGAAGCTCACCTAAGATGACTGACAGCTCAGGATCTTTCTGCTGATGAGACAGTAGGTCGTCAAAAGCCAGATGAAAATCCAGAAGAACAGCACCACACTGAGCAACCGTCTCAGTAGGTGGATCACTGGGTTCGTGATACATGCGGGAAAGAGCATCCGCGATGACATTCTGGGTACCCCTAAGATGTTGGACTCGGAACTTAAAAGCAGAAATCTTGACCACCCAGCGAACAAATTTCCCAAGCTGTCTGGGATGGGCAAGAAGCCAAGATAGTGCCTGATTGTCAGTCTCCAGCAAGAACTCAGCGTGTTCTAAGAAACGCCGAAACTTGTCCGTACCAAAGACAACAGCCAGACACTCTAACTCATAGATGGAAGAAGCTTTCTTTTCCTGGTGAGACAACGTCCTCGAAGCAAAAGCGATGGGCTGCCTGACCCCACCAAACTCCTGAGAAAGAACAGCAGCAATGGCGGAGGAGGAGGCATCAGTCTGAAGAATGAATTCTCTGCTGAAATCAGGCATACGCAGGACAGGAGGTTGCATGATAGCCTCCTTGAGAGCATCAAAGGCAGTCTGCTGAGCTTGGCCCCACACAAAAGGGACACCTTTCTTTCGCAGCTCGTTCAACGGGGCAGCAAGCTCGGCCACGTTAGGGATGAAGCGACGGTAAAAATTCACCATCCCCACAAAACGGGCAATCCCCTTGGCATCTCTGGGAGGAGGAAAATCCCGAATGCCCTGGGTCCTCGCAGGATCAATGCAAACGCCTCGAGAAGATATGAGATGACCCAGAAAAGAAATCTCAGGACGAGCAAAAGTGACTTTCTCTGGATTGACGGTAAGGCCAGCTGATTTAAGGCGACTAAGAACTTCCTCCAGATGTTGCATGTGTTCCCCGAAAGTCTCACTGTAGACAAGAAGGTCGTCCAGGTAATTGAAGACAAACTTGAATTTCACATCATGGAAGATGGAATCAAGCAGACGAGTAAGAGTCTGGGCACCCACAGCAAGACCCATAGGAACCCTAGTGAACTGATAGAGATTCCAGGGAACACAGAAGCTAGTCATAGGCCGTGATTCCTTCTTCAAGGGAGGCTGATGGTAGGCCTGGTTCAAATCAAAAACACTGAAAAACTTAGCCTTACCGAACCAATCAAACGCAGAATGCAAATCAGGCAGAGGTACCGAGTCAATAGCGACCTTAGCGTTGAGCCTCCGATAATCCATCACAAGCCTAGACTTACCATTAGGCTTGGGCACAAGAAAAGCTGGACTGGCATAAGCAGAACGAGACGGTTCAATCACACCCTTGCTCAGAAGATCTTCAATCATAGCCCTCATAACCTCCATCTTTGGGGGAGCAAGTTTGTACGGATGACTTCTAACAGGCTGAGAATCGGTGAGGTGGATCTCATACTCCAGAAGAGAAGTGACCCCAAGCTCAGGTGTAAGCACATCAGGAAACTGCCAACACAGCCTCCTAATGGCCTCCGCCTGCTCAGGGGGGAGATGACCAACTGGATCCACCTTGGGTTGTTCGGGCTCACAACCCACCTCTCTGACTGCAGGAGGGCAGTCAGAATCACCTACTAGAGGCACCAAAACTCGCCGATTAAACTTGAAAAACATCTGGCGCTTCTGGAGGTCAAGCACCATACCACTCTTAGAAATAAAGTCTGCTCCTAGGATACAAGAAACCGCCAGGTCCTTGGCAACAAGAAAACCCCACCTCCAGGAAAATCCTTCGATCTTAAAATGGAAAAACGCCTTTAGAATTATAGGTAGAGGAGTTTGGGATGCCGTCCAGCATGTAATTGAAGAAGGCTCGGTGTGCCTGACAAGTCCTAAGGCGTCAAGGGACTCAAAAAGAGAAAGGCTGATGATACTGCATGCCGAACCAGAATCAAGAAGGGCTCGACACACCGTACCACCAAAAGAAACAAAAACGCCAGGACACACCGAGGTGACCGCCCTAAGCCCCAGGGAAACCATGCTAGCAAGGCCCGAAAAATCCCCGACACTCCTGCTATGGGCACGTGTCAGAGGCAAATGGCCACGGTCACTCGCAACAACGCGGGGAGCTACTGTGGAGGCAACCCCCCACGCTGAGCGTTTCCCGCCCCACGACCTCGAGCACGTGGACAGTCACGATGAATGTGACCAGGTTGGCCACAAGCAAAACACACAACAGGAGGCCGAGAACCACGACCCTCCACTGGCTGACTCACACCCAAAGACATAGCCGGTCGACGGGTGGGGAGAGCACGATGACTCTCAGAATCCCTCCCTTGCTGGTCTGAGAACTGCACGCTGCGCGAAACAATGCACAGCTGATGCAGCTTCCGAAAAGACGAAGGCACACCAGCAAAAACTAGCCTACACCGTTCTTCTGGAGAAATACCATCCAGGATGACCCGAACGGTGTCAGCTTCCGAAAGTATGAGGCGCAACGCTTGACGAGCTTCCTTGACTGAAGAGACATAGGCTGCCAGAGACTCTCCCCTACCCTGCGACCGATAAAATCTTTCCATGACCAACCTCTCCCTGAGTCGAATGTGAAGAAACGACGACCGTAACAGTAGTGTAAATAGGAGAGTTCTGGGCTCACTTTCGGGTATCTTCGGCTATCTTCGGCTTTCGGATCCAAGATGACGACTACGTTCGGGTACCTTCGGGTCACGTGACCACCCCGAGCTCTAATTGGTCGAGAGCGGCCACCTTCGGGCATCTTCGGTAGTAGATGTTTTTGGACAGTTTGAGACTCACTTTTTTTTGGTCACGTGACCGGATCCAAGATGGCGGCGCAGTGTTGCCAACCCCCCACCCCCTCCCCCACAAAATTTCCCCCATTTCCCTCACATTTCCCTCACATTTCCCTCATTTCCCTCACATTTCCCTCATTTCCCACACATTTCCCTCACATTACCCTCATTTCCCACACATTTCCCTCACATTACCCTCACTTCCCACACATTACCCTCAAATTACCCTCAAATTTCCCTCAAATTCCCACATCATACTATATAAAATACAAAAGATGGCGACCGGATCCAATATGGCGTCTTTTCCCGCCCGCGCCAACTCACACCCCGTGGGAAAATTCCCTCCCCAAAATTCCCCCATCCAATATGGCGTCTTTATACTATATAAAATCAACATCATATATACTATAACAAACGTCGACCGTAGCGCCCCTGGCGGCAACGTAGCGCCCCTGGCGGCAACGCGATCGCAGCGCCCCTGGTGGCAATGCAGCGCCCCTAGCGACCGCAGTGCCCCAAGCAGCAATACCTAGCGACCGCAGCGCCCCTGGTGGCAATGCCGACGATCACAACGCCCAAGCAGCAATACCCAGCGACCGCAGCGCCCCTGGCGGCAACGCAGCGCCCCGGTGGCAATACCGATCGCAGCGCCCCAAGCAGCAATACCTAGCGACCGTAGTGCCCACTGGCGGCAAACGTTGGGTGACGCATGCGCATCCAACGCTCTGCCCCTGATTGGTCGCCCTCTCCGCATCCTTCTCACACCTACTGTTTTGCCTACCTATCTCAATTTAATTTGAATGTTGTATAAATACCTAGCTACCCATATATCACCTACTGTTATGCCTACCTATCTCAATCTAATTTGAATGTTGTATAAATACTAGCTACCCCATTTATCACCTACTGTTAGCCTACCTATTTAAACCAAGCCTTTATTTAATTTGCCCTCAACCCCCATATTACCACTACAAAACTTTCCCTAGAAGCTTAGATTATACCAAAGTTTATTTTCCAAAAACATACCTTAAGACTCGTCATCTTACAACAATCACTCAAACACACATGGCCTCCCATATGCCATATAGTCTTCCCAAGACCTAGTACAATTTGAAAAAATCTATAAACATGAGCCCATAGAGAGCCCTGTACAGTCCACAAGCTAGATACACTCATAGCGTAAAAGTCCTAAAGCACATCTAATACAGTCATCACCTGAAATCCACTTTAGGTATCACTTGATCTAATTATACGTACCTCACCCTAATTCTGTATTTTCCTAGTTTATCACCTTCATGCTTGTTAGTGCTGTTTATATCTGTGTAGTTATTATTCTTACACGTTTGCTTGTTAAACATCTATTGCTCAATGAACATCCACTGCTTGTTGCTATTGCATGAACTGACGATGGATGTTACCTGTTATATACTGTGATTATAACTGTTTTCAATTGCATAGTTATAGCTACATTTCCACGACTATGCCATCCCGTTTGTATTCATTGTAAATTAGCGTTTACCGTAAATAAAAGAGCGATACTAATCTACTTAAATCACAAGTCATCTAACCTAAAACATTGCAAAAGGTCTTTCAAATTTAACCGTCAAATATTTACCTAATATTAAACGTAAGTATAAATATTGCTAAACTACAGTGTGCCACTCTGGCCGTACTGTCTCTGAAGTTTCCACATTCACTTTAAACATTAACTAATTAATGTACTTCATAGTGAGCCAAGTACACTATTTTATAAATATCACTGATACACTTCAGCCTCAACATTACCTGAATTCAATACAAAAACAGGAGATTAAATATATAACACAATATTACAGTTTCGAACAATAACGAGTGAACTCAAGACATCGACGTACATGTGTAAATGTATAAACCAAAATACAATATGTGGAGTCCCCTTCTGCCCTTTTCTTTAGCTTTTTTAAATCTTTTTTTTTTTTTTTTCTTTCGTACTTTTATTTAAAGGGCAGATAAGGGGATTACATTGGTCCCTAACGGCTCCTGACACTGACACAGAAATGCATTAACAAATGCTGTATGATAATAGTAAACAAATGTTCAATAACAATACTAAATTTATTTACAGTATCTCACTCACAGTACTTGCGTCGTAACCTATTTATTAGTATAGGGTAGTACTTAGCCTATCTCAAGAGTGTTCATTTATCTTTGTTTAACAGCTGAAGATTAAACTCATAGTAACTGAGTATAACGCTAAACATTCAAAACATACATGTTTATTTATTTAATGAACCAACGGTCACACCATTTACAATAGTTTACAATATTAGTTTTAGTTATACAACTGGTACAGGATAATAAATAGTTATTGTATGTTATCACAACAACTGTTACTTAACTACTAAAACCAACCCGATATTATCCTTACATCCGAACACTTACACCTCCGTACACCACCGCGCACTTAACTAAATAATAAACACAATACAAGGAAGAACACTACAAGTTAGAATAGTAATATTAAATAAGCTATTAGAGAATTGAATGGAAACAACGATACTTCAACTGTACATCACCGTTATCGCAAAATGACCAATACAGATAACAACGCCAATTCCAACAGAAGCATTATCGTAAAAAGTTATGCACACCCACTTAAATCAATCTAACAGTTCTAAAATATCCACCACAGTAATACTTTGAGCGGATCCAATACATAAAGTGTCTATTCTACTATATAGTTAATAATTTAAAACATATTGGTTTTATTGTAAATTATATAAATTGAACATATTATTAAGTGACCAATATCAACTCTCAACTTCACTAATAAAGTTCTACTGTATTAAAAAGACCAATAAGGAACGTTAAGCTAAATTCGAATAAACTCTTGAAAACAATCTTTAAAGGAAAGCCCGATACAACGTAAGTACAGTGTAACACCCTTAATAATCATATTCATATAGAGTACACATAATTCCTTCTTCCTCCAAGTCCATACCTAGTTATTTATTCACCTCAACACTACATACACTTCTAAACCTATATTATACTAGTTCTAAAAATATACTAAACCTAAACGTATTATCTCGCAGCCAGTAGGTTCATCTGCAACAAAGGTATACATAGTGTAAGCAACACTTGGAACAAGACTAACAATCCATATAATTTATTAAGTCAAATAACAAATTTAACAAAAAATAATAAACAAAAGAAAAAAAAAAGACACACAGCAGTAGGTGAAAAACATCCATTCGAGACCTACGGATTCAAAATAACAAATTTAACAAAAAACAATAAATAAAACAAAAGAAAAAAAAATAGACACACAGCAGTAGGTGAAAAACACCCATCCGAGGCAAACGTTCTCAGCAAATTACAAACAATTGATAAGAGTCACGAAATTTCTACAACAACTCTCTAAATGATTTTAGGTTTAAGTTGAAAAAAACCCTCATCTGGTGTAAAGAGGGATGTGGACCATTGTGGAGCACCACTTGGTAAGTGAGTAGGTTTGTGAGCCTGTGAGTACAAAGACAATATATATATATTTAGAAATAACAAAAGGGTGAAAAGTGTGTGCGAGTGAGCGTGTGCCTGTAGATAAGAACTCAAAAGTAAATTAAATAAAAAGTAAACAATCATAATCGATCGGTAAGAACATATAACAAAGGAAGAGGAATGGAATAATATGTATTTAAAATATAACAACAATAAAGGTTGATATATATTTAACAAACATTTCCTCTATCAACATGAGAACATAATAGCCTAAGACGTTAATTTTTACTTTATTAATGAATATTGTTACCTATCAGAATCAAAACCAATGTAGATATACAGAATAACATTAGAAAACAGCTCTCGCTTGCTGTAGACTGAGGTAATTGACGTTATATGTTACTTTCTATAAATTAACCAATAGATTATTACTGATTTAAAACATTTGGATTCGAATGTTTCAGGGGGAGTTTGATGCACTCCGAAACGATATGTCCCGGGGAGAAACCAATGGACCCAGCACGTCCCCTCTGGCTTTTGTTACGTAATCATCGATAGTAATGGCAAACCTGTAAAACAACCCAAAGTCTATAGCGGCCCCGACGTTGTTGACACGTTTCTAAACCGTTTGATTGCAGAGTCCGAGGAACTCTTACCCATTATTAAAAAGAATATCCCGATTAAAATGTCTCCACAAGACAGCAGAAAACAGGCAGAGCATCGCAACAACACCCAAGACATACATTGTTTTTGTGAAACACAAAGTGCACCATTTATTTATATTATTAAAAGTGCTTATCATTTATTCATATTAACAAAAGTGCAGCAAAGACACACTATGGGTTATGATAACCGCTGCAACATCACCTCACTCTTGTGATTTGGCGCCCGTGTCAATCCACACTGCTATCCCCCAGTTTCATTTAGTTATCCTGTTTGATTTAACCAGTCTCCTTTTACGGTGAGTATTTAAGTCCCCACTACCCTCAAGTAAGCCGAAGACAAAACTTAAGGGCATTCTCCAATTCCCATGGGACGCCCATAACGTCACCCTGCCTGGGTTACTTAAAACTATGTATTAATACTTATAAGACCCTGAAAAGGACCGTCTGTAGCAGAGGAGGAGTTAAGTATGAAGGAAAGACATGTCACGATGGTCCTGTTCGTCATGTGTTAGATAGGGGTTTGCTATTATTCGGACATGGAATTCCATCCTCCACATCTTCAAGTGTTTGTAACACGTTGATTAAAAGTTGATGTCCCTTGGTACCGTCTTGGTTTGTAATAATTTTCGTACAGTACAAGTGTACTGTACGATTGTGAAATGGGAAAGGTGTGTATTTCCCTATGGAAACGTAAAAAACCTTTAATAATGTAAGTTGTAGTATCTATCATAACAACCCTAGAAAGGTCTGTTGTAGATTTGGATAAACTTTACGATACCATGTATTATACTATGTACAAAAGTGGTCTACCATTGATAAACAAAGAAATAAAGCCGTTCAGGAAATAGGCATAAGACACTTCCATTAACACTTGTAAGATACTTAAAAACCCAAGGTAGAAGGCTTTGTCATAATATGCAAAAGTGTACCTTCTAATAAACTATGTTAGCTTAACCAGACCTAAGTCAGTAGAATAATAACATCTAATAGACTGTACAACCAACTCTTCTGCTAACGTAAGTAATAAGTCTAATACAATGATTTGAACCTCACAGCTTCATTCTTATATTACAGTTTACAAAGATGATTCAAGACTAACCACATAGTACTTCATATACCCCTCACTAAATAAAACGTACTATCCATCTCCCTATAAACGTTTTAAACCACTTCCAATGAAGGCCCCAGATGAAGACAGGCTATGAACCATTTAAACCTGAATACAAGTACAAAAAGACAGTAACAATAATACATTTTACTGCACTGTTCCAAAGAAACCCCATAGTGGGGTACTTTGGATTACATTATATTCAGTAAAATCAATTGATATTCTTGCTACTTTCAATTATCATACCTAATACACAGAACCCCTTTCATCAATTTATGCTTTATATTTAAATTAGCACAAGTAAACCTAATTGTAACAAAGCTTTATCTATTTGTCTCGTTGTAAACTCCGTAATGTATACATACCAACACATCAATCCTATGTGTAATAATGAGAGATTGTACATCAAATTATACCGTATCTTCTGAAGTCTTCATAGGTTAGGTAGAACTTCAATCAATATGCATTAAATTCATAGCGTAATACCTATCAAACTACATTCATACACATTGAAGTCACAAAATAAAGTTAACATCCGTCATCTCCATCAACACACATTACCTCCAAAAAACAACACTACACCCAATACATGTTTTCATTAAGTCACACTGAAATAGTATACTTTTACCAAGTTAAAGCATTCAGTCCCCCTTTACATACGTCCATTAACCATAAATGAAGTATAGTAACCAATAATACTTTTAAAACTTATACACCCTAACCTTAGTCTACCGAACTATTGTATGTTAACCAACCTAAACTCACAAATAACAATTGTTATATCCACAAACATATGATAAATGAAGTGTAATAACACCAAACACAAGGTGATTCCTCACTCTATATACACCGTAACAATACATTACTTACTGTATTTGAGACGTTAATCCTACAGGTATGGATCTTGAATGAGTGTAGATGAATGAGTGTAGTCTTTGTTACTAACTAAGGCTGCTGGACCCTTTGATATATCATCTATTAACAACACAATAGTCAGGAAAACTATGACATGGAACCCAAACCACATAGTATTGATTGTATTTCAAACAAACTGTCAGTTTAAAAAACATTCTAACAGAAGAGTAAATTCTATCCAAAAGTAAGAAAAAAATCAAAGATACATACAAATTTCAGAAAAAGAGTCATTTTACATAAGAATGTGTTGAAACATTTTTCAAATCAAGGAAGAACCACCAACATAGCACTCTCCAAACCCCTTAAAGCTGAGTTAAAATGCACATAAATAGGGTTATTTGTGTACAAAATATGTTATAATTCCCTAAAAGCATTAAAATTCAGTCTCATAACAACGATATTTGTCCTAAACATTAAAAAAACCTTTAAAATACTCTTATAGAACCTTTATAAACTTAGTTTGAGTTCAAAACAACATACAAAACTAATGTAACACTTGTAAATCAATTGTTTAACTCACATAATTATTTAGTTGACTCCAATCAGCTGGTAAAGTGTAAGTAACCAATAGGAATAAATGCTCTATATTGTTCTCATTTTAATCCTGGTCTTAACAAAACTTGGTACTAATGATTATTTACGTATTAAACAAATAAATGAATAGTTAGTTGAAATGTCCCTATTGTAAAAACTTTGATATTAACACTAAGAAAGTTTGGTTTCTTTTGACTATAATATACTCGATCAGAAAATGTATATACACCACTCCCAAAGACCCAAACACATGGAGAACCTTCTTACTGAACACACTACACCCTTGACAGATCACCATTCACCTGAACATCACATAAAACCTTTGTTTGTCCAACCAGCTACTCTATGAAATTAAGTGGTAGAAAGGACCTTATAGCCCTAACTTCCCCTTTTAAAGTAACAATAAAGTAGTTTTCATTTAATTTCCATCCAACATACATAAACAACCTAACTACCAAACACTAATACCCGTTCTATCCAGTAGTAAGACTCTCCTACCCAACACACAGTCATCTCTATAGATCAGTTACATTCACAAAACATAAGACTATTGTCAGATCACACAACTAAAATACAACACACACACACACACACACACACACACACACACACACACACACACACACACACACACACACACACACACACACACACACACACACACACACACACACACACACACACACACACACACACACACTCTAAATACAAGATTTGTGACTAACCTCCCACCTAGTAAACACACAATACCTCCGGCATATCACTCAACTTATAAACTTATAAATAAACACCATTACACTTGACCTTTGATTGACACCCAACATTCATGTACAAGACACCTACCAAGCCTCATAACCCTTCCTATTCAGTAGTAAGACCCCCCTACCCAACACACAGCTATCTTCACAGACCAACTACCCTCCCATCACATAATACTATTGACAGTCAACCTACGTAACACACAAGACTTACCACACACTCTACATCCACCATCTATCTACTCAATACACACAAGACACTTGTTTGATCACACACGTATTTATCAAACAGAACTGTCATCACTCACTCACTCCACCTTCCCAAAGCATAAGACTTATGAAGGCTCACCTACCAAACATACAAAAATCATGATAAACAAACACATATGAACAACCTACCTACCTACCTACGTATCATCCATCACTCTTGACTCACCATCAACCTTCTCAACACACAGATAGACTACGTAACTAACCATTACATAAAACATTAGATTAACACCCATCATTCATGGAAGACCTTCCTACCAAACATACAACTTGATTGACCACCTACACATCACACATTTCTCTTGATAGTCCAATCACCCTCCCATAAAAAGACTTTTGTCAGACTATTCACTTAACATACAAGACTTTCCACACATTCCACATCGACCACCCTCCTACTCAACACACAAAAGACCAACCACACACTCTACATATAAGACTCATGTTCAACCACTCACATACTAAACACACAAGACTCTCGATTGACCATACATGTACATAACACACATGAACAACCCACCTACCACCTACGTAACATCCAACACTCTTGACTTACCACTCACTTACTCAACACACAGATAGACTACATAACCAACCATTACATAAAACCCTAGATCGACACCTAACATTCATGGAAGACCTTCCTACCAAACATACAACTTGATTGACCACCTACACATCACACATTCCTCTTGATAGTCCAATCACCCTCACATAAAAAGACTTTTGTCAGACTATTCACTTAACATACAAGACTTTCCACACATTCCACATCGACCACCCTCCTACTCAACACACAAAAGACCAACCACACACCCTACATATAAGACTCATGTTCAACCACTCACATACTAAACACACAAGACTCTCGATTGACCATACATGTACATAACACACATGAACAACCCACCTACCACCTACGTAACATCCAACACTCTTGACTTACCACTCACTTACTCAACACACAGATAGACTACATAACCAACCATTACATAAAACCCTAGATCGACACCTAACATTCTGGACATTCCACATCGACCACCCTCCTACTCAACACACAAAAGACCAACCACACACTCTACATATAAGACTCATGTTCAACCACTCACATACTAAACACACAAGACTCTCGATTGACCATACATGTACATAACACACATGAACAACCCACCTACCACCTACGTAACATCCAACACTCTTGACTTACCACTCACTTACTCAACACACAGATAGACTACATAACCAACCATTACATAAAACCCTAGATCGACACCTAACATTCATGGAAGACCTACCTTCCAAACATACAACTTGATTGACCACCCACCTACACACCACACATTCATCTTGATAATCCATTCACCTCCCATAAAAAGACTCTTGTCAGTCTATTTACTTAACATACAAGACGCCACACATTCTACACCAACCACCTACCTACCCAACACACAAAAGACCAAACACACACTCTACATATAAGACTCTTGGTTGGTCACCCACCAACTCAACATACAACACCTCTGATACACCATTCACTTGAACATTACATAAAACCCTGGATTGACACCAATCATTCATGGTAGACCTACCTACCAAACATACAACTTAACCATCCACCCACCTACACATCACACACAGTACTCTCGATAGATCACTTAACTACCTATTACATGAAGCCTCCGATTAACTCACAATCCTAACATTCAAGAACAACCAACCGTCCAAACATACGACTCGACTACCAACAAAAAACAAGACTTCACGTATAACCACACATTTAACATACAAGACCAACCACACACCATACAATCATGACTTAACATGAACAACCCACCTACCACCTACATAACATCCAACACTCTTAACTTACCACTCACCTACTCAACACACAGATAGACTTCATAATCATCCATTACATAAAACCGTAGATCAACACCCAACATTCATGGATGACCTACCTACCAAACATTCGACTTGACCACCTTTCCAAAGCATAAGACTTTTAAAGGACCACCATCCATTTAACATACAAGACCAATCACACACCATACAATCATGACTTAACATGAACATCCCACCTACTCAACATATAACACCTCTGATACACCATCCACTTGAACATTACTCACCTGTGATAGACCATCCACTTAACCAACACACTTGACTCTTAATAGACCAATCCACCTACCTCTACACACACGATTCCTTAGGACACACCCTACACCCTCCACTCATCCTACATACAAAACTCCTAGAGAACTTCCCATTCACCATAAAAACACTATTCCGTCATATAATCATGTTTTAAAATAACATTATTACACTATAAGATAGGTTTAATATAGCTAAAGACCTAAAGTGTTTCCTAAAATTCTACTTTTCAACTAAAAATACGAGAGATAGTTAGGTTTAAAAGCAATGAACATAGAAAAAGTTAGGTTTAAAAAATTAAAATAGAAAAAGTTACGTTTAAAAACATTAAACACAGAAAAAGTTAGGTTTAAAAAATTAAAATAGAAAAAGTTTGGTTTAAAAAAATGAACATAGAAAAAAGGTAGATTTAAAAAAATTAAACATAGAAAAAGTTACGTTTAAAAACATTAAACACAGAAAAAGTTAGGTTTAAAAAAATGAAACATGGAAAAAGTTAGGTTTAAAAAAATGAAACACAAAAAAAGTTAGGTTAGCAAACATCAGAAAAGTAAGTCTAACAATCAACCGAAAGGTTGATTGCTATCCTTACTTTTCCGAAAAGTTGTTAAAAAGTCAATTTTAACAACTTTTCTGATGTTTGCTAACCTAACTTTTTTTGTGTTTCATTTTTTAAACCTAACTTTTTCCATGTTTCATTTTTTTAAACCTAACTTTTTCTGTGTTTAATGTTTTTAAACGTAACTTTTTCTATGTTTAATTTTTTTAAACCTACCTTTTTTCTATGTTCATTTTTTTAAACCAAACTTTTTCTATTTTAATTTTTTAAACCTAACTTTTTCTGTGTTTAATGTTTTTAAACGTAACTTTTTCTATTTTAATTTTTTAAACCTAACTTTTTCTATGTTCATTGCTTTTAAACCTAACTATCTCTCGTATTTTTAGTTGAAAAGTAGAATTTTAGGAAACACTTTAGGTCTTTAGCTATATTAAACCTATCTTATAGTGTAATAATGTTATTTTAAAACATGATTATATGACGGAATAGTGTTTTTATGGTGAATGGGAAGTTCTCTAGGAGTTTTGTATGTAGGATGAGTGGAGGGTGTAGGGTGTGTCCTAAGGAATCGTGTGTGTAGAGGTAGGTGGATTGGTCTATTAAGAGTCAAGTGTGTTGGTTAAGTGGATGGTCTATCACAGGTGAGTAATGTTCAAGTGGATGGTGTATCAGAGGTGTTATATGTTGAGTAGGTGGGATGTTCATGTTAAGTCATGATTGTATGGTGTGTGATTGGTCTTGTATGTTAAATGGATGGTGGTCCTTTAAAAGTCTTATGCTTTGGAAAGGTGGTCAAGTCGAATGTTTGGTAGGTAGGTCATCCATGAATGTTGGGTGTTGATCTACGGTTTTATGTAATGGATGATTATGAAGTCTATCTGTGTGTTGAGTAGGTGAGTGGTAAGTTAAGAGTGTTGGATGTTATGTAGGTGGTAGGTGGGTTGTTCATGTTAAGTCATGATTGTATGGTGTGTGGTTGGTCTTGTATGTTAAATGTGTGGTTATACGTGAAGTCTTGTTTTTTGTTGGTAGTCGAGTCGTATGTTTGGACGGTTGGTTGTTCTTGAATGTTAGGATTGTGAGTTAATCGGAGGCTTCATGTAATAGGTAGTTAAGTGATCTATCGAGAGTACTGTGTGTGATGTGTAGGTGGGTGGATGGTTAAGTTGTATGTTTGGTAGGTAGGTCTACCATGAATGATTGGTGTCAATCCAGGGTTTTATGTAATGTTCAAGTGAATGGTGTATCAGAGGTGTTGTATGTTGAGTTGGTGGGTGACCAACCAAGAGTCTTATATGTAGAGTGTGTGTTTGGTCTTTTGTGTGTTGGGTAGGTAGGTGGTTGGTGTAGAATGTGTGGCGTCTTGTATGTTAAGTAAATAGACTGACAAGAGTCTTTTTATGGGAGGTGAATGGATTATCAAGATGAATGTGTGGTGTGTAGGTGGGTGGTCAATCAAGTTGTATGTTTGGAAGGTAGGTCTTCCATGAATGTTAGGTGTCGATCTAGGGTTTTATGTAATGGTTGGTTATGTAGTCTATCTGTGTGTTGAGTAAGTGAGTGGTAAGTCAAGAGTGTTGGATGTTACGTAGGTGGTAGGTGGGTTGTTCATGTGTGTTATGTACATGTATGGTCAATCGAGAGTCTTGTGTGTTTAGTATGTGAGTGGTTGAACATGAGTCTTATATGTAGAGTGTGTGGTTGGTCTTTTGTGTGTTGAGTAGGAGGGTGGTCGATGTGGAATGTGTGGAAAGTCTTGTATGTTAAGTGAATAGTCTGACAAAAGTCTTTTTATGGGAGGGTGATTGGACTATCAAGAGAAATGTGTGATGTGTAGGTGGTCAATCAAGTTGTATGTTTGGTAGGAAGGTCTTCCATGAATGTTAGGTGTCGATCTAGGGTTTTATGTAATGGTTGGTTATGTAGTCTATCTGTGTGTTGAGTAAGTGAGTGGTAAGTCAAGAGTGTTGGATGTTACGTAGGTGGTAGGTGGGTTGTTCATGTGTGTTATGTACATGTATGGTCAATCGAGAGTCTTGTGTGTTTAGTATGTGAGTGGTTGAACATGAGTCTTATATGTAGAGTGTGTGGTTGGTCTTTTGTGTGTTGAGTAGGAGGGTGGTCGATGTGGAATGTGTGGAAAGTCTTGTATGTTAAGTGAATAGTCTGACAAAAGTCTTTTTATGTGAGGGTGATTGGACTATCAAGAGGAATGTGTGATGTGTAGGTGGTCAATCAAGTTGTATGTTTGGTAGGAAGGTCTTCCATGAATGTTAGGTGTCGATCTAGGGTTTTATGTAATGGTTGGTTATGTAGTCTATCTGTGTGTTGAGTAAGTGAGTGGTAAGTCAAGAGTGTTGGATGTTACGTAGGTGGTAGGTGGGTTGTTCATATGTGTTATGTACATGTATGGTCAATCGAGAGTCTTGTGTGTTTAGTATGTGAGTGGTTGAACATGAGTCTTATATGTAGAGTGTGTGGTTGGTCTTTTGTGTGTTGAGTAGGAGGGTGGTCGATGTGGAATGTGTGGAAAGTCTTGTATGTTAAGTGAATAGTCTGACAAAAGTCTTTTTATGGGAGGGTGATTGGACTATCAAGAGAAATGTGTGATGTGTAGGTGGTCAATCAAGTTGTATGTTTGGTAGGAAGGTCTTCCATGAATGATGGGTGTTAATCTAATGTTTTATGTAATGGTTAGTTACGTAGTCTATCTGTGTGTTGAGAAGGTTGATGGTGAGTCAAGAGTGATGGATGATACGTAGGTAGGTAGGTAGGTTGTTCATATGTGTTTGTTTATCATGATTTTTGTATGTTTGGTAGGTGAGCCTTCATAAGTCTTATGCTTTGGGAAGGTGGAGTGAGTGAGTGATGACAGTTCTGTTTGATAAATACGTGTGTGATCAAACAAGTGTCTTGTGTGTATTGAGTAGATAGATGGTGGATGTAGAGTGTGTGGTAAGTCTTGTGTGTTACGTAGGTTGACTGTCAATAGTATTATGTGATGGGAGGGTAGTTGGTCTGTGAAGATAGCTGTGTGTTGGGTAGGGGGGTCTTACTACTGCATAGGAAGGGTTATGAGGCTTGGTAGGTGTCTTGTACATGAATGTTGGGTGTCAATCAAAGGTCAAGTGTAATGGTGTTTATTTATAAGTTTATAAGTTGAGTGATATGCCGGAGGTATTGTGTGTTTACTAGGTGGGAGGTTAGTCACAAATCTTGTATTTAGAGTGTGTGTGTGTGTGTGTGTGTGTGTGTGTGTGTGTGTGTGTGTGTATGTGTGTGTGTGTGTGTGTGTGTGTGTGTGTGTGTGTGTGTGTGTGTGTGTGTGTGTGTGTGTGTTGTATTTTAGTTGTGTGATCTGACAATAGTCTTATGTTTTGTGAATGTAACTGATCTATAGAGATGACTGTGTGTTGGGTAGGAGAGTCTTACTACTGGATAGAACGGGTATTAGTGTTTGGTAGTTAGGTTGTTTATGTATGTTGGATGGAAATTAAATGAAAACTACTTTATTGTTACTTTAAAAGGGGAAGTTAGGGCTATAAGGTCCTTTCTACCACTTAATTTCATAGAGTAGCTGGTTGGACAAACAAAGGTTTTATGTGATGTTCAGGTGAATGGTGATCTGTCAAGGGTGTAGTGTGTTCAGTAAGAAGGTTCTCCATGTGTTTGGGTCTTTGGGAGTGGTGTATATACATTTTCTGATCGAGTATATTATAGTCAAAAGAAACCAAACTTTCTTAGTGTTAATATCAAAGTTTTTACAATAGGGACATTTCAACTAACTATTCATTTATTTGTTTAATACGTAAATAATCATTAGTACCAAGTTTTGTTAAGACCAGGATTAAAATGAGAACAATATAGAGCATTTATTCCTATTGGTTACTTACACTTTACCAGCTGATTGGAGTCAACTAAATAATTATGTGAGTTAAACAATTGATTTACAAGTGTTACATTAGTTTTGTATGTTGTTTTGAACTCAAACTAAGTTTATAAAGGTTCTATAAGAGTATTTTAAAGGTTTTTTTAATGTTTAGGACAAATATCGTTGTTATGAGACTGAATTTTAATGCTTTTAGGGAATTATAACATATTTTGTACACAAATAACCCTATTTATGTGCATTTTAACTCAGCTTTAAGGGGTTTGGAGAGTGCTATGTTGGTGGTTCTTCCTTGATTTGAAAAATGTTTCAACACATTCTTATGTAAAATGACTCTTTTTCTGAAATTTGTATGTATCTTTGATTTTTTTCTTACTTTTGGATAGAATTTACTCTTCTGTTAGAATGTTTTTTAAACTGACAGTTTGTTTGAAATACAATCAATACTATGTGGTTTGGGTTCCATGTCATAGTTTTCCTGACTATTGTGTTGTTAATAGATGATATATCAAAGGGTCCAGCAGCCTTAGTTAGTAACAAAGACTACACTCATTCATCTACACTCATTCAAGATCCATACCTGTAGGATTAACGTCTCAAATACAGTAAGTAATGTATTGTTACGGTGTATATAGAGTGAGGAATCACCTTGTGTTTGGTGTTATTACACTTCATTTATCATATGTTTGTGGATATAACAATTGTTATTTGTGGGTTTAGGTTGGTTAACATACAATAGTTCGGTAGACTAAGGTTAGGGTGTATAAGTTTTAAAAGTATTATTGGTTACTATACTTCATTTATGGTTAATGGACGTATGTAAAGGGGGACTGAATGCTTTAACTTGGTAAAAGTATACTATTTCAGTGTGACTTAATGAAAACATGTATTGGGTGTAGTGTTGTTTTTTGGAGGTAATGTGTGTTGATGGAGATGATGGATGTTAACTTTATTTTGTGACTTCAATGTGTATGAATGTAGTTTGATAGGTATTACGCTATGAATTTAATGCATATTGATTGAAGTTCTACCTAACCTATGAAGACTTCAGAAGATACGGTATAATTTGATGTACAATCTCTCATTATTACACATAGGATTGATGTGTTGGTATGTATACATTACGGAGTTTACAACGAGACAAATAGATAAAGCTTTGTTACAATTAGGTTTACTTGTGCTAATTTAAATATAAAGCATAAATTGATGAAAGGGGTTCTGTGTATTAGGTATGATAATTGAAAGTAGCAAGAATATCAATTGATTTTACTGAATATAATGTAATCCAAAGTACCCCACTATGGGGTTTCTTTGGAACAGTGCAGTAAAATGTATTATTGTTACTGTCTTTTTGTACTTGTATTCAGGTTTAAATGGTTCATAGCCTGTCTTCATCTGGGGCCTTCATTGGAAGTGGTTTAAAACGTTTATAGGGAGATGGATAGTACGTTTTATTTAGTGAGGGGTATATGAAGTACTATGTGGTTAGTCTTGAATCATCTTTGTAAACTGTAATATAAGAATGAAGCTGTGAGGTTCAAATCATTGTATTAGACTTATTACTTACGTTAGCAGGAGAGTTGGTTGTACAGTCTATTAGATGTTATTATTCTACTGACTTAGGTCTGGTTAAGCTAACATAGTTTATTAGAAGGTACACTTTTGCATATTATGACAAAGCCTTCTACCTTGGGTTTTTAAGTATCTTACAAGTGTTAATGGAAGTGTCTTATGCCTATTTCCTGAACGGCTTTATTTCTTTGTTTATCAATGGTAGACCACTTTTGTACATAGTATAATACATGGTATCGTAAAGTTTATCCAAATTTACAACAGACCTTTCTAGGGTTGTTATGATAGATACTACAACTTACATTATTAAAGGTTTTTTACGTTTCCATAGGGAAATACACACCTTTCCCATTTCACAATCGTACAGTACACTTGTACTGTACGAAAATTATTACAAACCAAGACGGTACCAAGGGACATCAACTTTTAATCAACGTGTTACAAACACTTGAAGATGTGGAGGATGGAATTCCATGTCCGAATAATAGCAAACCCCTATCTAACACATGACGAACAGGACCATCGTGACATGTCTTTCCTTCATACTTAACTCCTCCTCTGCTACAGACGGTCCTTTTCAGGGTCTTATAAGTATTAATACATAGTTTTAAGTAACCCAGGCAGGGTGACGTTATGGGCGTCCCATGGGAATTGGAGAATGCCCTTAAGTTTTGTCTTCGGCTTACTTGAGGGTAGTGGGGACTTAAATACTCACCGTAAAAGGAGACTGGTTAAATCAAACAGGATAACTAAATGAAACTGGGGGATAGCAGTGTGGATTGACACGGGCGCCAAATCACAAGAGTGAGGTGATGTTGCAGCGGTTATCATAACCCATAGTGTGTCTTTGCTGCACTTTTGTTAATATGAATAAATGATAAGCACTTTTAATAATATAAATAAATGGTGCACTTTGTGTTTCACAAAAACAATGTATGTCTTGGGTGTTGTTGCGATGCTCTGCCTGTTTTCTGCTGTCTTGTGGAGACATTTTAATCGGGATATTCTTTTTAATAATGGGTAAGAGTTCCTCGGACTCTGCAATCAAACGGTTTAGAAACGTGTCAACAACGTCGGGGCCGCTATAGACTTTGGGTTGTTTTACAGGTTTGCCATTACTATCGATGATTACGTAACAAAAGCCAGAGGGGACGTGCTGGGTCCATTGGTTTCTCCCCGGGACATATCGTTTCGGAGTGCATCAAACTCCCCCTGAAACATTCGAATCCAAATGTTTTAAATCAGTAATAATCTATTGGTTAATTTATAGAAAGTAACATATAACGTCAATTACCTCAGTCTACAGCAAGCGAGAGCTGTTTTCTAATGTTATTCTGTATATCTACATTGGTTTTGATTCTGATAGGTAACAATATTCATTAATAAAGTAAAAATTAACGTCTTAGGCTATTATGTTCTCATGTTGATAGAGGAAATGTTTGTTAAATATATATCAACCTTTATTGTTGTTATATTTTAAATACATATTATTCCATTCCTCTTCCTTTGTTATATGTTCTTACCGATCGATTATGATTGTTTACTTTTTATTTAATTTACTTTTGAGTTCTTATCTACAGGCACACGCTCACTCGCACACACTTTTCACCCTTTTGTTATTTCTAAATATATATATATTGTCTTTGTAATCACAGGCTCACAAACCTACTCACTTACCAAGTGGTGCTCCACAATGGTCCACATCCCTCTTTACACCAGATGAGGGTTTTTTTTCAACTTAAACCTAAAATCATTTAGAGAGTTGTTGTAGAAATTTCGTGACTCTTATCAATTGTTTGTAATTTGCTGAGAACGTTTGCCTCGGATGGGTGTTTTTCACCTACTGCTGTGTGTCTATTTTTTTTTCTTTTGTTTTATTTATTGTTTTTTGTTAAATTTGTTATTTTGAATCCGTAGGTCTCGAATGGATGTTTTTCACCTACTGCTGTGTGTCTTTTTTTTTTCTTTTGTTTATTATTTTTTGTTGAATTTATTATTTGACTTAATAAATTATATGGATTGTTAGTCTTGTTCCAAGTGTTGCTTACACTATGTATACCTTTGTTGCAGATGAACCTACTGGCTGCGAGATAATACGTTTAGGTTTAGTATATTTTTAGAACTAGTATAATATAGGTTTAGAAGTGTATGTAGTGTTGAGGTGAATAAATAACTAGGTATGGACTTGGAGGAAGAAGGAATTATGTGTACTCTATATGAATATGATTATTAAGGGTGTTACACTGTACTTACGTTGTATCGGGCTTTCCTTTAAAGATTGTTTTCAAGAGTTTATTCGAATTTAGCTTAACGTTCCTTATTGGTCTTTTTAATACAGTAGAACTTTATTAGTGAAGTTGAGAGTTGATATTGGTCACTTAATAATATGTTCAATTTATATAATTTACAATAAAACCAATATGTTTTAAATTATTAACTATATAGTAGAATAGACACTTTATGTATTGGATCCGCTCAAAGTATTACTGTGGTGGATATTTTAGAACTGTTAGATTGATTTAAGTGGGTGTGCATAACTTTTTACGATAATGCTTCTGTTGGAATTGGCGTTGTTATCTGTATTGGTCATTTTGCGATAACGGTGATGTACAGTTGAAGTATCGTTGTTTCCATTCAATTCTCTAATAGCTTATTTAATATTACTATTCTAACTTGTAGTGTTCTTCCTTGTATTGTGTTTATTATTTAGTTAAGTGCGCGGTGGTGTACGGAGGTGTAAGTGTTCGGATGTAAGGATGATATCGGGTTGGTTTTAGTAGTTAAGTAACAGTTGTTGTGATAACATACAATAACTATTTATTATCCTGTACCAGTTGTATAACTAAAACTAATATTGTAAACTATTGTAAATGGTGTGACCGTTGGTTCATTAAATAAATAAACATGTATGTTTTGAATGTTTAGCGTTATACTCAGTTACTATGAGTTTAATCTTCAGCTGTTAAACAAAGATAAATGAACACTCTTGAGATAGGCTAAGTACTACCCTATACTAATAAATAGGTTACGACGCAAGTACTGTGAGTGAGATACTGTAAATAAATTTAGTATTGTTATTGAACATTTGTTTACTATTATCATACAGCATTTGTTAATGCATTTCTGTGTCAGTGTCAGGAGCCGTTAGGGACCAATGTAATCCCCTTATCTGCCCTTTAAATAAAAGTACGAAAGAAAAAAAAAAAAAAGATTTAAAAAAAGCTAAAGAAAAGGGCAGAAGGGGACTCCACATATTGTATTTTGGTTTATACATTTACACATGTACGTCGATGTCTTGAGTTCACTCGTTATTGTTCGAAACTGTAATATTGTGTTATATATTTAATCTCCTGTTTTTGTATTGAATTCAGGTAATGTTGAGGCTGAAGTGTATCAGTGATATTTATAAAATAGTGTACTTGGCTCACTATGAAGTACATTAATTAGTTAATGTTTAAAGTGAATGTGGAAACTTCAGAGACAGTACGGCCAGAGTGGCACACTGTAGTTTAGCAATATTTATACTTACGTTTAATATTAGGTAAATATTTGACGGTTAAATTTGAAAGACCTTTTGCAATGTTTTAGGTTAGATGACTTGTGATTTAAGTAGATTAGTATCGCTCTTTTATTTACGGTAAACGCTAATTTACAATGAATACAAACGGGATGGCATAGTCGTGGAAATGTAGCTATAACTATGCAATTGAAAACAGTTATAATCACAGTATATAACAGGTAACATCCATCGTCAGTTCATGCAATAGCAACAAGCAGTGGATGTTCATTGAGCAATAGATGTTTAACAAGCAAACGTGTAAGAATAATAACTACACAGATATAAACAGCACTAACAAGCATGAAGGTGATAAACTAGGAAAATACAGAATTAGGGTGAGGTACGTATAATTAGATCAAGTGATACCTAAAGTGGATTTCAGGTGATGACTGTATTAGATGTGCTTTAGGACTTTTACGCTATGAGTGTATCTAGCTTGTGGACTGTACAGGGCTCTCTATGGGCTCATGTTTATAGATTTTTTCAAATTGTACTAGGTCTTGGGAAGACTATATGGCATATGGGAGGCCATGTGTGTTTGAGTGATTGTTGTAAGATGACGAGTCTTAAGGTATGTTTTTGGAAAATAAACTTTGGTATAATCTAAGCTTCTAGGGAAAGTTTTGTAGTGGTAATATGGGGGTTGAGGGCAAATTAAATAAAGGCTTGGTTTAAATAGGTAGGCTAACAGTAGGTGATATATGGGGTAGCTAGGTATTTATACAACATTCAAATTAGATTGAGATAGGTAGGCATAACAGTAGGTGATATATGGGGTAGCTAGGTATTTATACAACATTCAAATTAAATTGAGATAGGTAGGCAAAACAGTAGGTGTGAGAAGGATGCGGAGAGGGCGACCAATCAGGGGGCAGAGCGTTTGGATGCGCATGCGTCACCCAACGTTGCCGCCAGGGGCACTACGGTCGCTAGGTATTGCTGCTTGGGGCGCTGCGATCGGTATTGCCACCGGGGGCGCTGCGTTGCCGCCAGGGGCGCTGCGGTCGCTGGGTATTGCTGCTTGGGGCGTTGTGATCGGTCGGCATTGCCACCAGGGGCGCTGCGGTCGCTAGGTATTGCTGCTTGGGGCGCTGCGGTCGCTAGGGGCGCTGCATTGCCACCAGGGGCGCTGCGATCGCGTTGCCGCCAGGGGCGCTACGTTGCCGCCAGGGGCGCTACGGTCGACGTTTGTTATAGTATATATGATGTTGATTTTATATAGTATAAAGACGCCATATTGGATGGGGGAATTTTGGGGAGGGAATTTTCCCACGGGGTGTGAGTTGGCGCGGGCGGGAAAAGACGCCATATTGGATCCGGTCGCCATCTTTTGTATTTTATATAGTATGATGTGGGAATTTGAGGGAAATTTGAGGGTAATTTGAGGGTAATGTGTGGGAAGTGAGGGTAATGTGAGGGAAATGTGTGGGAAATGAGGGTAATGTGAGGGAAATGTGTGGGAAATGAGGGAAATGTGAGGGAAATGAGGGAAATGTGAGGGAAATGTGAGGGAAATGGGGGAAATTTTGTGGGGGAGGGGGTGGGGGGTTGGCAACACTGCGCCGCCATCTTGGATCCGGTCACGTGACCAAAAAAAAGTGAGTCTCAAACTGTCCAAAAACATCTACTACCGAAGATGCCCGAAGGTGGCCGCTCTCGACCAATTAGAGCTCGGGGTGGTCACGTGACCCGAAGGTACCCGAACGTAGTCGTCATCTTGGATCCGAAAGCCGAAGATAGCCGAAGATACCCGAAAGTGAGCCCAGAACTCTCCTATTTACACTACTCGTAACTCTCGATGGAACGAGTCCACCGAGGCATCACTGGCCAAGACAGAACTCAGCAACTCCCCAACAGGACCTCTGCAATAAGGGAAAATCAGACGAAGCAAGTCCCCAGCCTGCATGCCGGGCATCTCACTAAGTCTGAGAAAGGCCACAAGAAACTTCAGAAGCTCTTCAGGATCCATCCCATCGATCACAGGGAGATTCTGGATCATGGGCGTGAGAGGGTTAGGTAGCTTGTGGTAGCTCAGCTGCAGAAGCAAAGGTGAACTCAAAGAAGCCGAAGCAGAAGGAACGGCAGCTGGAGCCAAACCACAAGCGACCTCAACAGAAACGCCTGCAGGCTCAGAAGGAGCCTCAGGCACAGTGAGAGCCGTTTTCTCAGCCTGCGGCCTCGACACGTTAGGCGACAGCGAGAAATTAGGCCGCTGACCCAAACCCGTAGGAGTCGTGGAACCGGAGAGTGCCTGAAAAATCTCATCCAGCCTAGACACACTCTCCAAGATCCACGCCATATCCGACGGTTCCAACCCCGGTGCCCGGTTGACCATCCGTAAGCGGGCAAGCAGATGCCCCAAATGCGCAAGACGGCAGGCCCGGTCACGACCTACTGGAGGTTCCAACTGCAGATCTTCCAAAACCCCTTCCCATTCTTCCACCTTACGTTTACAAACTAACAACTCATCACCAACCTCCAGTAGATCAGACCAGTCCACCGCCGTACCCGCGGACAACTGCTCCCGCAGCAACCTCCGGAGATTCAAAACATCACCCTCCGGAGTCACACCACGCGCCCTCAACTCGAACATCAATTTTCCTCCTTCACTAGGAGAGCAACATTCTGCAGATTAGGCCGACCACTCCAATCCACCCATGAAACCCATTCAACAAAGTAACCAAGCGGATTGCCTAATATTTTTTTTTCCCTTTTAAGTTAAATTATTTATTTGGGGTTTTTTTATATTGTTTTTGTT
Organism: Stictocephala bisonia; assembly: GCA_035578905.1. Lineage (NCBI taxonomy): Eukaryota > Metazoa > Arthropoda > Insecta > Hemiptera > Membracidae > Stictocephala > Stictocephala bisonia. The sequence goes on from JAQJVL010000318.1 coordinate 720,077, forward strand.
TTTTTTCTATAATTATTTATTTGTTTCTTTTTTTTTTGTTTTCTTTACGTATTACCAAGACCACTAGACGGTAGGTCGGCCAACAATGACCTACTAACTGGCAAACACCCACCGTCAACAACCCAGAGTGGATTAAATTTTTTTAATTTTTTATTATTATTTTTATTTTTTATTTTTTTTGGCAACCACGCTCTGCTACCAATTGAGACCCATCCCCCCCCACCAAAGCTGGAAAGCGTGCCAACTGGGGGATGGCTCAAAACAAGTCAAGCGATGGGATCACGGGTGGCGGTTGGAGGGTCAAATAACACTCGGCAGCTGAGCAAAACTAATTTTATTTCAAGTTAAACAACATATCATTTAAACTGACAGGCAGAAGGCCACAATATTAATTCGCCGTTAAATAACTACAAGAAACACTAAAATAACCAAGATAATACAAAAACCACAAAACCAACAAACTCTACAATTACCAAAATTAACAATTAACAACTACATGGCCTATCTGCAGCCTAGCCTGAGACACCCAAAACGTAAGACAATTTAGTAACAATTTAAAAGTGAACATTTAGAAACAATTTTGATAACCCCAAATAATCCCCGGCAATTTAGCCCCACATCCCATGATTCCGAGGCCAGGGAGTAAGCCGGAATCCCTGGGCAGCTCCGAATTAGAAGTTAAGCAAAAGCACAATAATCCCCTTTTGGTGAAAGTATAAAAATTAAACAATTTAAAAAAAATATATAACACGGTACCGTTCTATCATCCCCGGACATCAATAATACAAAACACGAACTAAATAAATAACTAACTAAATCACTAGGCCTAAAGCATAAAAATAAATAACAACACAATTTAACGGTAGGGACCTAACAAATATAAACTCTAGAAAAATATAACAACAAAATAAACTAATTAAACTAAATAACAATAAGTATTAACACTAAAAGTTCTTTTTTTTTTTAATATTTTAAGTTTTTTTCCTTTAATAAAAAAAAACATATAGGTCCCCATGGCTGTGTTGCATACATCATTGTTCATTCAGTTTTAGGCCTAGGCCAAATTAAATAGTTCCAAAAATTTTTTTTTCTTCTTTTGTTTTATCTTTCACTCCTTTTTTTTCTTTGGTTTATATATATATATATATATATATATATATATATTGGTATATATATATATAAACAGCAAAACCCCCAGCTCAGCCGCCGGGAAAAACAACAGGGAACGCACTGACCTGAGGACTGAAGACTTCTACCCAAAGATGTAGGGAGGGCAGACAGGGCACAGCTCGCTCAATCACATGGTCCCCAGGCCAGGCTCGCAGTGTGGTAGGTGGAACTTTGCCCGGACGACAAGCTGAGGGTTGAAACGTCCTACTCAAGGACCCTGGAGTTTTAGGAGTCTCTAGCCCTGCATGTTTAGAAACGCAGAGAAACCAGTAGACTCACGGCCAACCTGACGGACAAAGCTGGAACACGGAACGAACGAGTCCGAGCCAACGGTCACCAAAGTAAGTGAATCGCCGGGCACAAGCAGTCTCAGGCAGCCCGGCAGATCACGAAGAAAAAAAACGAAATGTACCTTTCAAAAGACCCGGTACAGCGTGTGCGTGTGCGCGTGCGCGCGTGCGCGCGCGTGTGCGTGTGCATGTGTGCGTGTGTGTGTGTGTGTGTGTGTGTGTGTGTGTGTGTGTGTGTGTGTGTGTGTGTGTGTGTGTGTGTGTGTGTGTGTGTGTGTGTGTGTGTGTGTGTGTGTGTGTGTGTGAGTGCGTGCGTGCGTGCGTGCGTGCGTGCGTGCGTGTGCGTGTGCGTGCGTGCGTGCGTGCGTGCGTGCGTGCGTGCGTGCGTGCGTGCGTGCGTGCGTGTGTGTGTGTGTGTGTGTGTGTGTGTGTGTGTGTGTGTGTGTGTGTGTGTGTGTGTGTGTGTGTGTGTGTGTGTGTGTGTGTGTGTGTGTGTGTGTGTGTGTGTGTGTGTGTGTGTGTGTGTGTGTGTGTGTGTGTGTGTGTGTGTGTGTGTGTGTGTGTGTGTGTGTGTGTGTGTGTGTGTGTGTGTGTGTGTGTGTGTGTGTGTGTGTGTGTGTGTGTGTGTGTGTGTGTGTGTGTGTGTGTGTGTGTGTGTGTGTGTGTGTGTGTGTGTGTGTGTGTGTGTGTGTGTGTGTGTGTGTGTGTGTGTGTGTGTGTGTGTGTGTGTGTGTGTGTGTGTGTGTGTGTGATATTACAGCCCTTAGTGTCCACCAGAAACCCTGTGTCCGTGTTTGAGTCAATTGAAGCACAGGTTGTTTGTACCGCTCAGATGACGTACACTTCAACAGCTTATGACACTGTAATATGGCATGGTTTCCATTGCAAACGAGGCAATTACATTTTTCTGTTAGTAGAAATGTTTGTTATGCAGCCTTTGGTTTGGTAAAGTTGTGACCTTTTGACTAGTCTTGCTGGTTTATTAACATTTACCGAATAATTATAATATTTGACAACGTCGTTGTATTAAATCTGTCAGCTGATTGAAAGTAGGCGATTCGTTGGGATGAGTTGATAGTTCCCACTCTCTTTGGAGGTTATAAGTCAATTTTTATGTGATTAAGTGTATCAAAATTGTGTCCCAACTATAAGTGGGTTGATTCAGTTCCTTTAAGCCACGTACGTGTTTCAACGCATTATCAGTAATCGCCGATGACCATTACCTGACTCCTTCTCTACTGCTGGTAGACTAAAGATGCCTATTAAGTGCTTCTGAATTATTATTTTCTTGTTTTTATACTTATCCTCAAGAAAATTCCAGGCAAATTTGTAATTTATTGCTGTCAACTACAATTTTCTTATTACTTCCTATGCCTTGCCCTTGAGAGTTGATCTCAAATAATGAAGTCTTTGAATATTTGTTATAGACTCGTAGTTGTGTATCAATGCTTGGAAGGTGTCTGAAAAAGATATCCATTCCTCATAAGACCGTTGAAATGTAGGTAGGTCTATTTGTGGCAGTAGAACCATTGGTGCATGGCCTACTCCAATGTTTGCAGCATCTGCAATTTGTAAAGTTTGATGTACAACGTTTAGCGATGGGTTACTCTGAAAGAGTAGATCAGCTTTAGCTGAAAAATCAAAATATGAATTTTCAAATTGCTCTCTTTCATCAATTTGAGATTTTCTTCCAACAGTTCTATCTGTGTCTGAACACTTTCAAATTCTGTACAAACTTCTTCAAACTTTGACAATCTCCTCTTCAACTGAGAAATGTCTAGAGAGTTTGAGAATGATTCAAAATATGTTTTGAATCTTGTACGTTTAGATTTTATCTGCCTTCTTATCTCTTGTTGATAAGAACCTTGAGTTCTTTTTTAGCGCTTTCATCCATGTCACCAATATTCCCTGTTTCAATCAGTGTATGATACTTAGGATAGTTTATTGTACAGTACTTGTAATAAACAAAATACTAGTATTAAATTTCTTGGGTAAAGATGAATTCAAAATTGTAAAATTTCAACTGGTGTATGAACTGTGAAATGGGTGGAAATGGCAGTGCCTATTAGGAGTTAATTTAAATGTTGAATGATTAAATTACAATAAATATGTGGTGTTGGTTGCTCAACAGGAAAATATATTGTCTTTATTCCACTGTGCATTGTAATTCCATTTGTCATGATAGTTGCAAATCTTCTATTGAGACTGTACAAACTGTTGTAGCAATTGAAGCAATTAAATATGTTCATCAATATATTCGAGCACGCGGAGGGCCTATGTTTTTTTGAAGTAGTGAATGCTTTCGGATAAAATTTATTGTAAAATAGTTGGTTATAAATGAAACACTGTGTGTGTTGAAAACTCAATAATTTAATGTACTTGTATTTGGTTCTTTTTATACGTACAGCTGTTGCACAATATTGTTGAAATAAATTAAATAAGATACATGGAGCTAAAAAAATACTGATGGTGGCTAAGTATCTTGAACAACCATCCCTATTATTTTTTTGGAAAGGAACAAACAAAACCCAACTACTAAAGTTTGTTCCCAAGCAATTGTCATAATCACTCATTATCTGGAAAATATACTGATTTGAGGAACAAATATTTTACAGGAATTCCAATTTAGACGTGTGAAATATATCCTAAAAATATGCAATTCTATTTTTCTTAACCCTTACAGAAAATTCGTTAGTTGAAAATTCATTTTACGAGATAGTTAAGTTGTTTCTGATGTCAGTTGGCAAGGTACAACCACACGGCCATTTGTGCTGCCAAAATGCCCCTAAGTTTAGGACCCTTGTGCTGGAGAATTGTTATGCGAGGAGAGTGCAAGATCATGTAACTGACTTGGGTTTGTGTCGGTAGTTGACAGTGGCAAGGACTCAGCACCTTCTGGATACATGTACTGCAAAAATAATGTTTGCGAAAACTGCGGGGAGTACAACAAGACCCATTCCCATCAATAAGATTCAGCCTCTTGTGTTCATGTATAATTTATTTTAATTAGAATATGGTGTCACTAATAACAAAATATTGATGGTAAAATGTTGTCTGATTTATGAATGCAGTGGGATGTATTTGACAACATACAGTTTAAAAATATAACAAGTAATCTTTCAGAAGAATTTATCATGAACAAATTATACCCTGGAGAATTTAGTCTTAATCATGCATCGTTACGACGAACTCTAGTTATATTTAGTCATTTAGGGTTAGTTGTCAATGTCATAGACAAGTGCTGTGACAAATTCTGAGTTGAAAATATAAGTCAAGATGTCAATTACAGAACAACCACTTAAATCTGCGCAATAAATATTATTTCTGAGAAGCGTTATGAAAGATAAGGAGCTGATGTCTAATGCTTCCTACTTAAAAGAAGTTGTGCTAAGCTAAAGATGACTACAGAAAGTTGTATTCTTTTGTGTTTCGAGAAAACGTTTAATAGATAGAATTACTATTTAGGCTCAGTGATTTGTTTCTTACCTTTCTTATTGAATCCTCCTTCCCTCGCTTCCATTCTTTTATTTAGTTTTGTAATTTAAAATCTCTAAATATTAAGAGATTCAATCTAACGGAACATTATAGGACACCAGGTGTACTCCTACAGTATGCAGACTTTTTTAATTAGCGAGACACACTGGAAAAATACAGTTCGAAAATCCTGTGAAACGCCATATAGCTTCAAGTTAGCAGGCTTCTTTGGAGAATGGTGCTATCGGTGAGTGTAAAGAATCACCTAAAGGAAGGAGGACGGTGCTGATGGTAACTTTCACTCCAACAAATCATATGCTAATAACTCACCGAAGAGAACTAGAACCTGGCATTAATCCAAGAATCACGGTTCTATCGTGGTGGGATTTTATAAATGATCGACTTAGAGGTATAAATCCTTAATGCTAATAATGTGTAGCTAATGTGAAGATAGGCTCAACGATTTAGCGAGCTTTTTGTACTTTTTAAGTAATTTCGGAAAGCCTTCTCCAAAAACCTATGGTGGATTACCCTTTAATTAATTTTATTTATGTGCTACAGTAAGTATGAAGAAGAACGTGCGATATCAAACATCAACAATATGTAGGACGACGAGGCGTGATTTAATTTGACTATGAAGACTAGTGAGCATTTTTCATATCAGGCATACAATTATCATATTAGTACAAAGCTAATTCACATAATTGGCAGTAATGCATAAGATCAGCGATAAAAGTCTAAGATAATGCCAGAGACGAATAGACTTCACAAATATTTCACCAGCCAGTATTTCACCATTCATCACCTGATCCTCGGCCATTTCTAACCCGCTACCCACCCCCAGCCCAGCAACCACTAGCCAGCCTTCACACAACATACTACTGACGTCACACTAACACTATCCCTTCGCACCCACTCCTCAAACATAGTCACCTCTCATCCCCGTTTCACCCTCAGTTAGCTCTAAAACAATTTTAGTTTCCCATGTATATTCCTCTGTTTGTTTGTTTTAGGGGCCATGATTCCTTGGAGCCTTCTTTCCGGAGACCTGAGGTGCCTGCTCGCCTCTTACAGTCACTGTATCGGCACAGTCGAAGGGTATCGGCACTGTTACCCTTCGTCTACCTGTTGTAGGCTGAAGAGGCCCTAGTGAATATAACAGCCGTAGCTCTCAGCTACACCTTCACGATCTTAGTCCTGGTCTTCACAAATTGATATAATAACCTCATTGCATTAAACTGAACAATTATTTGAAATCAGGTGCACCATATTTTTTGATGAAAGCTATGCATTTCAAAAACCTTTCCCAAGATATCTGCTAGATTGTTTCTGCTAGAACACACTTTTAATATCTCTCCTGCTTACACACAGATTCGACAGCCAATGAGGACTGTGACAGCGTCATATCTTTTTAACTCCAAAGGAAATGTTACAAGATAATCTAGATACGCAACTCTTGTAAGACTATTCTGTATGCTCTCAGGTATGTATTCATGTTCCTACCAACTGGTTTACATATAAGTCTACTATTGATAAGGCAAGAAGTAAGAAAAGATTCTAAAAATCTAGTTCAGCTGTAGTTATTTCAACTCGCTTTTTTGTCAATAGATTCTATGAATGAAATTTACCTTACCTGGAATATAAATGAAAAATAACACTGAGAGTTATTATTTCATTGAATAATTTGACTTAAAAGATTAAAATTTACTGTCGTATAGACTAAGATTTCCGGGTGGCAATTTTAATTTCAAACGATTTCAGATTACAAAAAACTGCTGTCAGATAGTATCAAGATTAATGACATTTATATGTTCAATATGTAAGTTACATTCAACGACACGAGCCCAGGCCAATTTATGGAAGTGAATGCAATGGACTACATGGGAACGAGCTCACTTCGTACACAGATGGATTGCTGACCTTGCTGAGAACAGGAATGATGAGGAAACAGAAGAACAGATTTAGAATGAAAACTAGATACCATGCGGGTAATATGCCGCTATATTTTATTTACTCAAACTATAGGAGTTCGAAAATATAAACAAACATGAATTTAGCAAAAGCTGTACCTCGAAGCTGATGTGGTGCTAATGCAGTACTCATTTTCTTTGACCTTACTGGACAAGGCTACCTTGGATGCAACATTGATTTTTTTACGGATCTCATGTCACAAGAATGAAGTGGTCTACGGGATTGATTTCGGAGGTAAGACGTATCCTCAAAGAATCTGGCGATACCGATATTGTAATTGCAGATTATCCTACTCCAATGCTTCACAGTCCAGCATTGGACTGTGCAGCAAGCATGCCTCATCATCGTACGTTCACTGAAATCTGATCTTTTTAGCTATGTGTTATGCTTCGTAGCACAATTTTAAAAACCACCTTTGGAAGATTTCTTCGCCATAAGCTTCATATCTTGGAACATGAAGGCTTGCAGGAGGAAAATCTCAATAGGGGTTTTATCATATTTTCAAGTCACACAGTGTTCCAAAGGGATAAGTAGAATTGATTATATCAATATACGCCACCCCTTCTCTGAAAGAAAAAGAAAAATTCTATGCCCATAGTTCAGAATATTATCTAACTGATATTTATACAATTCCAAAAGAATTACTGAACAAGAACGTAATTTTAAATATTTTGGATATGTCGAAGGATTGACATTGGTCGACAGTTGGTTTGTTCGGACATATCACCTTTGTGACCGAGGCGTGGTGCTGTCAACGAGTAGGTAGGTCTCTTGTGGCACGACTTCGCAACGTATTTCCTAGTTTGCATCAGGCTCGGCGCTCAATACTATCTGATGGTTGCGGCGTGAGGTTCGCATACAGTAAATGGCTGTAACGAGGTCTATAATTGATTTACTTTTGTCACAGCTGACGGCCGTTCAACAAATTGCCTATTGTTTCGACGTCTCGTTGCCTCTAAACTTTATTGACACTCTACTCTATTATTGGTTGCGTAATAACTGCACGAAATGGATGCTTCAATAATGTTCTTATACATGACTCCAGGTGAAAACGTATTTGCTGTTACGTTGTTTATTGTTGTTATAAGTTCACGGCGTAAATAACACAGGATTATTGTGGGAATCATTAATGGGTTCTTGAACATAATATACAGCCCAATAATGAAATAAATATAGAACATAAACTAAGTTTTTTTTAGGAAAATACTACTTATTGGTGGTTTTTTAAACATATTTTAAAATTTAAGATTGTTGGTTCAATATGTCCTTTAGGAATATAATGTTTGTTACAACTAGTCTCTAATCTAATCAACTTTTTCTTTTCAAAAAAACTATTTGACCTCTGAAAAATATGTAAGATTTTTCTTCAAAGGAATTTGATCAAGAACAATTTTCTATAAACTTACCTCCAAGAACATAATTTTGTAATGCTATATTCTGTAAAAGTATCCTTATGTATTGTAACGTTAAACCTATTCATATTTAAACATTGTCTCTTTATTGACGTTTTTCATTATTTATTGGAGCAAAAAAGTACCAATATTTCATACCTTTGGATTGTTTTGTGACATTCAACAAATTGCCAAACAAAAACTATTAATCGTACATAAGTGAAACTTTTATAAAATGCAGATACGTTAACTGAAAACAAGTTTACGAAGTTTCAGAATTTTATGCATGTGCAAAAAAGAGTTATCTTCAATTTAGTGAAGTAACTTTTCTCGTAACTGAGTACCACAACAACCATATCAGAACAATCTAGCCATTGAGCATTGATCTCAATAATTAAAATATGTAATAGTTTGTATTTTATATATGCTAAGTGATTTAATAATGATTTATTAGTGATAAAGGTAACGCGTTCTCAGTTAATGTATCTACGTTGTATAGAAGTTTAACGTATATATAATCAGTATTTGTTATTTTAAAAATGTTTTAAATACTTCAAAACAATCCAATAGTTGAAATAATGGTACTTTCTTACCCCAAAAAATATTTTTAAAATGATAATAATTTTACACCTACGTAGGTTATCGTAGAAACAGGTAATGGTAATTTTAATGTTATTTTACTACGCCCCGTGGTTATTGTGCTGTATGTTCACACTCGGGTATCAATAATTTTGAATCGAACAGTAAATCACTGTATTTTGAAGATATTTGAGTGGCATTGTCCAGTATAAAACAGAGTATATGCCAAATGTATCTCTAGAATTAAATGGCGTGTACCTAAGAAGGTACACTGGGTCGCGAACGTGTTATACATCCAAACAACTAACTATAACACATAATACATTCCAGAAACTGAAAACAAATACAAAACTATTTACTTTCAAGTATTGATTACAAATATTTACAAAAGTATTGATTTCTTAATTGGTGTTTGGCCGGTGAAGGATAAAACTAAGTTCCTGCAGACACTGTTTGATCAGTAAAAATTTCCAGCTGGAGCAAAAATCTGAACAACTTCCTACTCTCAGTCAGAGACAGCCGACATGGTTTGCACTCTCCAGACATCTCCAGCACAAGGCTCCCCAACTTACGTATTCCAACCTCACAGTTGGCAATTTGTTTCTTACTTGTCAGCTGGCGTTCCAAACGATTTAGTGGTCCCAGGTGAATTTGGTTAAACGGAATGAATGGAGGTAAATTAAAAGAGGTGGGATTATTTGAACACAAATTATGTACAAGGAATCTTCAAGGAATTTTTGTAATTGCCAGTATTTTTTTATGTGTCACCTTTTCTTGTAAAGTGTCCATCCCTGTGCATTATACAAAAGATCTATTTATACGTAATAAAATATATATTGTAATAAAATTGAGTAATCGTGAATAAGTTTTAGTATTTACAAATTAATTTAGATGTAAAACTTTGTTCTGCTAATACAGATTTGAGCCAGTAACAAACTTGGATTCTCAGCGATGCCACTGAGGATGCCACATCACAGCATGGGTGAAACGTCTAGTTATCTTATAAATAATGCAGATAGTACCTTGACGTGGTTGTCACCGGAAAATGTAGATTCTAGTTCAGTGACAGACATTTATTTACAAATGTATCTACGATAGATTATATATATCCTATCAAAGAATACTTGATATATATAATGATATATATAATCAATACTTGATATATATAATCAAAGAAACATGTTTACTAATCTCTTTTGCATGCATAGGCTATAAGATTGGCGGAAACAAATGGGCATTCATTTTATCAGACGCAGTAAATACAGAAAAAAATTACTAATAGGCTTATTTTTTACTCATGAACAAGCCATACTCTCATGCTCCCTATTTAACCTAGTCATGTTTGTGATGAGGGTGAATATACCACAATCAGCAATATTCATTGGGGGTGTCACCCACCAGTTTCGTTGGGTAATCAGTATACCAATGAACCCTACGCAGAGAGAGTTCTTGGTTTGTTCGTCCTAATTTTTCTTGTTAACTCAGTTCTTATTTTCTATTTCAAAATAATTTTTCAGGAGTAATTTTTCTATACGATTACCCATGCTAACCGTAATGACGTTATAGTCGCAAATATGATCAGCAGAAAGCATGTGGATCTCAAGAGTTGAGTACGTGTTTAATGAGTGTGTAGGCTACAGAAGAATTCTGGAGAAAAGATGGGCCTGGCCGCAAGAGATGTATTGGTGTTTGGAATTAAGATGGTACATGAGCCATCAAGGGAATTATGGAAAGGAGATGGACTACAAGTTTAGAGTGTTGGTTTAGAGAGTATATGGCCCACCCAGGGGATTGCTGAGAGAATATGGCCACAAGAGTTGTACGTGTGTTTTGACATATACAGTACATGCGCCACCAAGGGAATTATGGAAAGGAGATGGACTACAAGTGTTGAGTGTTGGTTTAGAGAGTATATGGCCCACCCAGGGGATTGCTGAGAGAATATGGCCACAAGAGTTGTACGTGTGTTTTGACGTATAAAGTACATGCGCCACCAAGGGAATTATGGAAAGGAGATGGACTACAAGTGTTGGTTTAGAGAGTATATGGCCCACCCAGGGGATTGCTGAGAGAATATGGCCACAAGAGTTGTACGTGTGTTTTGACATATACAGTACATGCGCCACCAAGGGAATTATGGAAAGGAGATGGACTACAAGTATTGAGTGTTGGTTTAGAGAGTATATGGCCCACCCAGGGGATTGCTGAGAGAATATGGCCACAAGAGTTGTACGTGTGTTTTGACATATACAGTACATGCGCCACCAAGGGAATTATGGAAAGGAGATGGACTACAAGTGTTGAGTGTTGGTTTAGAGAGTATATGGCCCACCCAGGGGATTGCTGAGAGAATATGGCCACAAGAGTTGTATGTGTGTTTTGACGTATGCAGTACATGCGCCACCAAGGGAATTGCTAGAGAGGAGATGGGTCTCAAGATTTTAGGCGTGTTTAGATTTTAGAGAGTGTATCAACCATCGGCGTAATTGCAAGAAGAGTTAAAATTGTATTTTGAGAATTGGTGGTGGTCAAGAAGAATGCTGTAGCCGTTGAACCCGAAGGCATATCCCACCCGCACACCAATACAAGTACATTGATATTGAGGACAGCGCCCTAGGACCTAATGGGTGAGTGGCTAAATGGTGGTACGAAAGATGCGTACAGCGAAAAATGCGTACAGCGAAATATGCGTACAGAAGGAAATAGTGGTATTTGACGAGGGTAAAAGTATTCTCCCCGGTGGCATGAAAGATGCGTACAGCGAAATTAGGTTAGGTTAGGTTAGGTTAGGTTCTCCAATCCCAAGAAACTAAGCGACATTCATATTTATTTTAGAGGTAAACGCACTTATATAATTCAATTGTTGTAAAAGATCCATTTGCCCTAAAAGTTGTACGCATTTTTCGCCTATCTAATTGTTGTGACGTCATAGGTTACCCTCGTCATCTGTCAAAACTTGATCCTGTACGCATATTTCGCAAGATTCCTGGTGTATGCATTTTTCGCTGTACGCATTTTTCGTGTATTCGGCTAAATACTTCTGTACGTATATGAGAGGTTGGGTGGGTTAATAAAACTGTGCTTATATTGGAGATTAGTTCTACTTTTAGCTTATGCATTTAGGTACTACCAATGCTATCATTAACGTTCCACCCTTCAGGTGCTGCTATCAATCCCAACTTTAAAGTTCCGCCCTTCAGGTGCTATTAATCCTATCTTTAACGTTCCACACTTCAGGTGCTATCAATCCTATCTTTAAATTTTCACCCGTCAGGTAATATCAATATTATCTTTAACATTCCACTCTTCAAATGCTATCAATCCTATCTTTAACGTTCTATATTTCAGATTCTATCATTCCTATCTTTAACGTTCCATAATTTATATGCTATCAATCCTATCTTTAAGTTTCTACCCTTCAGATATTATCAATACTATCTTCAAATATCTACGCTTTAGATGCTATGAATCCTATCTTTAACATTCAATCGATCAGGTGCTGTCAGCTATATCTATAGACATTCAAACCTTCATATTTATTTGATTTGCACATTGGAATATGTATTTAATTTGAATGTAATAAACTTGCACAGCAGGTATTAAAGATTACAATATTAGTTTTCCGTTAAACATTTTCTCAACTAAATATAAGTTTGACTGAGTTTTATTATGGAGTCCTTAATGATATTAAAGTCATATGATACGCATAACGCAACTGACAATGAAACACCTCCTCTCATAATAATTGTAGTCAGGCTTATTGTCAATCTAGCGACTTTAACAGACAGTGAGAGGTAGTGCATACAGAAGGGAGACATCCAATTGCAACACATGCTGCAGCATGAGTGACGTAAGACAAGCATGCTCATGCAGTCATCCATTCGAGCATTGTATGATAATGCCGCTGCTATGAATATTCCAGGTGACTCCTCCACACAGCAGTGCTGCCAACTGATGATGAATGCTAATGCTGGCCAAGGTCAGCTGTGATGTTGGCAGGCCTGGCTATGAGGGAGTGGCTCCGACGTTGGCCACACTGTATCTACTGATTACTAGTGATTAGCGGGATTGCAGGAACAGAACAATACGCCTTGAATACTTGCCAACTGGTCGTGCAATAAGTGTGGGCTATTGTCGGTCTGATAGCTCGAGAAAAATATCTGTAGGAGGTAATTCGAACAAATCTGAGATATTAACAATTGCTTAATAATCTTAAGTTTTATATTAAAATGATAAATATGAGAATACTTTGTAGTTAATTAATATTTTATTGTCTGATTGTGTTTTTTTAACATAAGTTCGGGTGCTCAAGATATTCATAACGTACACAAGAATTGAATTTTTTTCATGCATTCAATCTTAGGAAAATTTACAAAATATATAATTGTTTTTGTATTGAGTTCTTGCCTTGATATTGGTTCAAAGAGCTTAAGATTTGTTTGTGTTTTAAGTCAAAAATGCCTTTGCTTTACAAGTACTAAATAACAATTTTCAAGATTTAGCTGTATTGTTTTTAATAAAGTTAGTTAAAAAAATAGTTAAAACTATAAACGTCCATTTATTAAATTAGACGTTTTCAAGAAACATAAGTGTGCCTCTTCTCCATGCACAGTTTATCAAATGAAAAGAAAAAACTTCAGAGAATGAATAAAAATTAATTTATTCTCTTTTAGGTGTCAACAATAAACCTTAGTTTTGCTCTGTCTAAATATTATTTGATAATTCTCAATCTGTCTATTACTACTAACAGTATAAGAAAATTAGTAAATCATTGAAATACTTGATAAAAATATGTCAATTTGGTTGAAGTATATTTCACTTTATATTTTAAACCCATCTTGAAATAAAATAGAAAATGTATCAACACGTCTAGACTTATGACTCGAGTATCAATCACAGAGCAAGAGTAATTCTTAGACGAGTGAATCCCTCATCTTACGAGGAAATTGCAATATTTCTTTTAGAATTAAGCTTAACGCCTCAAGAACCTGAAAATCAGTCCCTACAGAATACGAGGCTTGCAAGTTAATGAGGATCCAAACAAACGAGTGTGCTTCAGTGTGAAAAGGAGAAGGAAAAGCCAAAGGAGATCAGCGGAGCGGGCAGGATGAAGATGAACTTGAAACTGAGAGATGTAGATTTGAAGATGAGACATGAAGAACTCTTGTGGTGTCAACTCGCTGAGGTGATTCTGTGGGTCTCTCTCATTACCAGGTGCCCTATAATTACTTTGACCCGTCTCTATCTTCATTTCAAAGGTGCCTTTGTTCGTTCACTTCCTTTCCTTGCTTCTCAAGAGACGATATTTCAATCAATTTGACCATCCTTTCTCAGATTAATTCAAGTTAAAACACGAAAAACTGATTGAAACAATAGAGACATATTATATTTATCAATCGACTGGCATTTAGTGTGAGGTTTTAATTTCTCATAGAATTAGTTGCTGATGTTTTTTCTTGATTTTTCCTTGCCATTTAAAATGCACACATTTTGATCTAACAAATATTAATTCTTTGCCTAAATGGATTTAAAATGTCCAGTACTTGGACCGAAACACACTATATAATCAATTAGAAGAAAATAAGGATAAACTAATGGAAATTCTTCTTTTTTGTCGACGCTAAATGATTTGCAAACAAAAATATTACCGATACGGGTTATTGTAAACGCAAAAAAAATTATTTACCGTTCACATTTTTGTTGAGTTGATTTCCTCATTTAGACCCATAACATAAATTGTCCGTTATAACTCTAGACACATTCTCCAGTTACAGTTGATAACACAACTTTTTAAGCTCGAAATAATAACTAATTAGACTATTTTAGAACTAAAAATTCAGTATCCTTAATTATAGGTTTGTGAGATAGTTCTTTCACGTTTTTTAGTTTGTGCCTGGTCGAATTTTGTTTGTTATTTATAATTATATCTAGTTCATATGGTACCACATTCAAACACAATCCATATATGGTCTTGTATTTCCCTACAACTGAATATCATAAAAAGTTATGATCAAGAGTTACAAATTTTGAAAGATCCTATTGAATCGATTCATTGATAATTATAGTTTCAAAACCTAAAACATAAATACAAATGAAAATAGAATTATAATTCATTCATAAACTCTTGTTTATTATAAAAAAAGTGGTTACTAGTCGTGGTTACTTATATTCAAAAGTGATTACTATTTTTGGTTACTTGGCTTAAAAAGTGGTTACCATTTGTGGTTACTGATATTCAAAAGCGGTTGTTAAACTTTATAAACTGCAACGAACTTTAAATTTACAAAGTTTTAGTTTGGCATGATCAATCTATGGTCTATCTTTAATAGACTGAACATGCTACGTTCATAATAATATTGTAAGAACTAAAAGAACATGTAGGAGTTTTTAAAATCAGCGATTCTATAACTGCAAAGAAAGTTTGATTTAGAAAAATCATTTAATTATACTTCAATAACTTAAAGTCAAGTTTCTTTTTTACAACCTTTTCCCACATTCTGATGCAAATGCTTCCTCAAGTACAAGCGAAATAACTGACGCGAGTATAACATGTCTCAATCTACAATCTGTTCTATCTAACTTCCGAATCACATTGAGAGATGTTCTCAGGTGAGTGAGTATCAGTCCTGGAAGCTTTGTCTACGGAGAGCTGCGGTAGGCACCAGAACAATAGCTTGGACAGTCGCCAAACACGCCACACTAACAGCCTGCAAGCCCACAAAGGTTCATTGTTCTGGGCAGAGGGTCTAATCTCGATGAGCTGATAACAATGTCTTTAAAATGGTTAATTCAGTTAAAAAGTTGGATTATACGGAATTTATTGATATGACAAATCAAAGGAACAGAATCAAAATTGTAAAGGCTGTAACGATGAAAATATTTGAGTGCCCAAAAATGGCATCATCCAAGAAGGCTCATCAGGATGTAATCGCGTTTGCTTCATTATTAGTTAAATTGAACGATATAGTAATATAAAATTTAATTCTTTAGACAAATCAAAATGACCAAACGAACGAATAATTTCCTACAATATCCTCCAAACCTCGACTTGTTGAAATTGTCATCAAAAGAAATATATCAATAAAATTATTAGTTTAAAATGATGCTTTTTGAAAACTTCATGTTCTATACATGAGGAAGTAGCATATGAAACTTGTAAGTGACGAGTACCGGCCGGTAAACAATGTTTTCTATGTACAGAACAATCGTGTTTAAATGTTGCTAAATGTGTTTTATGTTAATATTTATTCTTTGACGACATCAATTTAGATGAAGATTTAACGTTCGTGATATTTTGAAAATGACTAATTGATAGTTGAAACTATAGTAAACTTTATTACTATACAGGAATTGAGGACGATAAGGTACGTAACCTGTTATTTGAAACTTGTAAGTTCAATGTTACCTTATCATCGATTTGTCACCAAAATGAAAATACTAACTTACTAAGAGCAGTAATGATAAATACTATACTGGAAGACGGTAAAATCAAAGCAATTAGGAGGATATGAATAGAGCAGTTAAGATATGGAGTAGCACAGACTATGTAATAAAATGAGAAACTCCTCGTAGAAAGAACCATTGTTCTTCGAAGATAGTGTGATGAAGAACGCAATCTGAAAGGAGCTTCACGGGTCATTAATTTCGATTACAGCTGGAAGAAACTGCGGTTGCTCCTGGATTAGTGTGGTTAGGGATGATCATTTTGCTGAAGGAAAACCGCAAAAAATTGGAAGGGATTTTCATCAGAACAAAAGGTAAAATGTTGAGGCATGTTGAACAAGACAGCAAAGGTAATCTGTGTAAGTAGCTAGGAACAGCTGTAATACCAAAATGTTTTGTCCAAGACCATATTTCCATATGCGTGGTCCTTGAACTTTGACAAATAAAATCAATCACCAAAATATATTTATCTCTCTATTCAGCTACCCACCTTACATCACTGCTGTACGACTATAGTGAATGATTATAGTGTTATAATCCTACAAGAATACGGGAACGAGCTACCACTCATGTTAACAGTTTCATATACCTAGTGAATATTCAAAAACATTACTTCAACTAATAGCTCATTATTAAAACGTAAAAATCATGAGGAATACAGGAGTTATATTAAGAAGTAATTCAATACAATTCCTATGAATGGACTTGGGTCAAGGGATGATCTAAAGATATCAATCACGTCAAGAAGATTAATTCATGAAGTAAAAATTTTAATTTTTATAAGTGTTGAGAATCTTGTCAGTTTAGACCATCTCACTGTGCTAGCAGGATAACTCTTTGGGAGTTCCTGCAAAACAAACCCGAAAGAAGTGTTATCTTCAAAAGAAAGCCAAGAGTTTTAATGTCAGAAGGTCGAGTGAAAGCCATCCCTTGAGTTGAAATTACTCAATTCGTGTTTATCTGCATATACCAAAATCAAGTTGTGCTATTGATTCTAATAAAATTTGGTTCTGGGAAAAGACAGTCATCGATCGTTTGGAGCGACCATTATCAAAATCATTCTATTTGATTTAAGATTTCATAGACGATGATTGGGAATTAAATAATAACATTTTTAACGATTTCTCCCATACACTATGATGTAGAGGTTGTAATTATAATTAATGTTTATTCACAATTGAAATTAATATGGAATTGATATTTGATCAGGTCAGTACAATTACTTTCTGTAGTAATGTCCCACTGAAAATAAACACTATATTTCAGTGATTTAAGTACTCGTAATCATCTTCTAAAATAAAGTTGAATAATCAATTAATTTACAAGAATTCTGAACCATTATTTGCCTTAATAACGTTGCACTGATTGATAAATAATGTAAAATCGGTGTTTGTAAATCTAGAATACCTTTTTGTTCGTGTTCTTCACACTTATCATTAAAACTGACTATTTACTATGACGCACAGTAGTATATCTGAGAAACAACTAAGGGCCGAGCCTTGTACCTTGTGGGAGTCCTGGCTCAGGTGTTCAGGAAGGTAAACCTTGTAGAGTGTATCTGCCGCTGTTAACAGCTTCCTCCCACTTGAGTGCTGACATGATCCTGCACTCTCTTGGCATGTTTAACCCATTAGTCTGCAATTTGCTACCTACTTCATCCAGCGTTTTTCAAAGAGGGAAGCTTAAATTTGCTTGTACAAACTGTAACGTGGCACCTAATGAGGTTCGTATGGTAAACCACTTACATTTTTGTAATGTTTATACTGTTGTATGTACATAAAATATATTTGTCAATATCTGGGTAAAAAAATAATCTTTAATTGTTATAGTTGAAGGCAAAATAACATTCTTCAATAATAACTAAAATTGTATTTTTTCCTGAAGATGACTTATAGTTTGTTCAATCCAAAATAAAATTTGCTTTTTATCAATTCCAATAACAATCCCTTTAATATTATTGTATAAGAGAGTCCCTTTCATTATTATTTTTTCAACATTCTTTCTTTAAATTTAAGGTATCCTTGAGAATCTGCAAAATATAAAAAAGAAAGATTAGATTTTATTAATAAAATTAAATCACTGCAGTAGAAGCATAAATTATAATAAAAAAGTAAACCTAGAAAGTATCTCTAGGAAACAGAACAACGAATGTACTTTGCCCCAGAAGATAATAGACAAAGATTACTCCTGCTAAAGTAAGGCCCCTTATTTTAAAAAGTTATGCTAAAACATGGTTCTATAAATTCTGTTATCGTAATGATATATGCTTTATTTTTGTAGTTCATTTAGATCCAAATTTGACACGTACAATTAACGTATTATTTTACTATGCTAGTTTTATTCTATAGTTAATTTTATTAGAAGAGAACAAATTTGGCATACAATTCTATTATTTATTTTTATACAAACTTTACCTACCAGTTCACAAAGGCCGCAGGTATATACGTGACCTTCATTCGATTAGTAATCGACCGAGAATTTTGTTGGGAATCTGACCTCTAGATTTGGATATTGATCAATTTTATAATTTGGTCCATTTGAGAAAATGCTTTCTATTAATTTTTATCTGGTGGTAAGGGAATAAATTATCACAGCTCAGTTTTTTAAATCGTATAGCCAGACAAAAAATAAATTATATCGGTCGAACTGCATAACAATTGGGAGCAGAACGCTTTTCGGAACAGGTTCTTTAACTTCTAGTGATAAGTGTTTCACTGGAGAAAATCTACAGCTGTGCCTAAGTGATTTCACACTATCACTAGATAGTCCTTAGGCATTAGAGTGGATTGGCATAAATTCCCTGAGAAATAGAATTCTTGTATCGTATGTATGAAATACTTTTAAACTAAGGAAAGACACATATATAACCATAGAGGTAATCATTAATAGTGATAATATGGAAATCGTTGGACATACCAATGCTACTAACCACTCATCTATATGCAGAGTGCTTCCCTCTGGAGCTCTCCAGCTTCTTCAGTCCTTAGTGGAATTTATATTTGTTATATCGCGTTCCTCAGCCTTTGCACTTAGACTAAATTTACTTTTCGATGTGAAAGGTCAAGATATTTTCAATATGATTATATTTTGCTATACTCTCAAATGGTTTGGAATGTCAATGAAGGAGTTTGCTGTATATATGGACGGGTCAGTATTTACGTGTCATGTGTTATCTATAGTTTCTGCACCATCCATTAGTGTAGCCCCATATAAATATATTACTATCAATTCTGATATCCATGGAGTTCTTCGGATGTGCTATGTGTTGGAAATAAATAAGACAAGTTCATTACTTTCTCGTGGTTCTATGCCATATATATCTTAGGTACATAACTACAAATAGTTGCTTTAAATATAACTTTTTATTTAATCGATTCCTCTAACCAAATCTTGTTAGAACAAATACTTGAAGTACATTTCAGATGTTAATAGTTTAAGAGAAATTAACTTAAAATACTGTTTAAAAGTATTAATTTAACCGTCGTTCCTTCAAAAGTTTTACGATGGCCAAGTAACTTTGATGATACGACACCAATTTAGTTTGCTTTTACGAATTTGGAAGTAGTATGATTGGACGACATTTTGTTCAGTCAATTAAAAAATAAAGCGATATATGTGTGTGGTGAAGTAGAACAGATACAAAAACGTAGACATAATAATAATAATAATAATAATAATAAATGTTTAATAATAATAATAATAATAATAATAATAATAATAATAATAATAAATGTTTTATTGCATATTTTTACATTTGTATAATGCATCGCAATCGTCATTACTATAAAATATTTAAACTAAGCTAAAATTATTCATCCACGCTATGGTGATATGGGACAGATATATCGAGGTAGATATTCAAACCGCTTCGACAGCGTGATAATGTGGGACAGATACATTGAGGTAGACGTACAAAACGCATCGACAGCGTGGCGATGTGAAACGATATATCGATGCAATGCTTTTTCCTAGGCTGCACTTTCCGCGTGTAGTTGCAATTTAACTGTGCATATTGCATTCGTCATGGGGTGGGGCTCGCCCCAATTAAACACACTCACCGATCAATCCACGTGTCATCGAAAGTATTTGGAGTTTCCTGATGAAATATATTATTACAGAACTCATCCAGCACTTTATATTACATTTGGTGCAAAAAGTAGTCCTCTAACAATTCAACATTGATAGTTTTTTGTCCCTCTAAATTAATTCATTTTGCACTCTCATGTCAGTAAAGAACAGTTATTAAGATTGTTAAGCGTGATTACCAAAAAGTTCGAATATAATGGAGAAAGTAAAGTAACTATTTCTAACAATAATTTAAGGTTAATAGTAATCCGTCAATATTTGTAGTAGTACTAAGATACTCACTAAGGTAAAACTTCTTTTTTCGCCTACTTCTCATAGACTCCGGATCCGCCTATTTTCATGGATCTTATAGGGCACTCGTCCAGAGGGTCAAGACCTCGGTCGCGGCCTTCAAGAGAGACAGGCTCCGTAAGGTTTGTGAGAAGGCGGATCAGGACTTTTTCTCCGCCCCAAGGAACTTCTGGCGTCTGGTCAAGTCCCACAACACCCCCTTCAATTCACCAATCCCACTGACCGTGAATGGTGCCCCAGTGGCAGAACCCGAAGGAAGAGCTGAGGCTTTCCGTGCTTCCTTGTCTGCCAACCACTCACTACCTCACCGCCCCACCTTCGACGCCACTCATTTCAAACGGACCAATGCTTCCATTGCTGAGAACCATGACTGGAAGGGAGCTCTTTGCTCCCTTCCAGGTGCTCTCTGCAGGCCTCCCTGACCATCCACTGACGTCCCCCATCACCTATCTAGATGTTGCCACCAGGCTTAGGATCCCCAAGAACACTGATCCCGGTCCTGACGGCATCTCCAACTTTCTGGTAAAAAAGGCCCCGGTTTCACTGATTAGAGACCTGATCTATCCTCTTCTCATCCATCCTCCTCCTAGGCTACCATCCCAAATCCTGAAAGCTAGCCCATATTATAGTACTACCGAAACCCAGGAAAACCCCTAGTAACCTAGACAACTACCGCCCCATCAGCCTCACCTCGACCCTCTCGAAACTCTTGGAGAAGATTCTGGTCGCCCGCCTCCATAATCACTTCAACGATTTTAACCTACTTCCAAAGTCCCAGGCAGGTTTCCGTCCTGGTATCAATATGTACGACAAATACTCAAGGTAGTACACCTACCATAATGGCCCTCATGAATGTCCACAAAGCATTCGACGATGTCTGGCATCAGTGCCAAACTCCTCGAACTCCAACTGCCCCCTTCCATCATCAAGGGGATATTCAACTTCCTCGATGGTAGGACAGCCCAGGTCAGAGTAAAGCACGCCCTTACTCTACCCTTCCAGCTGTTAGCAGGGTCCCCCAGCGATCAGCTATCAGCCCACTCCTCTACATCTTGTATGTGCGAAATCTCCTTTCACCCACTCTCAGGAACCCCACCGACACCACCACTGGTCTCGCATAGTTCGCGGATGACACGACCTTCTGGTGCGCCTCCCAAAACCCCGAAACATTACGTAGATGACTTACTAAAATTCTTAATGACTACCTGACGTACTGCTTTAAATGGCGCATCAGGATCAACACTTCTAAGACCCAGATCTGTTATTTTAACTACAACGGTAGGAAGTCCCAAGTTAACCAGGAAACCCCGATCACCCTTGAAGGCAACAGACTTCCACTGATTAAGTGCTGCCTGGGAGTCACCCTTGATTCCAAGCTCTCCTTCTTACCCCACTTTCGAAAAGCCAAGAAGACCACCACAGCCCGATTCAAAGCCCTCCACTTCCTTAACAATAGACACCAGGGGTGCTCTGCCAGAACTCCCACCTCTATCAAAGTCATTCACCCTATACTCCCGTACGCCCATCCAGTCCTCACCACCATCCCCCATAACCACAGCTTCCAAGATCTTTACACTCTGTTCCATATCCCCACCTTTGCGAGTTCCTCAACCAACTCAACCAGAACTACCTTGCCAACACCGATTCTGGCAGAGTACTTTACCGAACCTACACCCCTAGCCAATACTTCACCATCCACCACCTGATTCATGGCCGATTTTGATACACAACCTAACTCCCCCAACCACTAGCCAACCTTCACAAGGCTCATTACTGACGTTACACTAACGTAGTCCTCTCACCAACTCCCCAAAACTTAGACGCTTTCCATTTCCAACCCGCCTCAGTAAGCTCACTTAATATTTTCATTTTCCATGTTTTTCTTCTTCTGTCTGTTTCCTCGGGACCTTTCTTCCGGAGACTAAGGCTGCCTGCTTGCCTTGTACAGTTATGATCGATGTGATCAAACACCCTATCCTAGGCTGAAGAGGCCCTAGTAGCCTAAAACAGCCGTAGCTCCTTGCTACATCTTCACGATCCAGCTCCAGCCAAGACTTCTTTCCCTCTGAATTAGAAGATGGACTGATATACTGCATATAAATAGGAAATTAACTTACGTTAATTATTTTTGTGTCGATTTTTTAGACCATTTTAAACCAATGCTACCAACTCTATTCAGTATTTAATCGACTTTTAGTCGATTACAATGATAGATTTGATCATTAAATATGAATTATATTGTAACAGTAGAATAGATAATGAAATAAAATACCTTTACCACAGACGTTTAAGTAATATATAACATTGTATTTTTCAATTTAAATAATTTTCTAGTCTTCAGCGAGACAGAGAGTGGAGCTTTTAGCACCTCCAACTAATCTCCATACAGCCAACATGTTTTTCTGGTCAAATTATGTTTGATACAGTACGTCATTTTGTAAGCATTCTAATGGAGAATGATGAAGTATTAGTATATTTTAACTTAATATTTGTGATGCATGTATTTAAGTTGTTGTAATAAAAATAATTAACTGTAATAAAAACACCAGCAAATAGAAAAAATCCAAAAGAAATCTACATTAACTGTCAAGAGTTTTTCAAAATTTAAATCTTTAACATTGGCTAATGAACATACGCTTAAAATAACTAACAGTGGAGCTGTGTTTTTCCTTAAAGTGAGAAAAACAATAAACTTATGAGAGAATAGATTTTTGCTGGCCAAGTCTGAGGTCACCAGAAATCACTAACCCCTCCTGACTCCACTAGAGTTCTTCTCTGATCCTACCAGGATGCTGTCCAGGCGTCTCTAGATTGTCCAAGTAGTTGATGGGATCCAATGACAATTTATGGAGATGCCCTGAAGTCATGCAGCGAGCCACGCGAGTTTGATTTTCTTCAGTTTGAAATGAGCCGGTCCGGTCGACAATTCCGGTCCGGACCGCGTATTTCGGATTGGAAGTTTACGACTTGCGGCGCGGCGAGATAAGCGAGGGAACCGGTCCAGTGACGGACGGTTGTCAGATATAAAGCCGAATGCCAGAAACTGGTTCTTTGATGCGATGTTGCCATATCTCTTTTCTCCTGCGCCGCAATTGTGACAAGTGAAAAATAAACAGCATTTTCTCTTTTCTGCCGCATACATTCATGAGTCATTGGATCCTTTACGATCGCTGGTTATATGTTAGATCTTATTATACAATGTTGTAATATTTCTTGATTCGAAAATAAAATACTCGTATGTACCTCAAACCATGTACTTTTAAATAGTTTGATCTTAAGCTTAACGTATTTTGACATTGAAGTTGAGTTAGTTTGAAAGTTACCTTGTAATCGATGAAAAAGTTAGGAAGGGAGAAGAATTACAAGAAAAACTACATTTTCTTGTATTTCTTGTTGGATCAAAGAAAAACACTAAGGGACAGAAATTAAATAATAAAGCATTGCAAATGAGAGGAAAGAGTAACTATTTTTAACATCGATTGTGAAATTGCG
The DNA here is from genome assembly GCA_035578905.1 of Stictocephala bisonia. Lineage (NCBI taxonomy): Eukaryota > Metazoa > Arthropoda > Insecta > Hemiptera > Membracidae > Stictocephala > Stictocephala bisonia. Next base: position 744,264 of record JAQJVL010000318.1, read on the forward strand.
CTTTTCAAATGGGAAATTGCAAAAAAACTATAAAGCTAAAATGTGAGTGATCATAATTATGAAACTTTACAATAATGCAGAAAAAATAACCATATCTGCAGTTACAGAACCATTTTCAAAAACAGGAAAATATTGACAGTTACATCCATTTATATCCAGGAAATTATTCTAAACTGCGTAAATAGTGATCTCTCAAACAAAGAGAACAGCACAGTGCACACTCACTATACCAGACAAGCAGGAGATTACCCTTTACCAGTCCATAGAACAGCCTTATTTGAGATTTAAAAAAACCATCGTGTGCCGGAATGAAAATGTTCAACAAGCTACCGGAACATTTAAAAGACAACACAGGAGCTATGAATAGAACTCTTACGATTTTTACTACAAGACCATGCATTCTACACACTGGGCGAGTTCTTATCATGGAATGTTCGGAGTTTGCTGTTAGATCATGCATTCTACACACTGGATGAGTTCTTACCATGGAATGTTCGGAATTTGCTGCAAGACCATGCATTCTACACACTGGATGAGTTCTTACCATGGAATGTTCGGAATTTGCTGCAAGACCATGCATTCTACACACTGGATGAGTTCTTACCATGGAATGTTCGGAATTTGCTGCAAGACCATGCATTCTACACACTGGATGAGTTCTTACCATGGAATGTTCGGAATTTGCTGCAAGACCATGCATTCTACACACTGGATGAGTTCTTCTCATGGAATGTTCGGAGTTTGCTGTAAGATCATGCATTCTACACACTGGATGAGTTCTTCTCATGGAATGTTCGGAGTTTGCTGTAAGATCATGCATTCTACACACTGGACGAGTTCTTATCATGGAATGTTCGGAGTTTGCTGTAAGATCATGCATTCTACACACTGGATGAGTTCTTATCATGGAATGTTCGGAGTTTGCTGTAAGATCATGCATTCTACATACTGGACGAGTTCTTATCATGGAATGTTCGGAGTTTGCTGTAAGATCATGCATTCTACACACTGGATGAGTTCTTATCATGGAATGTTCGGAGTTTGCTGTAAGATCATGCATTCTACACACTGGATGAGTTCTTATCATGGAATGTTCGGAGTTTGCTGTAAAATCATGCATTCTACACACTGGATGAGTTCTTACCATGGAATGTTCGGAGTTTGCTGCAAGATCATGCATTCTACACACTGGATGAGTTCTTACCATGGAATGTTCGGAATTTGCTGCAAGATCATGCATTCTACACACTGGATGAGTTCTTCTCATGGAATGATGAACCTTAAATAGACCTTTCATCAATCAACATTTTACTTGTAACAACTGTTTGACTCTGTAATGTCGTGATGATATTGTTTAGAGAAAATACTATCTATTGTCTACAGAACATAATTTATTTAAACATAAATAGGTAATATCTTATAAATCTCTGTTAGGTTCTACATATAAGGTTTGTAATTTAACATATCATGACTATTATACTAAGTCGACAATATTGGCATATTGCTATAATCCTGCTAAATGAAGACAAGATGCCTGGACTGTGTGATACGTGTCTTCTGGAATTAGTATTCTCGCGTTGACTAGACAGACGTCCGCTCAGAGAGCGTCTTCGACATGCCAACTTCTGGATGGATATGGATTTCCCGGATTAACGACGAACGTAAGATCTGAAGATCTAAGTTTACATCGAGTGGAAACTAGACAACAATTTCTCTCATGGAACGAGAATTTTAGATTTTTTTCGATAGCTAAATTCTAACGCATGAAATTGGAAGTATTTTTAAAGGTAATAAATAAATTAGTCAACTTGTAATTGTATCCTTTCATATATAAACTAAACAATTCCAGAACATTCTCACACTTTTATTTTTTATGTAACTACCACTAACTAGGGTTTATATCACTTAGACCACCAGTAACGCTACTACAGGTACCCAAGGTTTAGATGATATTAGTATTACTGCTTAATCTATTGGTAAAGCTATTATTAGTATTTTATATAGCTATAGTATGTAAGTAGAGCTGTGCGTGCTAATAATAGTACGGCAGGTCACATAGAAGAAAGAAACAGAAGTCGCTTTCTTACAACCGCAGCGAACGCCTAAGTGGCAGTTATAAATATATTTCGAATGAGGTACATCTTTAAACATTTGTATTAATAATTACTACGTTTATTATTAAGAATTTGAGGGAGGGAATAAAGGGAAGAACTGACAAGGTGCTGGCCGTGGCTTGGCAAACTGGAAAAAATAACTTCTTGATACACACTAACTCGACCCACATTTAACGCACTATTGGATGCGACCTCTGTTTATTTCTTCTCTGTGGGTAGGCCTATAACTTAAGCTACCAGGAAAGCTACTATAGGTTCTCAACGATATATAAAGCTGTTACTATATAGTAAGGTATATTTATTTAGCTGTAATTAGTACTAATTTGAGTTACTGTATATTCTTTATAGGCTATTCCTTTTAGAGTCTTGTACATATCGGTTTGTTTCAATAATTAATTTAAACTTTTTGAGAAAATTTAATGTCTGTACCAGTGGACGGTAAGCCGACGAGTATCAATTTTTCTCTTTAAGTCCTTTTCGGTAAAAAAAAAAGAAAAAAAACTGTGTGAGTTTTTATTAAATGTATGAGAGTATGCTATTTCGTTACTTGAGACAAATAGTCAAAACACATACTAAGGTAACTTCAGTTACAGATCACAAACAGTTTTTCCTATACCACGAACAATCTTTGTTACATGGACATCGATGATCCTTCACTATTTAATGATCCCAGTTCCATCCCACGAACAATCTTTGTTACATGGACATCGATGATCCTTCACTATTTAATGATCCCAGTTCCAGCCCACGAACACACGACCTTGATAGATATTAGTTTATATTGAATATAATATAAAGTTACGTACAGAACTTTATTGTTAGGCAAAGATGACAGTGATATCGTTAAAATTATAACTCATTCAAAACATATGTATACACTATAAAGTTTGTACTTTTGTAGCAGGAATCATTAGTTATGCCCTATAGTATCATAAAAGATACCGAGTATCTTTTCGGGTATGTATAAGAAATCTTAGAACATTTATATTGGGAGAGGTACAACTAATTAGGCCTAAAAGCATCTAACCTTTATTCAGAAGGCAGAGATTATCTTGTACAATTTGGCTGAATAGCTCTTTTTCTAGGTTATGTTATATTAGGTTTTAGTTTAGGTCAAAAATGTTTAACAAATCTTTTCAATAAAAAAAAAAATGTGTTATGATACTGCACAAAAAAACAGCTGGTTGTAATACTGAAATTGAACCAATAAGTGACTTTGTTTCTTTAATTTTATGACAGGGATAGTTATAAAATCTCAAAAGTTATTTTCGTTTCAATACTATTTAATGTTGGGTTACTTGTAGCTGTTCATTGTACAACTTGATGGAATATTTTTTTAACTGCATTAAATTTCATGGAACTACAGTAGCGCTCCACAATACACCCCAAAACAGCTGATAAATTGAGAAATAAACATTAATATTGGATTGTAAATTTATGTATGTGTAAACATTAATTATTTCACTTATAAGTTTTAGTTTTGTTTTCCACATTATATATAAAAAAAAAACTCTTCCAACACAAGATAAAAGTTTCGTAAATTCACCAAACACGATTGCGCACTGAAAACAACAATTTTTACTTTTAATGATGAAAATTTCTATTGTTGTATTTCGTCCCTACATAACGTTTTGCAGATGGCTACAAGCCTTTCGTCTAACACTTAACTACCTGCTAGATTTGTTACGACTTCCCGTGTAACTAACTCCCTTCCTAACTTCATGCGTGCCTCTGTTATTGATGGGCCTTCTTCGGGCCAAACCAGACTCGTTCTTACACAGCACATTTGTCTTTACCATAATTCCTCGTTTGTCTTTTTTATCCTCAATTTATCTCCCGGTAACACAACAACATTCTCCTCTTTGTTTTGCCCGTAGCCTCTGACTAAATTAGAAGCTGAATTTGTCAAAGTTTGCACCAGCAAGGCCTATGCTTATGCTTCTTTTTTTACGCCAGATTTCGTCTTGTGGGTTGATTTACTGTCTTATCCCTCTCGTGTTCAACGTAACAAGTTTTTTATTTAAATTTAACATTTGTATCGTAGACTGATGGCTGAACGAGATTTCTTGAAATGCATAGTGTGAACGTTTGTAAAACAATTTACACACATAGACTTATTTTGTAAATCATCTTAGGGCTATTGAACCAAAATATAGTTAAAAATGAAAATATGGACAAACATATATTTTACTATTTACAGAAATGTTAGTAGACGTTCTGCAGTTTCAAACAAAAAAACACACATCAAAAGATCGTAATTTGTGGAAATAAAATAATATAATGCATAAATAATGTTAAGGATAAGTGGTAGTTTATAATCCTAACTTAGCTTCATTATAATTGCGGCATTTTTTATTCAGTTTATCTTCTTTACATATATTCTAAGAAATTTTAACACTTATCATTAGTGAATGTTTTCTCACAATTTGTTTGGTAAAAAGGCACCATACTAGATTTTAATGTAGTAAGTAAAGAAAGGACGGTTCAAAAGTCTATACGAAAAAGGCAGACATGACATTGAGAAGTTTGTTCTTGTTAACTTTACTAAGAATACAACGAAATGATAAGGGGTTATCAGGGAGTTCAGGGGTCAGCCGCAGTGATATCTGCGGTTTGATACGTCTTATCAACTGGTCATAACGGTCAACGGGCACTGAAACTTGCCGACTCGAGTTAACTAACCGCCTTAATTTATAACTTGTTTGAGGTAATTTCGCTCTAAATGTCCCGAGAACTCCGCAGGGGATGAATCAGTCAGTACTTGGGGATGAATCAGACAGTTCTTTCAAGAAAACTTAAGTCAAAGAGATAAAATCTGATTCCATGAGGAGAAAAATGGGTGACAATTGAGTTTTTATTTTACATATACTAATATCTAATTAGTCTATTGTATAGTTTTCAGAGTTGTCTGCGACGTAGGTTATCTATCTGAATACGTTTTAATAAACGAATTTAGGTTAGATTATTAACTGTTGAATTGAATTGGGACTATTTTACGAAATCCCTTCTAATATCCCTTACTAAACAATTTCAATTACAATAATAAATGTAAAAACAAAACACAGTACTCATAAAAATCAAAACAAATGATAGAATAAATAAGGACAGAAAAAATGGCAGGATAAAAAACTTAAATTAAGTTTTTAAAAACATCGTACGATAACCTCAAAAAATGATTCCATGGTACGGAAATTAAAAGATACTCTACTTTCTGCATGTTACACCTGTGGCGTGATCCACCGTCCAATTACGAGGGTTATTATTTCACCCAACACCAGAAGTCTACTGTTTCCAAAATAACAGACAATTAAGCTAAATACAGTCCAACTACGCTCTGAACTATTACCAACGTGTGATTGCTCCAATTTATGCTTGTTGTTACGCCGTACAACACACTGCACAGAATTTAAACGAAACTGTTATACACTCTGAAAACCTCCGCCAACAATGTTTCATAACAACTTTGGTAGGGATTATTTTATGTGTAAGAAGCATTTTTATGAACGTGAGTGTTGTATCACTGTGCACTTGGGATCTTTGTTTATTTTTTATTAGAGTCTGCAGACTTAGTTGCTGTATTGGTTTACATTCCATAAGAACAATGTTAAATGACGTAAAGTACTGTAAATTTAAAAATTTAATATTATAAATTTGATATTGTTGAAAAGAGCGCAACAGTTACTAGTGGGTCCATTTTTAAAAATTTTTATTGCTGATATGTATTTTCATAAATATTTTAAGCTAATAAACTTAAAAATAACTATTTTTTATTTAATCACATATAACTATTACAAACAGTTGATCTACTAATTAACGTTTACACTAATTCAAACTATTTAAAAACTATAATTTCAATAAAATCAATACGTTACAGTGCTGTACCACACTTCACATTGCTCTTATGTGTATATAAATCCAATATGGCGACTATATCTGCAAATTTCCAAAATTTCGGTTTATCAGTATTTTTGGACTGGTACACTAACTTCTTATGTGTAAAAACCCTTTGATGAAAAATACTACATACATTGTTGTTCTGCTTCGTATAATTTCGTACCACATCTCACGATTAAGTATTAAATACGAATTCACATGTTCAATCAAAATGTTTATCTTTTTAGTGTATTTTGTTTCGTTCGTAGAAAAAAAACAAAAAAAACTCACACACACTTTTTCACCTGTCACCACTGTTATATTTATTTAAATTTTTATACAGTGCTTAAGGTATGCTGGGGCATGTTTTAGGGATTTTTAAAAAGGAGATCAGTCAAAATTGTCTGATTAAAAATCACGGTGTAATATGGTACGGCATTTAACACTGTTCTTATGTGAACAGTAGAAGGCATTGAGAAAACAAGCGAGTAAGTTCCATTGGTATATTCAAAGAAGAGAACAATTTGACATTTTTAACAAACAAATTGAGACAGTGATTAAAATGACAGTAACTTGTTATTTATTACTATATATTTAACATTTTGCTTGACATTGTATATGCAAAGACAATTTAAAGCATTCATTTTAAAATCTCTAAGCCAGTTAAAATTATATAAAATAAAACCACCAATTTCAATTGTACAAAAGAATTGAATTTCTTCATAGTGATTTCCTCCTATATTCAAAATCATTTGTAAAAATGCATAGCTGCGTAAATTGAAGGAAACACATCCAAATTCACCTTTACATCACAATGGCGGAGTTATTACCATCGTAGGAAATATTTTGAATGTTTATTTCTATACAGTTTCCTGCTCCCTTGTACACAATACTCATTCGAGTTATCAACCTTCTGACTTTCAAGATTTAATCAATTTCAAATGTACTAGGGCAAGCACTTAGAGGCGGCTCTGTCCTTTAAAGTGCCACTGAGCCTACTTTCCTTATAAGAAACATTTTGCCCAAATGGGTCGTTGAGTCAACATTCTGTTGTGTATTCGAACCAGTTATCAGAAATTTGCCGTGAAATTACAAAAAGGCATTATCATGCCTTATCAAATAAAATAATTTATTTGATCAGGCATTATCAAATAAATTGCCTCTTTGATTCAAAAGTCATTATTCTTTATATTTCCTTTAGAATATTCATAACGGGTTGTGACTGAAATACCCTTTTCGTAAATATAAACTTAGACTTATGGCATTTGGTTCGTTGACGCTAAGCCAAAACGGGGTTTTACAAAGAGGCTACAGTAATTTGTTGTGTAATTGAACCAAACTAGAATTTGAAATATACGAAGACGGTCGTTGTATCAACAACCAGTTGAGTATTTGAATCTCCAAATAATTTTTACGGTGAAGAAAAGGGTTTTTGGTGTAACAACTTGTGCAATCCGACTAGACCCGCTATATACCACTAAATGAACCATACCACTATATGAATATACCACTAAATAAACTATACCACTATATGAATATACCACTAAATGAACTAAAATCTACAATATCAACATGTCTCATTGGGAGGCAAATACAAAAGAGTTCCTTTTTATAAATTTTTCGTGTATTCTTATTTTTACCTAATTAAATAATGACTAATTTTGAGTGTTTTTTACCCTACTCGTAAGCGTTATACTGTGCAACGGTGGCCATTAATTAATTATACAATTCACAGACGCCAGATGATCGTTTTCAAATGTCATTGCTTATCAAACCGTTTATTTTTGCTGGGCTAATTATACAAAATATGCTAAATTTGGTTCAATAAACCGTCTAACGCTTTGACACTAATTATAAGTAATTGTAATTATATCTCATTATAATTGCACAGTTAAAAAATTGTTGATTTAAGCATAAGTGTTCCGGACTTGCAAATTCGTAAAAGTATTAAAATATTTCAATGCGACAAAACATTTCGTATTTCAAACTGCCTACCCCAATGATAACTAACTCGTTATCATTTAATTGCTTTTATATTTACATCCCGTTTATGTTGCCGTTTTTTTTTTTTTCACGGAGTAAAAAAGCGTTAATGCGATATTCAAGTTATTTAACATGTCTCTAATGAACAGAATTTATGAATAAATTATACATATATTATTACAAATAACAACAGAAAGGTTGGACATTTTTATTCCGTTAACTTAACTCGTTTCGCTCCGTCATGAGCCATATGTATCGTAGGAGGGTGGGTGGGCCGACATGCGTTCAACCATGCAAACCAAGCGTTCAGTGTTAAGGTGGGCTGACTTCATTAACCATAACGTTACGCTGTGATTAACCATGTGTTCAATAGTTAAGGTTGAGCGGGAAGTTCATTAACTATGTTTACCGTAGGAAGGAGGGTGCGCCGTCATTGACAATGTGTTCAATGGTAAGGTGGGTGAGACAATAATGTTCAAATTCACTATGAGAGGGTGTATTCAGTGGTAAGGAGGGCGGTAAGTCATGAATTATAAATACCGTAGAAGGGTGGATGGTTGCTGTCATAAGCAATAATATTATGTACTGAGAATGTGTGGGCTGTCCATGGTAGGAGAGAGGAAGAGCTTGGGCTGTCATCAACCAATTATTCATTTAGAAAGTGTATAGGATTTTGATGAATCTACCCGTAGTGGGTAGAAGGGACTGTCGTGAATCGTACGTATTGTAGGATGGATGGGACTGTCATGGTTCATGTGCATTTTAACCAGATGGGTGGGCAGTCATTAAACATGCGTTTACTTAGAAATTGGGTGGGAGTGTAATGAACCATGCTTTCAGTGGAATGTTGGGTGGGGTGGCCATAGATCAAGTATGTTTAACAATCTAAAAGATAAATTGTTAACTGAGTTTATAACATCAAAGTTTGTATGTTTAATTCATTATTTCATGATTTACATATTCATTCAGTATACAAAAATGTCTCTGCGTGTTTACGCACTTAACTCAAGCAAACAAATAAATAATAAATAGCATAACAATAACAGTGATAATAAATAATTATAAATATCAATAATAATCAACAACAAGAAACTCTATTAACAATAACTAGGCTCCATAGTAGCGAGAGGATATAAGTGAATATAAAGGATATAAGAGGATATAGATTAGGTTAGGTTAGGTTAGGTTAGGTTAGATTGCTGTTGTGTAATGTTTATATGAGCCAGCAATTCATGTCCATTCATCTAAATGCATGTCCGAAAGAATTCTGTGATTAATCAAAAATTGTGTTCATAAGGTGATAGGGTCAGATATTCATAAGTCGTCAGGAATCAAGTTCGTTCGATGGATTTGCCTAAAAAAATGTTGTCTATAAGGATAGAAATGGGTAAGCAATAAATTTAGCAAATTGCGTTCGAGCACTAACTATAGAAACAAAAAGACAGACCAAAGCAATGTATTTGATGTAGTAAGGCCTACACTTCTATTCTATTTAACAGTGATTGGTCTGAAATAATAGCTTGGATGACTTTTTAGCGGAATATTAGTTCGGATTTTAGTTATTCAGTGTGTGCTGATGCGAGACAAATAGAGGGGTGAAATGAAATTAAAATCGTCTTTATTAGTGGTAAATGAGATGAAAAAGGGATGTGACTAGCGCTACCTATGAAGACAGAACAAGAACTAATTTAATATAACAGGAAACCCGGCTTCACGAGAACCATAATGAGCGGGCAGTCTTCTTGTTTCTGTATTAATGGTTTGAGATTTAACAGAGTTGTGAATCTTTCAGGCTCACAAATTTGGAAAATCACCAATCATTAAAAAAAGAAAGTGATGTGAAAAATATGAAGAACACACACGTGAATAAATAACATACGGTTAGACAAATTATGATCCTTCTAAAAATTGACAAGACATTCTAAAATTTAACATCGAAAGGTTAATAGGTTTATTCAAAATTAATCTTACAGTAGTCAAAACAAAGTAACCTACAGGCCTAAATCCCTTAATCGAATCAGAGAGCGTTATACTTTATTTCAAGACGTTCAATTCCGCAGGCTGTACGAGTGACGCTGCTCACTCATTACAGTAACGAATTTACGAGACACATACACACGCGCACACGTACGCACAGCCCACGGCCAATTCGCGAAATGACACCGTCTCTTTGCGTCTAGAATAATTTATCAACGCGAGCTGCCCACTGGAGTAGTAAAGCTACACAAGTAAAATGTCACTGGTGAAGCAGGTTTTAAGGAAACGGCATTCGCCAACTTACCTTGACTGACACGGTTTGTGATTGGTAGATCAAAGGAAGCAGAGACTATCAACCCAGTTACTGAGGGTTTCTCGTAGAAAACGGTCATGAACGCAACATTGGTCAACACCATTTCAAATCAAGATCTAATGATGTAAACGTTTTCAAATCAAGATCTTGTTTTAAATCAAAGACTTTTCTAGATGATAAATGTGTCTGATACCTTATAAGAAAATATAAAGTGAAGACCACCGACACCTTTTCAAGATAGTATGAAGTATCAAATCCATTTTTAAGACAATAACAAGTTATTTTATTTCATCAAGAAAATATAAAGTGTAGGATACGGATACCTTTTCAAGACAGCATCAAGCTTCAAACCCCTTTTCAAGATAATAACTAGCATCTGATACATCAAGAAAATATCCATAGCAGGGCACGAACACCCTTTCAAGACAGCATCAAGTATGAAACCCATTTTAAAGATAATATCAAGAATTTGATTTCTTATTAAGAACATATAAAGAGTAGGATACGACACCCTTTCAAAATAGGATCAAATATCAGACGACGTCTCAAAATAACTTTTAGTGTAGGCACTTTTGAAGACGACTGTTGTCTGATAAGTTTCCAAGACAAGTAGTTAACAAGAGTTAGATACCCTCAAGGTGGTGCAATTGGTTTTCGGTGTGTTAATTATTTCCAAATTTCGTAATCAAAATTAGTTAATGATACAGGAAAAATACGAGTACATAAAAATGTTTTTTTTTTTACCACTATATTGCACCACCTTGAAACAGCACCTAGTGAATTGAAAGTCTTTTCAACATTATATACGGTACAGTACGTGCAATTTTTGCATACAAATATTTGCAGGTATTGACGTGACAACTTATATCGTTCTTCATATATTTGAATCATACGATAGTATTAAAACTTTTTATACTATTTTAAGAAGGCATAATCGATTAAACTGATTACGCATTTGAATTTCGTGAAGCTCTTTTAATTCCATGTAGTACACGGATTGCAATATGATAATGGCTTCATTATTTATATTCGTAGTCAGTGACAATAAATCAATATTTATCTTGTAATGAAACACTCAAATCATCATCATCATTTGTTGATCCAGTGAACTCATAAACTTGTTGCAGCCTTTATTGGCAATGACTCACCTACCGTCCCAAACACGTAACTGGCATAGCTTTTCATTCATGCAACAAAGTTCAGTTGAATAATATTTTACAACAAATGATGCCTACTTATCAAGGTTATACAGAGTGGAAATTTAAGTCCTGATACAGCTTAACCTTTTCTCAACCCTTCCAAATAAAGCAATTAAACTCAACACTCATAAACATGATCTAAAATTGTACTTTTTGCCGTAACTGTACAATTTATATCACTTCTTGGGGACGGCTGCTTGGAATCTTTAATAAAAGCATATCTTAATATGGATATCAAATTGAAGGTCTTTATTAGTTGAACACAATGCCGCAAACTTTACTACTTATGCAGTACCATGTCAAATATGGAACCCGTTTGAAATATGGAACAGTTACCTGAGGTTAATTTGGCGTCTCTTTGCTGAGAATGGCCCTTTTGATATTAAATTTGCGGAAATACGTTCTAATAATGGGCACATTTAACTTGATGTAAATTTAACATTTGATTTAAATAAAAAACTTTCTACTTACTTCTAATAGATCACCCATCAGGAGGAATTGCAACAGCCAATGTCAACATATAACATTGAAATTATATGTCTTATCAGTAGGTGTTTGTGACCTGTAAACATCATATAGCTTTTCGGTTAGGTTAGGTTAGGTTAGGTTAGGTTAGGTTAGGTTAGGTTAGGTTAGGTTAGGTTAGGTTAGGTTAGGTTAGGTTAGGTTAGGTTAGGTTAGGTTAGGTTAGGTTAGGTTAGGTTAGGTTAGGTTGGGTATCTAAAGTGGTTGAATGATGGTTTAACTATTCCACAATTTTATAATACTTAGCCAACGGCAATCGAATATACAAGACTAATGGCTGTCATTTTCATGTTAGTCGTCCACTAGGATTTATGTCATTGTGTTATATTAATAAAGACCTTTAATTTGATACGCGTAATCACACATGCTTATATTACAGATTTTCTTTGTACTCTAAAAGTACTTCCTAGGTTCCCAGGAAGTTATAGCAATTTTTTTACAGTTGCCAAAAAGTAAAATTTATATCCTGTTTTGTGTGCTGAATTTTAATGCTTCATCTGGAATAGTTGATAAAACATTTAACTGTATCAAGACTTATTTCCCACTCTGTATATAGTGTAAAACAATTTATAAATAACATGCCAATACAACTCATTCATGGTTTCGACGAGATTTTATGATAGGTAGCTATAGGATAGAGTCTGTGTAACTGACTGTACTATACTTCACATGCTCATTTGGAGCAGACACCTACGGTTAATAGTAAACCGAATTTACACCAGGTCGATGTTGCTTGTTTATAACTTAAATTGAATTTTAATTTAAGGCCAACTTCGTTTGATGGCAACTCGTGTCCTAACGTTTTGCTTCGATCGTGTGGTGATATAAGAAATCACCTGATACGTCATTCTCATTCGTACCTTTTTAAGGAAGAAGGACAAGAATTTTAAAAAGACGGTCGAAGAAAGGAACATACTAACAATGTCAGAATTATCCCAAGGTTCTTGAAATCCATCTGATGAGAGATTACTGAACAGCCTGATTGAGAAAGTGCACATTAACAGTTTTCTAGAGACAATATCTAGGCTATTGACAAAGTCAGGACAGACAATGGTAATTCTGCCAATAGATTTATCGTTCCTACTAAACATTTTCATATTATTATCTAGTTCACAGGGCCACACTATAACGAAATGAATTGAAATAAACAGAAATTGTGTTTATATATAGGACTTATTTTTCTTGTAAATTGATGCAACTGGAAGCTTTTGAAGAACAAATTATACTTAATGTAACTATACGTAACATGTAAATATAGAACTTTTAACTGTCATATAATTATATTATTTTTAATTGAAGTAGAAAAGTTAATATTGTCGTAATCTGTTCATTGTATTATGTTTAATTGAATTTCTAATTATTGCTATTTATTTATAATTTTGTTTTTATTAATGGACTACTTTAAGTTTATTTATTTTTTATTTATAATCATACTTATCAAATCAATAAATTGCTTTATGGACTACGCTTTTTGGCGATATATAACTTTGTTTCATTTACAAACAACCATAAAGCCTTAATATTATTGTAAGTATGCGGTTCTTGGACTTGTTTTTCTTGTAAATTGATGTAGAATTCGAAATTAATTTTCAAATTACTCTATATTTTGAATTTAAAAAAATGTACTTGGTGTACCTTCAGCCCAGTAGGTGACTCAGTAAGGAAACCCGGAGCGGCCGGGCGAGGGCTAATTGGGGGTGGCAGAGGCCTTGCCGGCCGTCCTAATCCCTCAGCCGCCACGAAACTTCTCTCCGACTATAAGTATATACAAATAACAATATATTAGTGTAATTTATTAGTGGAGGATTTAGAAAATAAACTCATAATAGAAATAATCATGTCCCGTAGTAGCTCTATTGTTGACCTTGAATAGCTATAAGTCCCCCATAAACTAAAATATGAAATTATCATTAAATCGAAACTTAAATTCGACTGTCTCCTTTTAATTTTTTACAGCTACACCTTAGAAAACCTCCAGAGGCTGTCGTTCTGATGGACCTTAACTAACTGACAATTTTTCAATTTTTAGAGTCTCTTAATGCAATTGGTTTTGTGGATGAAAACATTTTAATATGTACAGTATATTTACCACAAACAGCTAAAAGTCACGTTAAACAGAATTAATAATACATTCTTACAGACTAGGAATCAGCCAAATTCTCTTAGTTACTGAAAGAGAGAGATGGCATGGTACAAAGTGACTAAACCTTTGACGAAATGTGCAGCAAGTTGAACGTCTCAGGAAACTTCCGTAGATGAAAAGAATACCAAGACAATCTATAAGAGTTGAAATAATTCGTCAGTATCCGCACACTTATGATAACTTTTTAAGTTATTGAATTGGCTTATGACACAGTATAACCTGTTTTTGTTCTTCTTGCAAATAACAAATTAGTTGTGTCCATTCTGTCTTTATATTCTGTATTTATAAGAAACAAATGGAGTTCCATCTTTTCGAAAGCAGAAAGAATTCCAAGGCAATCAATTAGTCTTCAAGAACTTGTCACAAACAGTTGTGATTAACTGTTCAAATTATTGAGATGACTCATGACATACAAATGAACTTAGTCTTTGTTCTTCTCATAAATAACAGACGATTCGTTCGGCTTGTCTGTTTTATTCACAAGTAATCAAATCAAATATATAACAATATAATACATAAAACACATAACAATATATATATATATATATATATAAAATAAAACAATATTATATATAAGAACGACTGTCTGACTAGTCATGCAATGGTAGTTGTCAACAGTCATAGCCTGGCGATAACAGACTGGTAGTCTGACGTCCTGAGACCACTTGGACTCCAGGATGACTCATCCACTGAGTGGACAATGGTGAGCGGTGTGCAGATAGTGACTCACCAGCATACATCAGAGCCGCTTGCATAACTGCAACTGAACTCAAGGTCACTGTTTGCTTCCGTCTCCCCCCCTTTATCACTTCACTATTATCACTAGCACAGAGAGTCGTGCTAGAGAAATTATTCCATCTTTGTTCATTATATGGTTGTTTTGTTGAATTAAATAGTGTGGTCTTGTTACTACCTGAAATAAGATGGCTTCACAAAAGCTTAATTGTTGCATAACACAATTATCCAAGATATATGTATTGAATTTATTTCCCGATTAAGTATGCGTGAGACTAGCTGAAAAATTATAAAAGAGCAATAACATTGGGATTTGCAACAAAATTACTCTCAGGGCTCTATCACATTGCCCTTAAAATGTCTAGTGTTAATCTTGTGGAGTTGTTTTATTTAGTTATTAAATGTCTGCTTTTAGTAAAACAGTTTCAAAACTATTAAAACGCAGGCCATCAAAATCGTAAATTTTTCGGACTGGCTATAATTGACATACAAGTTTAAAATAAAATAATAATTAAAATTAAATAAAATTAAAATAAAATATAAATAAAAGAAAATTTAAAACGTCACAACGTTTTAGGCAATTTTAGGTGACAATTTTTTTTATTAGGTTTGTTTATTAAAAATATGTGTATTTCATAGTTGCTTTATGATTAGTAAATATCCTAAAAAAATATAAATTTTTAGGATTGACTACGACTGCAACTATTTGAACAGTGCAATGAGATTGCTCAAAATAAAACATAATCACGGAATGTCCATTCACATTTGTTAATTTGGTTTTGTAAATGCGATTATTATAATCATCATACATGACTAACATTTTTTATCCTTTTTGCTAAGATAGACCTATAAGAATACATATGCCCTAGTAGTTGCCATTCAACCACGTAGCTAATAACGCACCTCCTCTAGTGGGTCTAAAGTACGAGACCATCTTTACCTGTCAGTACCAGAAGTTTCTTCAATGCTGCTATTTTAAATCCTAAAATCAATGTTATAAATGTTAAATTTCGGATTTCGTGGATGATACACCGTCAAGTAACTTCAAGACCACACAATAAACTATAAATCTCAACTGATTAGCTTAAAATACATTAGAAGAGAGTGAAATTATTTTTACTGTACCAAGTTCTCAAGCAGATTGGGTATAAATCCTGTTGGAATCACCCCAGGAGTATCTTTTTCTTATAGTTTTAGTAATTGGTATCTCTTATGCGATCTCTTTTCTTCATCATTTGAAGGGTTGGTATCTCCTCTGGAGTTTTGTTCTTGTCATTTAGGAGTTAGTATTTCCTCCCCTTAATATCTCTCTTTCTCAAGTGGTTGTTATTCCTTTGGAGCTTTTCTTTCCTTATCATTCTGGTTGATATTTCCTCTTCTGAAATATCTTTTCCTGTTCATTTAAATGGTAAATATTTCCTCTGGAGCTTTTTCTTGATCATTATGTGGACGACATCTCCTATGGAATATTCGTTCCTTATAGTTTAAGTCCATTGTATCTCCTTTGGAGCATTATTTCTTTGTAATTTAATTGGATTGTTTCTCATCTGGAGTCTATTTTCTTTTATCACTAAAATGATCAGCCACTGATAATCACCTAACTTCCAACTAATCACTAAATGTCACTCCTGTATGATTGAGAATGGCTAGTTTATTGATATCCTGTAAGAGGAAGCCTTCAGCACAGACTGACAGTTCATTTATCACGTCGCGTAGGTTGCTGAGGTCTTCTAGCTGACAACGAGCAGGTAAACTGGTGAAAGCAAAAGGTGTAAGCCATTTTGTCATTGTCTGTCTTCACGTTATTGATTGTTGAAACCCATACGAGGTCATTCAATCTCATGTTGCTGAACCGAAACTTTGAAAATCATAATAGGTTTAGTTTCCTGCTTCTTTCACCTCCAGGTCAACTAAAAATGTATTTTTCACATATACTTACAGACTGTCACCACATCCACAAAAGGACATAAGTAGATATTAGAAATATGGAACTTGATTGCCTTGGACATTCATTTTGAAGTCACTGATTTTGTTAGAGTAAACTGAAGGAAATAGAATTCATACATTGAAAATTTTATCAGCTAATTTCATTCTGCCTGATCTTCTAAAATTAAAGTTAAAATATAAAACAGTGCTAATTTTATTTAATATTTCTACTGTTCTGTGGCGTCTTAAACAATTCTGAAACATTGTAAAATGTCATGTATCACTCGAAATCTTTAGGAAACAGGAATTCTGATCATTTGTAAACTTGTGTCCATACGTAGGATTAGTGGTGACGGTCCATACGAATGAATAGGTTTAAAATATACATAATCACTACTGTTCTTTTCATTGTAAACTTTCTGTCTAAACATTTCAGTTCAATTTTATACTCTTTTAACTAAAGCGCTGTAAATCAATTGACAGACCACATTTCCACCTATTCTAGAGAAAAACTGATACACTACCACCTTCTCACAATTTTACCTACAAGAGACAACCAATAAATGATCTATATAGGTAAATTTATAGTATCTAAATTCTTATTTGTGCAATATAATGAGATTAGGAAGGATGTTTGAAAATTAAACTGTCCTATCTATGCGAGAGGTTCGTCAATTTAAGGTTCATCATTATGTGTAAAGGTTATATGAATGGGTCTTCTACAATAATTGTATAAATTATGATTATTATAAATGTTTGGTTTGATTCTCTTCCAGGCGTCTGCTACCTTTGCAGTTATCTTAATATATAAAATCCAAAAATTATGTAGGTACCTCCGGATATTCATGAAATCCACTCATCACCATTTATCATGAAATCTCCGAAACCACTGAACTGAGTTTGATGAAAATTGGAAGGATCATAAAGAACACTAAGAAACGATTTCTCGAAATTCTATTCCTAAGGGGTAGGAATATCCATATCTAAGGATTGTATGTTACAATGTTTCTTTTTTTCTTTGGGTGTTCCATTTGCATCAATTTAATTAAATTATTTATTTCAACCAGCCGTTACAATAAACATAAACATGACACAAAAGCTAGACTAATTTGGTTTTCTTTGTGAAATTTTAAGGAATTTTCTACTAACTCTGACACGATTGCACTACTTTGCAACTCCCTAAAGTAGACTTATAAAATTTTGTAAACGATAAAACTTTGTTATCTAGGAGAACGCACAAGGCTAAGCTTTTATATTGTTGTGATGATTGAGAGAGAACAACCCCGTAGTAAAGCAAGTGCTGCTAGCTATAGTTTTCTAAAAAATACGTATGGTGTATCGAGATTTCCCGCAAAATTGTTTCTAAAAGTCAGTTCTCGCCTGAAATTTCCCAATGCTGGTAACAAATAATAACAGAACCCATTTCAATAAAGTTAAACATTGAACAGAGAATAAAAATAATATTTTTTAGATTGCTGACAACAAAATAAATACTTGATAAATGTACTGTACTGACTGAATTGAGTATTATACTTAATTTACAAATGTGTTGATCTTGAGTGAATGACTGTCGTTAGTCTCTTTAAATGTTAAAAAGAGTTACACGTAATGCAAGAGAGCGTCATCAACGATAATCTGTGTATTCTTTGATTGTCCGAGTGATATTTTTGTATCAGTTATTGTATGAAAATTTGTTAATTTGAATTCATAACAATACTTCACATGTCTTAAGAAACCATTACACGTATTACTGGTTTTGTTTAGGCATGTTCATGTATTCTGATATTTCGTTTTTGCCTAGACGATTATTTTCATTGTGATTATTCTGGTTTTATGTAGGCATCTGTATCAGTTTTATCGGTTTTTGCTTTTTATTTATTGTTTTTTTAATTGTTACAATGTTTTTTGTGTTATTGTTTATTTGGATGTATCAGTTTTTAGTTGGTATGTGTATTTACGGTCATAACCGCGTGTTTTTTTTTATTGTGTTGATGTATTTCACATTTGCTATGAAATACTTGTCAATGTGGTAATTATTTTACCTCAAAAGTTACACAATTTTAAACTAACTAATGAAATAGCTTTTTCATGTTCATATTCAGCAAAGCGTATGTTTTTACTCATATTTTAATACACAAATTCTGAATTCCTTCTAGATGGTAATGTATGGACAAAGTCTTGAGGAATGTGTTTTGTTTTTCATGCCGGATTATTTAATAACACTTCGACTGTGTGTTATGATTAATGGTGGCTATTTTAATAAGCCATTTATACCTGAATCCCATCAAGTGTCCCACGTTCGAGTCGGATTCCAGCCCACATGTTGAATTTGCATAGTCGATGTAACAGTCTGTCTTGGATACAATCCGTTTACATTGACATACTGACCTTATACATTATCCCTGGCAGCTCTCAACATTGAGGGCTCCTCGGGTATTAAAATAAAAACTGACTCAACAATAGTTATCCTAATACTGTACATTTGTTTAAACATTTTTTTGTGGTCCGCAGACGTAATTATCTATCACAATAATGTTGTTAGAGGGTTATGTGATGGAGTTGAATTGTTTAGGATTGTTAATTTTGTTGACCTAACGCTTATAGTGTTTATAAACAAACCTATCGTCCTCAGGTGTTTTTCTATATTAACATACATTTTAACTAAAACTAGATATATCATAGTAAATATAACCATATCAGTATCAGAAAACTTACATACAACTTCATACTTTTAAACTAAGATTTACTTTATCTGAAAATATTGCCTTCTTACAAACGATTACAAAAAATACAAGCTATTGAAACAACGTAATAGTAAAATACAAAAACATACTATATATTTGACTAAGGTTTTGTATACTGATTTGGTTTGATTCACTCCAAAATTGTTTTAACTGTCAGTAAGTAACAGTTTTGGATGATGGAAATTTTTATGCCTTCAACAACTTTGTGTTTGTTTTTCATCATAGAAACATTGTAAATCTCTATCACATCGATAACAAATTAAATGCGTCTATCAAAACTTTACTTTCATTATTTTTATTCTTGAATTCAACATTAACGTTTTAATGATAAAAATAATATTCCTACCTAAACACATATCTTTTTTATTCTACTCACCCTTACACCCCACCCATTCTCCAGGCCAATGACACAATCGAGTTGAACTGCCAATTGTCCAATAATTGACAATTAAAGCCCAAAAATGCAGTATTCGATAAATGTGACTAAACTAGCTGATTGTAGGTTTAGTAACACAGGCAAGAGTTATGTGCTGCTGTCAGCATTCATAGAAGCCTGCGATGATCTTCATGGAAATAATAAAGTTGTGAAGCTGTTTGCTATGTTAGCATATCTAATCATCGAGTCATCATAAACTCCGTAGTATGAACAACAAATCGATCTCTGGAGCAAAAGGGGAATAGAGGCTTGTACAAAAACAAACT
Source organism: Stictocephala bisonia (assembly GCA_035578905.1). Taxonomy (NCBI): domain Eukaryota; kingdom Metazoa; phylum Arthropoda; class Insecta; order Hemiptera; family Membracidae; genus Stictocephala; species Stictocephala bisonia. The sequence goes on from JAQJVL010000318.1 coordinate 764,498, forward strand.
AACATTCCAAAAAGGCCTGTCTGTAATGACTCTTTTTTAATCCAAAAACTATTTCAACGGCTTATATCATTTCAATCAGAGATGGTGGGTGGGTCACCAGTTGTATTGGTTGAAGGACTGAGTAGGAGTGATTTCCTAGAATAAATGTCTTGTATGATTTTGAAACGTACTTTTCAATTTATATGTTATACACGATACAATAATTTGGTAGCTTTTTTAAAAAGAAATTATTGTTTCAAATCTGTTTGATATCGTTGGATAGTTCAAGATCAGTAAATCTGTTGGATATTTTCAACGCATCAAGCGATTTAAAACATAAACACGACGTTTCGACAAGTATAAACCCCGGTATGTAGTCTTCAAGTATTATTTGATAACTGTCGAAACTCGTATTCCAACAGTAGACTTATGATAACAGTAGCCATACGCCTATAATCTATTCAGCGAGGGTTGAACGTGAAGGGTGTAGTCCAAGTGGACAAACTTCTTTTATCGGCCGGCGCTCTTATGACAGCGACATTTAAGGCGGAGCCTCATTATCAACTCTCGCCGAACAGCATATAGTCCGTTCCACTGCCTTGGAAGGGGACTTGCCTTGCCAACCCATCCATCCTGCGTCCAAGTGTTAATTCGGCAGCTACTTAACATATCCACATCCGTCATACCTGCGTACATTAACGACAACTGCGCCACCAAAATATTTAATTCGAAAATTTTACATCAGAATTGCAAATGCACCCGACAAATTCCATTTCTTTGCACCGGTCATATACTGCTGTCACATCGGTTACCGTACTAACTTCTCTCCTGGTTGTGGCCCTTGTGAATGCAGGTTTGTGTACAAAGGAAGAATAACACGTGAAAGATTGTATGGTAATATAGATAGAAAACTTATTCCCATTCTGGTTTTGTTTTGGCATTAGAATTTATTTTCAATATTACGGATTAGTGAAGGCATTTATCTTTTTATTTTTGTTAATATTCTAATTGTAAGCCTGTGAGCCATTCATTTTAATAACTGATCTTTTTTTGCCTTATCATGTATTTAAATTTAACGTTTCAGTGTAGTCTAGGCAAGTTGAGGCATTGTGATGCAGTGGCTTTATCTAATGATGTATTTCCAAGTGTGTACGTTTATTTATTGTAATGTTCCAGTTTTGTCAAGGATTGTGAATTTTTATGAATATTCCTTCAAACATCTGTATTAATTTTACTGTTTGGGTACGCTTTAGTCTAGATATGACTGCATTGGTTTTATTTTTCCAAGTGTTTTTATTGTGTTTTCTAGGATTTGTCTGAGTGGATATTGTGGTGTTATGTGTTTGTCGTGATGTATTTTTATTGACAGATGCAATTTCAGAAACGGTCATTTTAGAAATTACCAACTATATCGTATGGGTAGTCAATGAAATAAATTTATAAATCAGGCACAACTCTTATTAATTTCTATTGTAAATGTATTTATCGAACTTTAATTATTTAAATTTCTTCAATTCTAATCACAATACTTTTATTTTGAGACCAACATTTGATTTATCTCGGAATTTCACACAGTTATTTGTGGCGACATGTTTTTGTAAGATGTTTAAAAGAAACTCCATGACAAAATCGTTACAGAATTCAGCTGTACCAGTTATTAGCTTTCACGAGGCATTTCACAAAATCATATCGTCAAATGAATAATTTCTGGAAAAATCCCTTGGATTCCATTACTGCTGAGAACGCCAGCTTGCTCATCACGCAGCCTAAGATCTACTCTAGATCCGCCTGGAGAGGGCACGCAAAAAGCAACTGAGAGATAAGAACGTGTCAAAGCCTTGCCACCGCCACAGAGGATGTTGACCCTGAGCACGCAAGCTCCACCAAGGGCAATTATTTGGAAAGGACAAGCTTTGCCCATTACTGGGAGCCGCCGGACATAATCGTCCTTGTTTGTATTTGTCGCCATCCTGACAGAAGGCGCTACTCACTTCTGCCAGTAGCCTATCTACGCAAGACTAATTGGAAAAGCAATTTGCTTCTTGGTCCAAAATATGTAAAAGAACTGTACTCTTACCAGTTTGTAGAAGTCATGTCAAGACTACTGCGACTTTTAATGGAGAGTGAAAGGTCATATTAAGGTACTCCAGTGAGGGTTACCATCTACTAAACAGTGCCGTGGTATCAGATAATTCCTAGCCTTCAATATCCTGAGAATCCCGGTCATATCCTGCTCTATATGGATAGACTATCATTTGACTTTTTCTTCTATGCATGTACCCTTCACTGATTACTATCAACCACCCATATAATTAATTATTGCACACTGTCAAACGGGTATTTATGGAGTATCACAATCCTATTAATATGGAACACCTTCCTCTCAAGGATATTTATGCACAATCGAATTTCTTGTCTGATGACATGTTGCACACTCCCAAATGAATATTTAAGCGTAAGCACAATTACATTGCATTACCTATGAAGTTACATAATTTCCAACAGATGTGTTCCACACCGATGTTATAAATCATCGCGTTCCTTAGCTTCCAATAACCTCCAACACTGGTACTTTCCATAAAGTTATATTTAAGTTCTATGTAATGTTACTTCATTTCCTAGCAGACAAAATAACCTATAACTTATTTGTAAAACTTAAACCATATTAAATATACAACAATACTCGGGTTTCTGCAAAAATATGTAATTTTGTAACCTCATTAATTTACCCAGCTGCTTTCTCCTGTCAAGAAAAACTACGATAGTAAGGTATTCAAGAACGTCGTGTGTGGTGATCCTGTTAGACATTCAATAGATGGGTGGAAGGTTCCTTCAAGAAGTTCGTTAGGTGATCCTGTCAGACGTTCAATAGATGGGTGGAAGGTTCCTTCAAGAAGTTCGTTAGGTGATCCTTTCAGACGTTCTCTATATGGGTGGAATAGCACTTCATGAAGTACGTTGAGTGGTAAGCCTGCCAGACGTTCACTAGCTGAGTTGAAGAGCCCCTAGAGAAGTACGTTGAGTGGTGAGCTTGTCAAGACATACACTACATGGGTGGAGTAGCACTTCAAGAAGCCTGGTGGTGAGCCTGTCAAGAAATTCTCTACATGGTTGGAATAGCACTTCAAGAAGCACTTTGGGTGGTAAGCCTATCAAGACATTCACTATATGGGTGGAAGAATGTCTAGAGAAGTACGTTGGGTGGTGTGGGTGGTGAGCCTGTCAAACATTCACTACATGGATGGAAGGGCCCTTCAAGAAGCACATTGATTGAGTGGTGAGCTTGTCAGGACATTCAGTACATGGGTGGAATGGCCCTTCAAGAAGCACGATGAGTGGTGAGCTTGTCAGGACATTCACTACATGGGTGGAAGAGCCCTTCAAGAAGCACATTGAGTGGTGAGCTTGTTAGGACATTCTCTACATGGGTGAAATATCATTTCAAGAAGCACGTTGGGTGGTGAGCCTGTCACTACATTAGTCAACATTCACTACATGGGTGGAAGGGCTCTTCAAGATGCACGTTGAGTGATGAGCCTGTCAAGACATTCCACTACATGGGTAGAAAGGCTCCCACTGTACGTGTATGGGTGGGCGGGAGGGTCAATACCACTGTACGTGTATGGGTGGTCTGGTGGGTCAATACCACTGTACGTGTATGGGTGGATGGTGGGTCAATACCACTGTACGTGTATGGGTTGGCAGGTGGGTCAATACCACTGTACGTGTATGGGTGGGCTGGTGGGCCAATACCACTGTCCGTGTATGGGTGGGCGGGTGAGTACGTTGAGTTATGAGCCTGTCAATACGTTAACTAGATGGATCAAAAGGCCACTCAAGAAGTACGTTACGCAGGATTTTTAGATACACGGTTGTAATATGCTACATATGAGTGAAAATCACTCTTGCATCCCTCCGAGAAGGTCGCTTTTAGTCATTCTATTGAGTTGTTTATATGAGTAAAGAGTATCATTAATATCATGAAATAATTTGTCCACTGATTGCTTGTTTAAATCTTACCTTACTTGGCATTTGAGTTCATATATTGTGAATTACGAAACGAGTGATGTTTCAGAACAGATTATTGTTAGTTTCTGGTTTATTGTGAAAACGAGAAATTAAATATTTGTATACTTCTAACTCGATCTACAGTACTATTTATTACGAACACTACCTTGGCATGTAAATAATATTCATACGTAATTTTTATTGTATACTGAATACAACATGGAAAATGCACGTAATAACATCGTTTAATCTAAAACTATAAATATACTAGGTAAAAATTGAGTTAATAAACGTTATCTCCCATACATCAAAATAACGAGGCATTTAATGATCAAAAATTCTCAAAATATTTTACTAGAATTAAGGTTCTAGATGGGCAAGAAAACGGGATATCCTATAAAAAAGGTTATGCTGCCTAGTAATTGGGCCATGCAGAGCCCAGATTTTGGTCCATAACTTGAAAACTTTATTTTAAAATTTGAATCTAATGACACTTTTATGGTAGGAATAAATTTCATCTAACTTTGACCTTTTCCTCCATCTCCAACCGTTACCTCAGTAAACGGGATTAACTTTTTTAGCGGTTGTGCCGTCCAGAAAGTTGACCATGGTTGTGTTTTTTTCTTTAACGTAAAAGTGATTGATACAGTTTAAAATCTCGTTAAAGTTTCTTAGTCAAGAGAATTAAAATGTCCACAATTTTGACCTCTTGAATTGTCTCTCTTCCAAACCATTTAGCCAGTGTTATTGAAAACAAAAGTATAGCAATAGATGAGAAAGCCCCAATTTTCTAAATAAGAGGCCACTTTTTAAATGTAAATGAATGAAATACAAACCACGCACACGCACGTACGCACACACATCCACCAGTTTAATTGTAAACTGCCAAGATAAATAAATATAAGACTAAATGCCAAAAGGTCAAGTTATACTTAACAAGAACTCACGACACTCGGTCAATAATGTTTTCTAACACAAGGTCATGCCATACGAATCTGAAACTAGTCAAAGTTTTAGACGTATCAGCATATTTTCAACCAAATAAGTCTGAAAATTACCAAGCGATCATCTGATGGTGACAATTGAGTGTATGTCAAGACATCTTGAGAAAAATGCAGTATCGGACTGAGTTTTCCAAATTACTTTGTCCCACTTGATTAGTACTTGTTTATAGATTGATTTTGTAAAAAAAAAAAAAAAAAATCATTTTAAGACTAAAATTATCTTTAATAGTTTGTTTAGCTGTTTATACGTTTATAATAGGGTCTTAGATAAATCTGTTCGTCTCTTAGATAAATTTCTCAGCACTTACTTGCAGTAGAAGAAATAAATAATTTATAAGGCCTACTTCAATAAAAAATTAGATCATTAAAACAGAATAGCTTCGTACCCTTATTCCAATTAATGAATAGATAAACATATCTAAAAGACATTAGGGTTCTGTTTTAACTGAAGCACTAATTGTTATCATATATGTGATAAGCTATAACAAGAGTCGGTCCCTTCAGACTGGGGAAAACTGTTATTTTGTTATTCAGGCCATATAAACTCTTGTCACATAAATAGGAACTTTCGGGTCTGAATTATGCATAATCTATTTGAATAGGATTCGCATTTCACGCCGGCCTCTTCAAAACAGGTTCTTGTCTTGTCAAGTTTATCTTCTCCATTGTAATTCCCTCCTTCTCATTCATCCTTTCGATATTTATAGTGGTTAGAAGTCATCTAATTATCTCTTATAATGAAACCACATTGTTATTCTCCCCAACACAAACTCTGAATAATGCGCTGGAATATTTCGCTGGAATAATTAACGCTCATGTCCAGATTGTTAACAGCTGTGTATATTAGTTAACAGTTATTGCTTTATTAGTTTCGTTGCATACTGGTTTTTAATTTATAAGTCTACAATTTTCTAAATGAAGTGGTAATGTAACACTCCTTTGCATAAGCTTGGTGTTGTCTCAGTAGTCAGCCTTTGTGTAGTAGTAGAGATGAATTGATTTCGTTTGATTTCGTTGGTTTTTTTGTATAATAGTTCTGTTTTTTTTAAACACGTACTTATTATTATAGTGCACATTTATTTTGTTACTTTCTTTGATTGGCATCTATGAAAGCAATAAGTACTGAGTTTATCTTGTATTTATTATCGTGTAGATTTATTTTGTATCTTTCTTTGATGGGCAACTAACTAATTACTTTGTTTAGTACTTTAATTTAATTTCAGTTGTTATAATTATTACTATTATGTAAATTTATTTAGTAATTTTATTTGGTTGGCAGCTACAACAAGACTTAGTTATTCAGTGGGACCTATTCCTAAACCACTACTTTTTTTCGCAATCACTGTTGGGTTAGGTTGGGTTAGGTGGCTACTAAAGTTGATCACAAACTAATAAATCCAATGATTGACTTACCACCTCTCCAGTGCAAGTTCTTGGAAAGCGATAAGATAAAACCAGTGATATCTGATTCCTAGCGGATAAGGAATACCACAGTGAACTAAAAAATGATTGGGGAACAGTTTTTAGAGCAACAGAATATTCATCAAGTGGTAATGAATTTACGGAAACAAAAAATTGTTTTTGTTAATTCACAGTGGTAGTGAATTAACAGTAAAGATCCATTCAGTATTTACATTATAATTTTTTTTATTTTGTAAATTTATATTATGAAAGTTTTTGCCATGCAGCAACAACATCTGTTACGTCTGCGCCTCTATTGCAATTATTATTATTATATTATACATGTATTTTCTCATTTGATTTTGAGTGCAGCTGCAAAAGGCGAGATGCCTATTACTTATAATAATTATTATTATTTTTTATACTTATTTTCCAATACGTTTTGGCATATATCAACCAAAAAAGTTACTTATAAATTTCTGTCAGTCTAACTTCAGGTTTTGTACGCTCATTATACATAGCCATTCAAGTGCTAACTTAACTTTGCAAAAAATGTGCTCTAATCTTAATATATATGTGCCATTTAACAAAAAAACCTACATGTTTCCGCCATGGATTTATAATGTTTAGAATCTAATCAATATAAAATTTAAATGATAAATTTATTTAAGGAAGCATACTAAAGCTAATGAAAGTAAATTAGAACTAATGTCTGCGTGTTTAACGCAATCCAAGTTCAAGGGGTTATAAAATATAATTTGGAACTTATTATATTATTAAAACAAGAGTGATCATTTTTAGAGCGAAGGAAACATTGAAAGTTACTAAAATAAACAGAGTATAATTAATATAAGCATGGCATAAATCAACTGAACGTTTGAAATCTTCCAAGTATAAGCAAAGTTTCTTCCGAGATATCTAGATATTAATACTCATAGATGTTTTAACAAAAGTAAGTAAAACATAAATTTTGATTATATTTCATATTTCCTAATAAATATCAAACTACCCGGTAACTACCAACGTGATTTTAAACCCCTCTTAATGAATGGAAGCTTATTTATCGGTTAAAACCTTTTTATGTTAGGACAATACTTTTTTTTAATCAGCTACTCTGCTGAAAAACTTAGTCTCAACTTTAATTTCAATGCTTGACGAAGAACAAAAATGATCAATGATACCAAATATTTTGAGCATATGTGATATGTGAAAAAATTCCAATATTTTTCACGTATTTATTTTTGTGATTATGTTAACATGTATGTTTTTGTTGATTTTGACGTATTCTCTTTAATAATAATAATAAAATAAAACATACCAAAACATCAAATAAATACGAAATTAAATAAAAAAGGTTTGTTTATTGAGACACATTTAGGACCATTAATGAAATAATAAAATAATGATTTTTATTCACAGCATCTTGACAATTAAATAAACATAAAACTTAAGTAAATAATGCTAACCACTGTTTCCAGTAATGTAGTTAGTGAGCAAAAATAATAATAATAAAATAAATCAACAAATAACTCAGTCCAGTCTCCTTTAAGTGTTACAGTCTTGTATATAATTAGAAGGGCATTCTTTAGCTTTCATAAAATTCACACTACTACTAAAATAACACTATTTGATAACTAAATTAAAATTAAATATTTGACAGTTCATAAACTAATGTTTCCATCTCTTATGGAAACAGTTCATCAGGTCCATCTCTTACACTTAACCTTATATGTTTAAATATATGATGATGTTAATTTATTATCGTTTATTACATTCTCCTTAAACAGATTTAACTTAGCAACATATTAAAAGAGACTAATCAAATGGGACATATACGAAAACTGAAGTGGTTGTTATGAAATTAATATTCATTAACAATGGAAGCTTGTGGAGCGGATTTATCATTACTGCAATGACGCAGGACAGCCCTCTGTCATTAGAAGAACAGTAATATTGTTGAATAAATAGATATTTTTGCATAATTTCTATTTTTATTAAATTAATTGGTAATATAGGCCTATGCATCTAAGGATGTCTAAGGGGGGTTGAGATATACGAATTGTTGCTTCTGTCACTTAGGTATTAAAGGTTCTTTATGTACCCCATATTTTTATTTAAATAAACATTTTGGATATGAAGGATTTTGATTTTGTTGGAACATAATTAGTATGTATATGGAGATGGCAAACATAAGATTAAAAGCTGTTAAGTCTTGTATGTTGATTTTTCTGATTTTCATTGCCTGAAGACAGTTCTGAATCAGAATCAAATCACTTTATTTTTACAGTACAACCACTGTATAATAGCGTCTTTAATCTAAACAGAACATTCTTACGAAATACAACTAAATAGTATCTATTTGATTTTGATTCTGATATCGAAACAGTGTACGACTATCCGACTTTTTTATTCGCACTAAAGATGAAAGATATCTCCAATAATATAAAATCTTAGTAAATACTATTTGATAAAAAGGAAAAAGATTTGAAAAGAATCTTTAGATAGTTTTAACGATGCCACGAAAAGCTACATTTGTTAATTACTGATGCTATTGGTTCATTAAGAGAAGGCCTAACTATCGGTGGACTTAAGTTAGTAACAATGATCATACAAAACCATAACTTTAAGAGCCTGGGGAAAGGGAATAACAACATATCTGATTTCCATATAATTGTACGATCTTTTTCATTCGTCTTTTTTTCTTATAACTGTCTTCATGTCCCAATCTTAAATACACCGAATAACCATTGAATTTAAAGGCCGCAATCGGGAAAACTATTTTACCACTAGAGAAACATATGTTTTAAAAATTCAACAAAAACTTCAATTAAAGAACAAGGTAAATCATTTCATGGGCATGTATCAATAATGAAATACAAAACACCAACAATTGCCTGTGATAATTTTCCATGAAATTATCTATCACTATGATTCAATTAAAAAACCAACATACTTCCAACATTAGTGTTGGAAAATATTACACCTTATATATACAATAGAAGCGAGTATACTATTTGGACGTATGACAAAAATTTACCCCAGATCACCACAGCCTTAATGAGAGCTATTTCGCTTCACGAGAAAAGCCAAATCATGGCTTTTCTATTTCAAGGATTCGGTCTTCTTGAAGTGTTACTTGATGGGCGAGAAGAGCTATTCTAGTAGATCGTAAGTTGGTTTTGTAATGATTATTTCAAGGATTCGGTCTTCTTGAAGTGTTACTTGATGGGCGAGAAGAGCTATTCTAGTAGATCGTAAGTTGGTTTTGTAATGATTATTTCAAGGATTCGGTCTTCTTGAAGAGTTACTTGATGGGCGAGAAGAGCTATTCTAGTAGATCGTAAGTTGGTTTTGTAATGATTATTTTTATACTTTTTTCAGTTAAATATAAAATGACATCATTGATGATTTTAAATTAAATAACACATTTTATTAATATGGTCCAATAGAATTGACCTTAACTAGTTATACATTGTTTGCTACAACCTAATATAATAATAAACTTGAAACGTACAGTTGAAACAGAACTGCGTGCTTTAGCCCACTGACGATAAATTGTAGGACTGTGTCTGCTACACACAAGAAGCAACCTTGTACTACACATGGATTTCGATTTTCTCCCGGTGGTTTGGACTTTTGTGAAACGGCCACCTTCAGTCTTGTACCCGCATGTAAATCAAATGTAATTTTACGTATAGTTCATGTTGAAACGTAAAAATCATGTACATTCCACTGATGTGAGAGTAGTGAACAGTTATATAAAAATCATTCACCCAGATCAGGTAGATGACTTACATTGCAGATCTGTTGAGAATGGAGTGTCCATGTTGCAAACTTTATGCGCCTGCTAATGAGTGCTTTACGGACTGAGCCGGCTGCATCTACATCTTGTCTTGCCGTTTTCATCTGTATTCCTAAACAGGCTAAAGGTATGCTTCTTGTGTTAGAAGCCCAAAAGGAATCCCGCTTCCTCCTCAAGGAAGGAATGGAATTTATTTATAGGGACCTGCTGAAGAGTGTGGAATTTCCTTTCTCTTAAGGTCTGCTGATTGTTAAGGAAACTAGCCTACTTGTCTTACTGAAGCCATATGGTATTTAGTAACTGTTTTGGAATCAAAACTGGGCATTACTGAGAGCACAATCATTTTCATATAGAATTTTTATTCGATACGTGATACACGCAAATGTATTTGTTAAGAAGAATCATTGGCTGCTCTACCAGCCGGTCATTTTAGATTGATTCCTGTAAGAATGTTAAACCTTTAACTTATTACACTGTTATTGCTGTACGTAACATTTTGACTGACATCTCATGTTCAAGCTTTAACTGATAGTAATAAGCATCCAAATACTTAGACATTTTAAAAATATTTAGCCATAAAAAAATGAATATGGCATTGAAATTATAACTACGAATTTTGATTAGGAATTTCATACATATTGAATAACAACGGAAAATGAGATATCAGTCAAAAGAATATGATTAAAAGCGACACAATACTATACTGCACACGAATTTCAACATTATTTGTATGGATGAATCCAAAACGACCGATGGTATTGTATTAAAAAAAATTGCATTAGCTATTATAGTAAAATTAAAAAACAATAAAAGTAAATGAACGTGAATTAAGGGGACGTTCCTTAAGTGATACGTTATCATTGTTGTACTTTTTTCTCTGAATTCTTTTATATGTGAATATTGTAAATTACACATTAAATAAACACAAGGACATTATAACATTCAAAGTACTTAAAATATAATAATAATAATCAGAAGTTTTATTCGTAAACATCAAATTTAGAATAGTTTTCAATACTTTGTTGCTACTTGCTCTAGATTGTTATTTGCATGGTCTACAAATTCGTCAATCGAGTAAATTGATTTACTAACAAGCCAAAAGCGTAGTTCTTTTTGGAGCTTTTTTCTTCTATTATTTTAAGATGAATAGGTAACACATTATATAATCTTACCCCAGCGTATGATGGCTTTTTAGCAAATAGGGCAGTTCTGTGTGCAGGTAAGTTGAAGTTAACTCCATTTCTTGTTGTTTGGTCATGTTGGCTGTTGCGAGTTAAATTTATGGCTTGCATGATGACTTTGTGAATGTAAAGAGATGTGATGTTGAGTATATACATCACCACTGTAAGTGTGTGGGTGGGTGGGTGGGTCATCACCGCCGAACGTGTACGGGTGGGTGGGTGGGTTAAACTACTTATTATGTTGCCGATATATAAGTTACATAACACACGTGTTTATAATATGAATAATTAATGCATAAACATACTCATACTTTTGAAAAAAAAGTTTAGTTACTAAACACCAGTTCCAATTTAAGTCTATATTATGAAGAAACTTTCTAATACAAATAATATAATACGCGGTTAGATTAAAACTATATTAACTTTACATATAACTAGCGGATACTCCTCCACGCTTCTCGCGTCAACCCCGTCATTTCAACCTTTGGTCATGGCGTTCGTGACCTTTTACCACGCTAACATTAGCAAATCAACTATACTTATATACTATTAGAAGTTGCAGAATTGACTTGTTTTTACTTAATGTTGAAATAATGCTAATTGTATTCTATTAAGGGGAAAAGGGTTATTTTAAGTAAAATTTTATCTTCTAAAAATGGAATTCCGAAAATCCTTTCTTAGTGAGTCTCTATGATACAAAACCTGTATTCCCTCAAAATTTAAAGACGATCGGCCGAATATTTTGTAGATATTTTAGTCAGTGAGTGAGTGGAATTTCAATTTATTATACATGACAATTAAAAAACATTTAAAAAAACGCGTGTTAAGAGTACCAGATGTTTCAAGTGAATAAAATATGACAGTGAACATGTCAATGTGGAGATAGTAGCCAGCTGAGATGTCTGATGTATTGACAGGTCTCCAATGCCAAGGTCTGATGGCCTCATCGGTGTCCACCTCACGGAGGGCCACGGGTTCAGACTGCATAGACGACCGTCAACGTCGTTTGTGGAGAGCGTTGACTCCATACAAAATGTGCAGACTACAAAAACACTCATTGAAACTCTGCCAAGGCCACGGCTATCGTGATGAGGCACCTTAGCAGTTCTACATTGTTATTGCAACTATAACGTTCATAATTGCATGTATAATCTTGAAATTTATAAAATCTAAAAACGATGTACTCACGCTTCAGGAAATCTCCGGAACCTCTGAACAGATTTTGATGAAATTTGGAGGAAAGTTATCTGTTGTAGCACAGAGGTCCACTAAGAAAACATTTAAAAATTCTAATTCTTAGAAAATTTTGTTTTGAACGTTAAGGCAACAGCCCCTCAACGTTGATTTTTTTCTATAAGAGTAATATTGTAATTTAATTAAAAAATGTATTTCGAACAACTAATACAAAAACATCTAAAAACGACACAAAAACTTGGCTAAAGTGGTTTTCATTGTGACATTTTAAAATTAATTACTGTGCTGTGACATGATTACACTACATCATGCTTAAGTAGACTTACATTTTTTCATAGAACATAAACGTTTGTTACCTCGGCAGGCTGAGCTGTTATGTTATTGTGATGGTTTAGAGAGAAACATAGAGGGAGGGGTAAGCTAGCTAGAGAGCCACTCCGTAGCGAAGACTGTCGGCTAGAAGGCCTATTATTGTAAAATTGCAATTGCAACATTATTGTAATGTACCTAATATTTTGTTTTAAAGCTCCACTTACAACAATAAAATTGCATTGAAGGAAAGAAAAAAAAAACGTAGTATTTATACAGAACAAGAAAATTAAGGATGTGCCTACTCTACAAATCATGTATTAAATCAACCAAAGAAAGTACAGTATCTTAATTAATTGTAGTATTTTTACATTATTTGCAGTTTTGGGGAGCAACATTTTACTTCAGGGACGTAATACGCAATTTGTTCTTTGATTTCCCTCAATAATCTTAACATCTTACCAATATCCTATAAACTTGTCACTTAGGCTTGTGACGTTTGGCTTTATTGTTTTGGTAGGCTATAAGAAGCCTAAAGTGACTCAAGTTGTAAATTTTGAGATTGTAAGGTTTATTTGTGAAATAAAAAGCAGTTTTCACTGTACGTTTTAGTAATGATTTTTAATTAGAAACAACGCAATTGTTAATGAAGTATCTGAGATGATATATCGATAGCACGTGACGAAGATATCAACAATGACACTATAAAGAATAAAAACTAATCGATTTCTTTGGTAATTCATAAATTAGCAAGTACCATTACTTAAGTATCCTTGTGGTGCTGTTCTGTAACCCAGCTATATCTCCAGGGGGATAAGAGATGCAGGATTTTAGTTAGCATAGCTTTTAATACCATCACGCTCAATGGTTGCCATCGACGTAAAACTACCGTATAAGTTTATAGTGTTACATGGTGGTCAAGGTCTGGATGCTGACCATAGGAGAACACTGAGGATCAGGCTTGTCAGTGAGCCGAAAATCAAACAAATACTACGTGGTTCGGATTCCATGACAATCTGTAGTGGGCGTGTTCGAATTGTGACAATTACAACCTGGAACTCATAAATGAAGTTGCGAAAAGTGCCCAAGAGGACCAAAAGAGTTGTCAAGGTCTACCTGCAGCAATACCATCAACGTAAGCAATACATTTGCCAAATCTCAAGTAATTGTAAATAAAAAAAATTACAATAGTTAGAAATAAAATTATAAAAATTAAAATAGTAAAATGACACTAACATACTAAAATTAATAATGAAATAATAATTTGATCTGCAACTAATTTTCTATATCATGAATTAAATATAAACATTCCATACAAAATATTAAAACTATATTTAAAAGTTTCAGTTAACTCTACGTCAAACATGCAGTTCTGCGCAAGTGGTATTACTGCGAAGACCAATAATTACACTGTACATTTTACCTACTGATGATATAAATCTTTTGTGAACTAATGTACTGTAGTATGAATATCAGTCCTACCGTCGCTAGACACAATTTTAACTCTACTGATGTGAAAAAGAGGTAACAGATTTTCTATAACAAAAATATTGAGTAATAAATATTTGGATTGGAATATACATTTCACGCCTTAAATATACTCCTGATACCATGTATTTGTAGATATGTTCTAACTAAGTTTTGTGACGTTTGGTAAACAAAAAAGTACCCAAAAATCCCAAATCTACAAAAATTAATTGAGAAACGCATTTTTGAGTATATTAAAATAAGCCATCAAAAATTATTTAAAAAGCTTTATTAAGATTGAAAGTTTAATAGTAAAAGTTAAATATTTAAAACATGACTTTGCTAATGGTGTAAACAATACTTAATTGTATATAAACCAATGGTTTCCTTTTTTTACTGAGGACGTTGACTGCTGGTATCTATGATCGTAAAAGTTACTGAGGATGTTGACTGCTGGTATCTATGATCGTAAAAGTTAGTGAGGACGTTGACTCTGGTATCTATGATCGTAAAAGTTACTGAGGACGTTGACTCAGGTATCTATGATCGTAAAAGTTACTGAGGACGTTGACTCAGGTATCTATGATCGTAAAAGTTACTGAGGACGTTGACTCAGGTATCTATGATCGTAAAAGTTACTGAGGACGTTGACTCTGATATCTATGATCGTAAAAGTTACTGAGGACGTTGACTCAGGTATCTATGATCGTAAAAGTTACTGAGGACGTTGACTCTGATATCTATGATCGTAAAAGTTACTGAGGACGTTGACTCTGATATCTATGATCGTAAAAGTTACTGAGGACGTTGACTCTGATATCTATGATCGTAAAAGTTACTGAGGACGTTGACTGCTGGTATGACGTGGAAATGATGGTTTACACAGAAAAAATATACAGAGGTCGCTTTCTTATTACCGGTGAACGCCTATTAGATTACAACTGATGTAAATCTTTAAACATCTGTAGTAATAATTACTACGTTTATACTTGAGCATTTGGAGGTAATGAAGGAGGGACTGACAAGGTTCTGGCCCTGCCATCCATAAGTAAACTTGAAAAGTAAGTACTCGATACGCATTTAGCACACTATTGGATGCGACCTCTGTTTCATTCTTCTCTGTAGTATTTAGCGGTAGTAATCAGCAAAAATGTAGGACAGTCGAAGTCATGTCATTATTAAAGATAATAGACATATGTAATGTTTAATTACATACCATTAGTAATAGACAGACATAGACATATTTTATTTGTACAATACGTTTTGTTTTATGAGATAACATTTAGAACATGTACATCGTCAAAATAAAAATAACTTATAATACGGGGTAAAAAAAATTAATACTTTAAACTAGTTAAAGGACTGTCATAAAACTCTTGAACCGAATAATACGCTCGATCAAAAGTTCATTTTTTAATTGTTCTTTGAATTGTTTAAAATTAATTCTTTTAAAATTAGCGGGCATTTCATTGTACATTTTCAAACCAACATACAACGGGTTTTTTCCAAATAGTGTTAAGCGATGCTTTAGTAATCTAAATATGGCGTCATTCCAAGTGATGTTATTATGTTTTAACTGTAGTGAATCCGGATTTTTAAAACTATGTATGTATATTAACAATTCGTAAATATTCATTCAAGTACGGGTTTGAATTTTTAAATTGTTAAAATGTGATTTATGGAGACTTCTGGGATGGGATTTCGTCATTATTGGAATTATTCTTTTTTGAAGCCTAAATACTGTAATGTATATCCTCAACGGCGTGTACATGATATTTGACAGGGAGAAGAGCTTATCTAAAAATAATTTTTTCCACAAGAGCAGACCCCTTTGAGAAAGCGTCAAATGTGAATTTCCTTCGTCATAAATCACAGAATTTTAAGTATTTTGTGTGGAGAAAGCGATCGTCTGAAGAGGATGAATTATAAAGGGTCTAAGCAAAGCAATCTTGCTACCTGTGCCGGTGGGGGGGGGGGGGTCGATTTCCAATCTAACCCCACAGCTTGGGGCCCGAGCCCTACACGTCCCGTGTCAAACTGCAGCCGGAGGTGAGCGTTCGGGCTCGGTTACATAAAGGGAAAATAAAAACACTGATCGAAAGTGACGGGGGAATGAATATTCGGTTAGTTTTATATTACCTGGATTTAAATAAAAACTGAGGGATGTGCAATTTCCAAAGTACCTTGTTGTTGTAGAACTGACAGAAAGAGTATATTTTTTTGAAAAATTAAATTAATAATCTAAGATTTGTTTTTATTTGATAGTAATTCTTATTAATTACTTGTAATAATATTTATTAGTATTACTACAAAGTAATACCATCAATAAACAAATCATTTTTCATAAAAAAATTTAATCTTTCTGTTAGTTTTATCCCAACAACAAGCCATTTTGGAAATTGCATATTCATTAAATTTTATTGACTAATGTTGACTGCTATTGACTGCTCGGATGTAGAATGCTGGTATCTATGATCGTAAAAGTTATTAAGGACTTTGACTGCTAGTATCTATTATGGTAGAAATTACTGAGGACGTTAACTGCTGGTATCTATTGTGGTAGAAATTACTGAGGACGTTTACTGCTGGTATCTATTGTGGTAGAAATCACTGAGGACGTTTACTGCTGGTATCTATTATGCTAGAAATTACTGAGGACGTTTACTGCTGGTATCTATTATGGTAGAAATTACTGAGGACGTAGTCTGCTGGTATCTATTATGGTAGAAATTATTGAGGACGTTAATTGCTGGTATCTATTATAGTAGAAATTACTGAGGACGTAGACTGCTGGTATCTACTATAGTAGAAATTATTGAGGACGTTGACTGCTGGTATCTATTATGGTAGAAATTACTGACGCTCTAGACTGCTGGTATCTAATATGGTAGAGATTATTGAGGACGTTGACTGCTGGTATCTATTATGGTAGAAATTAGAGATGACGTTGACTGCTGGTATCTATGATCGTAAAAGTTATTGAGGACGTTGACTGCTGGTATCTATTATGGTAGAAATTACTGAGGACGTTGACTGCTGGCATCTATGATCGTAAAAATTATTGAGGACGTTGACTGCTGGTAAATGTAAGCGTAGAAATTACTGAGGACGTTGACTGCTGGCATCTATGATCGTAAAAATTATTGAGGACGTTGACTGCTGGTAAATGTAAGCGTAGAAATTATTGAGGACGTTGACTGCTGGCATCTATGATCGTAAAAATTACTGAGGACGTTCACTGCTGGTGTCTATGTTCGTAGAAGTTAATGAGAACGTTGACTGCTGATATCTTCAATTGTAGAAATTACTAAGGACGTTGACTGCTGGTATATGGTCATAGAAATATCTGAGGACGTTGATTGCTGGTATCTATTGTCGTAGAAATGACTGAGGACATTTACTGCTGGTATCTATGATCGTAGAGAGTACTGTGAATTATTACTAAAATTAGCAATGAGCATGCATAACGAATGATTTCTATACACAATTTACAATTTTTCTATACATATTCTATTTATTTAAAACACGGAAAATATATTACATTTAGATTCATACTACTATTTAGCATCCTCAATACTTTCTACGGTCATAGATACCAGCAGTCAACGTAGTTAGTAATTTCTACGATCATAACTATTGGCAGCAAGCATCATCAGTACTTTCTACTATTATAGTTACTGGTAGTTGGTGTCCTCTGTACTTTCTACGATCATTGTTACAGGTTGTCGTGTCCTCAACACTTCCACGATCATGAAAGTTGGCAGTAAGCATGCTCAGTTCTGCCAAAGATGATTGTTACTGATCGTCGTGTCCTCAATACGTCCACGATCATGAAAGTTGCCAGTAAGCATCCTCAACACTTTCTATGATCGTAGCTATTGGTTGTCGTGCCCTCAATATTATGACCATTGCCAGTAAGCTGCCTCATTACTTTCTAAAAACATAAATGTTGGCAGTAAGCACTTTCAGTACTTCCTATGATTATGGATACCGGCAGTTAGTTACCTCAGGTCTTTCTCCGATCATTGATACCAACCGTCAGTGACCTCAGTACTTTCTATGATCATGGATACCGGCAGTCAGTCACCTCAGGTCTTTCTACGATCATTGATACCAACAATCAGTCACCTCAGTACTTTCTATGATCATTTATACCAACAGTCAGTCACCTCAGTACTTTCTATGATCATTTATACCAACAGTCAGGCACCTCAGTACTTTCTATGATCATTTATACCAACAGTCAGTCACCTCAGTACTTTCTATGATCATTTATACCAACAGTCAGTCACCTCAGTACTTTCTATGATCATGGTTACCGGCAGTCAGTCATCTCAGGTCTTTCTCCAATCATTGATACCAACAGTCTGTCACCTTAGTACTTTCTATGAGCATAGATACTAGCAGTTAGTGACCTCAGTTTTTTTTTCTATGATCATGGATACTGGCAGTCAGTGACCTCAGGTATTTCTCCGATCATTGATACCAACAGTCCGTCACCTCAGTACTTTCTATGATAATGGATAACAGCATATAGTGATTCAGTTTTTTTCTATGATCATGGATACCGGTAGTCAGTGCCCTCAGGTCATTATACGATCATTGATACCAACAGTCAGTGAACTCAGTACTTTCTATGATCATGGATACCGGCAGTCAGTAACCTCAGTACTTTCTATGATCATGGATAATGCAGTCACTGTTCTCAGTACTTTCTATGATCATGGATACCGGCAGTCAGTGACCTCAGGCCTTTCTATGATCATTGATACCAACAGTCAGTCACCCCAGTACTTTTTATGATAATGGATAACAGCAGATAGTGACCTCAGTTTTTTCTCTGATCATGGATACCGGTAGTCAGTGACCTCAGGTCATTCTACGATCATTGATACCAACAGTCAGTCACCTCAGTACTCTCTATGCTCATGGATACCGGCAGTCAGTGACCTCAGTACTTACTACGATCATGTATACCGGCAGTCAATGACCTCATTACTTTCTATGATCATGGATACCGGCAGTCAGTGGCCTCAGTACTTTCTATGATCATGGATACCGGCAGTTAGTGACCTCAGTACTTAATATGATCATGGATAACAGCAGTTAGTGACCTAAGTTTTTTTCTATGATCATGGATACCAGCAGTCAGTGACCTCAGGTCATTCTACGATCATTGATACCAACAGTCAGTCACCTCAGCACTTTCTATGGTTATGGATACCGGCAGTCAGTGACCTCAGTACTTTCTATGATCATGGATACCGGCAGTCAGTCACCTCAGGCCCTTCTATGATCATTGATACCAATAGTCAGTCACCTAAGTACTTTCTATGATCATGGATACCAGCAGTCAGTGACCTCAGTACTTTATATAATCATGGATACCGGCAGTCAATGACCTCAGTAATTTCTATGATCATGAATACCGGCAGTCACTGACCTCAGTACTTTCTATGATCATGGATACCGGCAGTCAGTGACCTCAGACCTTTCTATGATCATTGATACCAACAGTCAGTCACATTAGTACTTTCTATGATTATGGATACCGGCAGTCAGTGACCTCAGTACTGTCTATGATCATGGATACCGGCTGTCAGTGACCTCAGTACTTTCTATAATCATGGATACCGGCAGTCAATGACCTCAGTACTTTCTATGAGCATAGATACTAGCAGTTAGTGACCTCAATATTTTCTATGATCACGGATACCGGCAGTCAGTGACCTCAGGTCTTTCTCCGATCACTGATCACCCCAGTACTTTTTATGATAATGGATAACAGCAGATAGTGACCTCAAATTCTTTCTCTTATCATGGATACCGGTAGTCAGTGACAGTGACCTCAGGTTATTCTACGATCATTGATACCAACAGTCAGTCACCTCAGTACTCTCTATGATCATGGATACCGGCAGTCAGTGACCTCAGTACTTTCTATGATCATGGATACCGGCAGTCAATGACCTCAGTACTTTCTATGATCATGGATACCGGCAGTCAGTGACCTCAGTACTTTCTATGATCATGGATACCGGCAGTCAATGACCTCAGTACTTTCTATGATCATTGATACTGGCAGTCACTGATCTCAGTACTTTCTATGATCATGGATACCGGCAGTCAGTGACCTCAGGCCTTTCTATGATCATTGATACTAACAGTCTGTCACCTCAGTACTTTCTATGAGCATAGATACTAGCAGTTAGTGACCTCAGTATTTTCTATGATCACGGATACCGGTAGTCAGTGACCTCAGGTCTTTCTCCGATCACTGATACCAACAGTTAGTCACCCCAGTACTTTTTATGATAATGGATAACAGCAGATAGTGACCTCAGTTTTATCTCTGATCATGGATACCGGTAGTCAGTGACCTCAGGTCATTCTACGATCATTGATACCAACAGTCAGTCACCTCAGTACTCTCTATGCTCATGGATACCGGCAGTCAGTGACCTCAGTACTTACTATGATCATATATACCGGCAGTCAATGACCTCAGTACTTACTACGATCATGTATACCGGCAGTCAATGACCTCATTACTTTCTATGATCATGGATACCGGCAGTCAGTGACTTCAGTACTTTCTAGGATCATGGATACCGGCAGTCAGTCACCTCAGGCCCTTCTATGATCATTGATACCAATAGTCAGTCACCTAAGTACTTTCTATGATAATGGATACCAGCAGTCAGTGACCTCAGTACTTTATATAATCATGGATACCGGCAGTCAATGACCTCAGTAATTTCAATGATCATGAATACCGGCAGTCACTGACCTCAGTACTTTCTATGATCATGGATACCGGCAGTCAGTGACTTCAGGCCTTTCTATGATCATTGATACCAACAGTCAGTCACATTAGTACTTTCTATGATTATGGATACCGGCAGTCAGTGACCTCAGTACTGTCTATGATCACGGATACCGGCAGTCAGTGACCTCAGGTCTTTCTCCGATCACTGATCACCCCAGTACTTTTTATGATAATGGATAACAGCAGATAGTGACCTCAGTTTTTTCTCTTATCATGGATACCGGTAGTCAGTGACAGTGACCTCAGGTTATTCTACGATCATTGATACCAACAGTCAGTCACCTCAGTACTCTCTATGATCATGGATACTGGCAGTCAGTGACCTCAGTACTTACTATGATCATGTATACCGGCAGTCAATTACCTCAGTACTTTCTATGATCATGGATACCGGCAGTCAGTGACCTCAGTACTTTCTATGATCATGGATAACAGCAGTTAGTGACCTCAGGTCTTTCTACGATCATTGATTCCAACAGTCAGTAAGTACTAAATGTTGGCAGTAAGCACTTTAAGTACTTCCTATGATTATGGATACCGGCAGTTAGTTACCTCAGGTCTTTCTCCGATCATTAATACCAACAGTCAGTGACCTCTGTACTTACTATGATCATGGATAACAGCAGTTAGTGACCTCAGTTTTTTCTATGATCATGGATACCGGCAGTCAGTGACCTCAGGTCATTCTACGATCATTGATACCAACAGTCAGTCACCTCAGTACTTTCTATGGTTATGGATACCGGCAGTCAGTGACCTCAGTACTTTCTATGATCATGGATACCGGCAGTCAGAGACACCAGGTCTTTCTACAATCATGGATAACATTTTTAACCGTCTTAAGTACTTTCTATGATTTAAAAACTTTTATTAAGTGGTATCAGTATTTTCTACGATCATAGATATTTGTACAAATATTAGTTAATGTGTTTCCTTTGATCATAGATAGATTACAGGCATTTAGAGTTCCTAGTGTTTTTGTACATACGCAGAATCATAAATCATTTTTAACGAACTCAGATATCTCTAAACGTAATCCGTTTAATTTGATTATGAGGCTAAATGTTTATTTTTATGCTTTTAATTCACATTCAGATACTGTAGTTGACTTGATACCATTCCTTTTCAAGACAACAATAAAAATTAGTACCAGTAAGGCAGATAGATGTGTTATTGATGCTATAAACCTTATTCTTGAGATTCTAGCGTGATACAAAGTGAAAAAGGAAAGAATGACAGCGAAATAAAACAAATGGGAACATAAATTGACAGCACTCTGAACTGAAGACTGCAGTGATGTTATCCCACAAGAATAAATTTGTCTAAACCTCGAAAATTCAATCAAACTGGCTGCGTTAGTATGCAAAACGAGTGTAACTGTATTGGCGATAAAATCTGGCGAACAGGCTGATGGCATACTTAGCACGGCGCGTGATTGAATTTGAAAACATTTTAAGGTCGTAAAGTGCTACATTAAAAAGATTAAGCATTATATATGATATATTACATATTACAGTAGGCCTATGTGTTGTTTTATGCGTATTGTTACGTCGTGAAAATTGTATTTAAAACGGCAAATTAAAACTAACAAAACTTGAAGGAGATCATATTGTAGGAGGCGTCATTATAGGTGGTCATATGTAGGTAGGTCATATTGTAGGAGGCCTCATTATAGGTGGTCATATGTAAGTAAGTCATTTTATAGGAGGCCTCATTATAGGTGGTCATATGTAAGTAAGTCATTTTATAGGAAGCCTCATTATAGGTGGTCATAAGTAAGGAAGTCAGTTTATAGGAGGCCTCATTATAGGTGGTCATATATAAGGAAGTCATATTATAGGAGGCCTCATTATAGGTGGTCATATGTAAGGAAGTCAGTTTATAGGAGCCTCATTATAGGTGGTCATATGTAAGTAAGTCATTTTATAGGAGGCCTCATTATAGGTGGTCATATGTAAGTAAGTCATTTTATAGGAGGCCTCATTATAGGTGGTCATAAGTAAGGAAGTCAGTTTATAGGAGGCCTCATTATAGGTAGTCATATGTAAGGAAGTCATTTTATTGGAGGCCTCATTATAGGTGGTCATATGTAAGGAAGTCATTTTATTGGAGGCCTCATTATAGGTGGTCATAAGTAAGGAAGTCAGTTTATAGGAGGCCTCATTGTAGGTGGTCATAAGTAAGGAAGTCAGTTTATAGGAGGCCTCATTATAGGTGGTCATAAGTAAGGAAGTCAGTTTATAGGAGGCCTCATTATAGGTAGTCATATGTAAGGAAGTCAGTTTATAGGAGGCCTCATTATAGGTGGTCATATGTAAGGAAGTCAGTTTATAGGAGGCCTCATTATAGGTGGTCATAAGTAAGGAAGTCAGTTTATAGGAGGCCTCATTATAGGTGGTCATAAGTAAGGAAGTCAGTTTATAGGAGGCCTCATTATAGGTGGTCATATGTAAGGAAGCCATTTTATTGGAGGCCTCATTATAGGTGGTCATATGTAAGGAAGTCATTTTATAGGAAGTCTCTTTATATGAGAATTACGCAACCTTCATATAAGTATAGACATAACTACTGAGAGTATATGTGTATTTTGATACATATTTTGAGTCCGAGATATATTTACTTATTAATAAAATGGTAAAAAATATAGGTTCCTATTATAGAAAAATTGCATTCAATCAATACATTTATACAACGTGTTTGGAATTTATTAGGTATATAAAACAACAAATAAATGAAATGTGATCCCGTATTGAAGTAATTTATTACCGATTACAGTTTATACCACCATCTTTATTGCCTCCATGGTCTGCTCGTATATCAATTAACTGTTCGGAAAACCCGCTAAGTTTACGAGATCGGAAATAATGAGGTAAACAGGTGCTTGCAGGACATGAAGCAGTTAGAAGTAGGGTATACGGGTGCGTATATATGCGGGTGCCATCCCTCAGCGGCTTGCTTTTACGATTATTGTACGAGTTTGGCTGCGCTCGCTGTCTAATGAAACTTATATATTTAAATATGACTACAATTATATGAGTAGACGGTAATTTACATAAACTGGCAATGTGTCATAGTTCTTTATCCCAGCTGTCATTTTGTACTGGTTAAACCTTTTTAATGGCTGTTTGTGGTATTCATCTGTGCTAGACAACCCCTTTAAAAAACTTTTGAGGTTAAGTGGTAGAGAGGACTCTATAGTCCTAACTTCGCCTCCAATAAAGCCATTTTTCATTTCATTTAAAATGATGCACATTTTGACCTATACTATTTTTAATATTTTTGTCGAACACCTTGTGGACCATCATCAATTGGAAGTGAAGAGTCACAAACCACTCTAAAAAACTATTTCTTAAGTCCAGTAAGCATTACAAAGTTTATCTTTCTCAACTTGAGATTAGAAAAGATTATTAAACCGTCCAGAACATGGCCTTCATTGTAAAATTTTAAAACGTTAGTACGGTGTCATTTATTAAAAAGCGAACCTTTTGAGTTAGGATTTGTAGTTTTAAGTTCTACTACTAAAGACATTTAATTTGATGTACTACTTGGCCTATGCTCTCATTTAAGATTTTCGCCTGACTCCTTGCGGGCCATCCCCCTAATATGATAGAAAAATGGCAGTTACTTAAAAAAGTAGATTGATAGGTGCAGTAATGATGTACCTAAAATAGAGTTTTATTGCTTTTTATTGCTAAAATAGACCACTTCCTATCACTGTACGTATAGGGGTGGGTCACTACCATTGTACGTGTAGGGTTGGGTCACTACCATTGTACATGTAGGGGTGGGTGGCTGGGTGGGATTTAATCTGTTCACTCATATCACAGATCAGATTTTCTATGCAAGCCAATTATACTGTTTCCCAGCTGGCCGATATGTTTATCTGGTGGTTCAGTTCAAAGTGTACCGCGAAAACGAAGTGAAGCTTGTTGGCAAAAGCTGCATCCAACCAAACTGATGCTAAAATTCAGGCGTACTCACCTCCCCGCCCACCACTCACATACGGAGGTACTAACCCACCCGCCCATCCCTACACGTACGGAGGTACTAACCCACCCGCCTGCCCCTACACGTACGGAGGTACTAACCCACCCGCCCGCCCCTACACGTACGGAGGTACTAAGATCATAACTTACCGAGCTTAGTAATCTCAGTATATAATGACAGATTACCCACCCACTCATACACGTACAGAGTTCTAGAGTTAAAAAGTGGAACATCTATCAGTAAGAATCATAACTTACCGAGCTTAGTAATCTCAGTATATTAAGAGATTACCCACCCACTCATACACGTACAGAGTTCTAGAATTAAAAAGTGGAACATCTATCAGTAAGATCATAACTTACCGAGCTTAGTAATCTCAGTATATTATGAGATTACCCACCCACCCATACACGTACAGAGTTCTAGAGTTAAAAAGTGGAACATCTATCAGTAAGATCATAACTTACCGAGCTTAGTAATCTCAGTATATTATGACAGATTACTCACCCACCCATACACGTACAGAGTTCTAGAGTTAAAAAGTGGAACATCTATCAGTAAGATCATAACTTACCGAGCTTAGTAATCTCAGTATATTATGAGATTACCCACCCACTCATACACGTACAGAGTTCTAGAATTAAAAAGTGGAACATCTATCAGTAAGAATCATAACTTACCGAGCTTAGTAATCTCAGTATATTATGACAGATTACCCACCCACCCATACACGTACAGAGTTCTAGAGTTAAAAAGTGGAACATCTATCAGTAAGATCATAACTTACCGAGCTTAGTAATCTCAGTATATTATGACATATTACCTACCCACCCATACACGTACAGAGTTCTAGAGTTAAAAAGTGGAACATCTATCAGTAAGAATCATAACTTACCGAGCTTAGTAATCTCAGTATATTATGACAGATTACCTACCCACCCATACACGTACAGAGTTCTAGAGTTAAAAAGTGGAACATCTATCAGTAAGATCATAACTTACCGAGCTTAGTAATCTCAGTATATTATGACAGATTACCCACCCACCCATACACGTACAGAGTTCTAGAGTTAAAAAGTGGAACATCTATCAGTAAGATCATAACTTACCGAGCTTAGTAATCTCAGTATATTATGACAGATTACCTACCCACCCATACACGTACAGAGTTCTAGAGTTAAAAAGTGGAACATCTATCAGTAAGATCATAACTTACCGAGCTTAGTAATCTCAGTATATTATAACAGATTACCCACCCACCCATACACGTACAGAGTTCTAGAGTTAAAAAGTGGAACATCTATCAGTAAGATCATAACTTACCGAGCTTAGTAATCTCAGTATATTATGAGATTACCCACCCACTCATACACGTACAGAGTTCTAGAGTTAAAAAGTGGAACACCTATCAGTAAGAATCATAACTTACCGAGCTTAGTAATCTCAGTATATTATGACAGATTACCCACCCACCCATACACGTACAGAGTTCTAGAGTTAAAAAGTGGAACACCTATCAGTAAGATCATAACTTACCGAGCTTATTAATCTCAGTATATTATGACAGATTACCCACCCACCCATACACGTACAGAGTTCTAGAGTTAAAAAGTGGAACACCTATCAGTAAGATCATAACTTACCGAGCTTAGTAATCTCAGTATATTATGACAGATTACCCACCCACCCATACACGTACAGAGTTCTAGAGTTAAAAAGTGGAACACCTATCAGTAAGATCATAACTTACCGAGCTTAGTAATCTCAGTATATTATGACATATTACCCACCCACCCATACACGTACAGAGTTCTAGAGTTAAAAAGTGGAACATCTATCAGTAAGATCATAACTTACCGAGCTTAGTAATCTCAGTATATTATGACAGATTACCCACCCACCCATACACGTACAGAGTTCTAGAGTTAAAAAGTGGAACATCTATCAGTAAGATCATAACTTACCGAGCTTAGTAATCTCAGTATATTATGACATATTACCCACCCACCCATACACGTACAGAGTTCTAGAGTAAAAAAGTGGAACATCTATCAGTAAGATCATAACTTACCGAGCTTAGTAATCTCAGTATATTATGACAGATTACCCACCCACCCATACACGTACAGAGTTCTAGAGTTAAAAAGTGGAACATCTATCAGTAAGATCATAACTTACCGAGCTTAGTAATCTCAGTATATTATGACATATTACCCACCCACCCATACACGTACAGAGTTCTAGAGTTAAAAAGTGGAACATCTATCAGTAAGATCATAACTTACCGAGCTTAGTAATCTCAGTATATTATGACAGATTACCCACCCACCCATACACGTACAGAGTTCTAGAGTTAAAAAGTGGAACACCTATCAGTAAGATCATAACTTACCGAGCTTAGTAATCTCAGTATATTATGACAGATTACCCACCCACCCATACACGTACAGAGTTCTAGAGTTAAAAAGTGGAACATCTATCAGTAAGATCATAACTTACCGAGCTTAGTAATCTCAGTATATTATGAGATTACCCACCCACTCATACACGTACAGAGTTCTAGAGTTAAAAAGTGGAACATCTATCAGTAAGATCATAACTTACCGAGCTTAGTAATCTCAGTATATTATGACATATTACCCACCCACCCATACACGTACAGAGTTCTAGAGTTAAAAAGTGGAACATCTATCAGTAAGATCATAACTTACCGAGCTTAGTAATCTCAGTATATTATGACAGATTACCCACCCACTCATACACGTACAGAGTTCTAGAGTTAAAAAGTGGAACATCTATCAGTAAGATCATAACTTACCGAGCTTAGTAATCTCAGTATATTATGACAGATTACCCACCCACCCATACACGTACAGTGGTATTGACCCACCCGCCCACCAATACACGTATGGTGGTGATGAAATACACGTACGGTGGTACTGACCCACCCGCCCATTCATACACGAACAGTGGCATTGACCCACCCGGCCACCCATACACGTACGGTAGTGATGTAATCGTCCATAAATGATTATTCCATTGCGGGACTTTTCTTCCACACTGTATGTAGTCATTGGTACTATAGATATTGAAGATGATAAGGTATGTTGTCACTTTAGTAATAACTTGACTCCCTGTTATATTTTCTCCATATAAAAAGAAGTTACTTTAATTCAAGACTAAGGTAAAATGCTAAATATTGATAGGCCAAATTGACCTTTTTTATGTTATTGCTGGGAGGGGCTGCACACGCCCAAAATCTTATTTCATAATATACCCCTAGAGAACTCAAACCACTTTAAAGGGTTGTTGATCAAATACTGATATACGTATTCTAGACTTCTAAATTCAAGTTCTGAATTTATGTTGAACATGTACACTTATTTTGTAGTTTTATTATTTATTTAAAACCATTAGTAATGTAAATTAAATAATATAGGCATTTAAAACCTGTATTTTTTGTGGATTCACGAATGCCTTAATATGATCTAGAATTAGAAACAGACAATACACTCTTGGCGCTATGTCAACTTCGCTCAGTAAATCTTTGTACAAACATGTTTACCGTAACAAAAATTATGTTTCAAACTGTAATTATGATATGTACCTGAAAATTACAAATGTTTCCAAATATTCTGGTGAAGAACGGCCTATTCAAAATCCACACCAAAAGAACAGTATTTTTGTCCTAGTCTTACAATTTTGCAAAAGGCCTAGTTAACATTTCTCACAGATTACAATTTAATTCAAAGATTGTACTGACAAACTATAAATTACACAAATACCAAACATAATATTTAGCATTTCACCTAGATCTTGAAGGAAAGTTAGCTTTTTTATTGAGAAAGGATATGACAGAGAGTCAAGCTGGTTTTTAAAAGTCAGGTTATAAAGAAAAGTAATGTGCCTAGATACAATATTTGTTTATCTCAAATTCTAATTGATTTTCTGAGAACACCGGTATAATAATCACGAAGCAATCGACGCGCTAAAAGGTTATACTAAACATAATTTGGCCAAGAAGAGATAATCAAGAATTTGCTAACAAAAGTTGGAAACTCGCCAAACCAGTTGTTTCTGCAAATCAGAGAGGGCTCCGGGATCATCTTCTGGCCGGTTATGGCTAGTCGAGGCACTTCTTCAGATGGAATTAATTATTCTACCTTCCAACGTCTGAATTGATTATAGGCCCAACTATTAGATCCAGCGTCCAATTTACACGAGTCCAAGATCCCTGGGCGATACGCCCCGCCCGGCCCAGCTACAAGGTCCTGATTTATTCCATTCTGGAAGAGGTTCGCTTACCACAACAAATGTTCGTGGAATGTAGATTGGTACATTTGAACATTTTCATTCTACTTGTACAATTTGTGTTTTGCTCAAAATTATAGATAAGCTTACATAATTTCTTCTTCGATAAAAATAATTAATTAACAAAGAATCTCTTGTGAACTTCCATTTAGATTGAGAAATAAATTTTAAAGCAATTTTGGCTCTCAATTAACGGAAATTCATTTTTTCTGACCATATAATCTCTACATCATCTTTGGTTGTAGCCCTTGTTAAATATTAAGATCTTGAGAACATGTCACCTCTTAATAATCTCGTAGACCCTATGATATTAAGCAAGTCTCCAATGTTAAAGTAATACTGTACTTGTATAACTACCAAAAGGAATAAGATGAAAATTTACAGTTATGTATTTCTCACTTTACCAAACATTTAGCTTTATTTTGTTAGTTTTTTTTCATAATAATATAAAGTTTTGCCCACGTGGAAGTTCTTTAAATTGTCACTGTACTTCAATTTATACCTCATGTTCAAGGTCTTTGTCATAGAATACAAAAGTCTTTGTCATAGGTCAATGGAAGAATGCGGTCAGAAAATACAGCTTTCAAAGAATTTAATGTCATAAAACTTTTGCTTTTTAAGGACAAGTTTAATTAGTTACTTTTTAAAACTACACGTTAACTAGTACAACAAAGAAAAATGCTTTTTAAGTACGGGTGTAGGCAGTACCTCACTAAAGCAAATAACGGAGCAATGTAGTAGCCGGTGGCAGCTGATTTGATCATTTGGAGATTGCCAAAAATTTTATTAAATCAATAAATAGATTTAGTTAAGACAATTTTCAAATCATTCCTACGTGGAATCCAAACCACGTAATGAAGTCAGCTTTTATTGGGTACTAAATTAGATAGAATTAAACTTTTCACTCAAGACGAACCCTCTCCGGACATCGTATACAGCGTTTAACTGACTATAAATAAAAACCAGTACTCTAAGGAAGCAAAGAAGTGTATGTTTATGTAGGACACTCCACATTGATTTAAGTGGAATTTGAACCACTTTGAAATTACAGATTTTATTAGCTGTTCGATAAGTTGAACCTCAATTAGCCACTGGGGGGTAGTGGATTCAAATGTATCTCCGAAAGGTTTTCACCATACCATCCTTGTCTCTTCAGACTTGTTCTCTCGGTAGATATATTTTGGAAATTATTTTAATGGTGTAGAGTTTATAAAAATGTTGTTTACATTTTTATTTTCATCACAAAAAACCTACCAAAAAATATCCTATTTTTGGTACAAAAATAATAAATTTAATTTTATAGCTATAAATAATAAATCTCCACGTACTACGGTAAGTTGGCTATTGTAACTCACAATATTTGACAGATGTATGTTCTGACTAAGTCGTCCTATAGAACGAACATAAGTAAAAAAATACCCGAAACACAAAAACATACAAAAGTGACATACCCGAGTTTTCACATTTGTATTTTATGAACAAATATATTCAAAATGAGGTATAACTCGAGGTAGGCCTACTCTAAAATTTGTACATTTTACGACCTCCTAAGTGGGCTATCTCATAAATAATGGGGGTAAAAACAGTAAAATATTACTAAATGCTTGGTCTCGAGACAAACGCACAACTGTAAAGGTTCATTACTTTCCTCATGACACTTTTAAGATTATCAAATATATTCCAAATTCTTACCCAACCCTGTATAGTTAAACTGTGTACTTTACTTCAAACAAAATTTCGAAAATATATTTTTGGTAGTATTTAATATGTATTTTGTCTGTATAACTTATGATATACGATAAAAAGAACGAGACGAAGAAAAGAGCTGACAGGGATGAACGTAACGAAACACAATCGACACGAACGAAAACAAACACATAGGAAGGAGAGGCTATCCCATAAACGAAATAAACTGTCCCGGCACAACCTCCCTGCCCAAAAGAAGGCAAATCCTCAACCACAAGCGACCCCCTTCCAGCACCACAAAAGACCAACACTTCGAAGCGAACACAGGAACGACAAGAAACCCCCCCAGCAAGGGGACTCTGTTGGATGGTTTTTAAAAGGAATATAACTCCCAAATAGAACATTTCCTAAACCAGGATCGTCTGGTATACTATAACGTGGAGCTAAAAAATGTGATGTCTTTCCAAAAACCCATCAGTTTTAATAAAATAAATTAATTGTTGTCTTATGTGTACTATTTATAAATTTAATTAGTTTTGAATTTTACTACTTTAATTTTAATAGATTTGATCTATTTTAAATCGATCATAGAAGATTATTCTTAAATTTTATACCAAGCTTTCACAATATTATTTTTACTCTGCTGTTTCTCCTCGCCTAAAAATTAAAACCAATTCAAATACCCAAATTATCTGGTTTAGAAATATGTTTCTTCTTATATTTTTAATGGTGACAGTACCAAATGTTAACAATAATTTCGAACTGTGATGAAAATAAAAATGTAAACAACATTTTTATAAACTCTACACCATTAAAATAATTTCCAAAATATATCTACCGAGAGAACAGGTCTGAAGAAACAAGGATGGTATGGTTAAAACTTTTCGGATATACATTTGAATCCACTACCCCCCAGTGGCTAATTGAGGTTCAACTTATCGAAGAGCTAATAAAATCTGTAATTTCAAAGTGGTTCAGATTCCACTTAAATCAATATGCAGTGTCCTACACAAACATACACTTCTTTGCTTCCTTAGAGTACTGGTTTTTTTTATAGTCAGTTAACGCTGTATACGATGTCCGGAGAGGGTTCGTCTTGAGTGAAAAGTTTAATTCTATCTAATTTAGTACCCAATAAAACGTGGTTTGGATTCCACGTAAACATCTATTACTCTTGATCTCTGGGCTTCGGATAGTAACTATACATAGAAACATAAAAAACTTGAATATCTCCTAAAAAAAACTTCCCAAGGAGTAATTTGAATCTGGAAAGGATCGGTATTTAACTTGTAATCTTATCCTCTTTAAATCGATATCTAAAGCTTTGTTTTTTCCAATAAAAAATTTTTTGTTGTGTTAATTATTAATGTTAATTATGTTAATTATTAATGTTAATATATACATTAATTATTAATGTATATACATTATTTATTGCTACACTGCTCAAATCAGCTTTCTTGAAGTGGTGCTTTTAAGAACAATGTTAAAATCCATCCATGTTTATCATTTTGATCCATATCTTATTTTACATTTCTACTAAATATTCATAAACAGGTTTTAACAAAATTTTAATCATTTGATGCATTTTTAATGGTATAAAAAATTAGTTTCATAATTTTTTTTAGTTTCATTTGTTAAAATTATAAAAAAGCAACTAAAATGATATATCAATTCAACATTTACAATAAAAAAATAAGGTGTAATATTGTATGACCTGTTGCATTTTTCTTACGGGGAAACTCCTCATAGGTACACTAGTTACAAAACCCCGTCTAAAGAGATTGAGGTCATTGAGGTTCGAATATATTACAAATTCTTCACGTCTTCGAATTTTCCGGATCCCTGATCTTATAAATCACTCGTGAAAATTGTATACACCAAGTTCAATATACATATGTTTACATCTTAAATCCAGTTCATGAGAAGTTCAAATAAATTCCTCAATGTGGAGAAAGTGTCTATGAGTCTCTAAGGACAACGGACTCCTTCTCACTGCCCGGACTCCCACCCTCACTCATAAACGTGCGATGGTACTTCCCACCCATACGATGGTACTTCCCACCCATACGATGGTACTTCCCACCCATACGATGGTACTTCCCATCCATATGATGGTACCTCCCACCCATACAATGGTATTGTCCGATGGTACATATACATCTTCTGTAAATGTCACATTGTTGTAAGGAAGAGTGCAATGACAGTTTCAAAAATTAAGCTAACGAAACCTAAGCCAAGAAAGTTAGTTGTAGATCTGAGACGTCGGCTAAGTTTGTAGTAGAGTGACAATGCAGAAAAGGTAATTAATAGGCTACTACAATCAACTACATTTCCAACTTACTTATAAGTATTGTTACAGTTTTGATAAATAAGTATATTACAATTTTTGCCTAAGATTTTGGCTTGGTTTGGCAATGATTGAGAATATATTATAGATGTGGAGAGAGTTAAGAAATATAAAAAATTTTGAATAGTGTTAATTTCCAAGTCCAATATATTAGATATATTTAGTAAAATATAATAAACTCTACAAAATATTACCAACTGAGCGTGAGTTAAAATTGTAATGTTTTTCTAGTTATGGTAAATCAATCTAGTAAAACATGAAATGGAAATGAAGCAACTAAACAATTTCAATTACATTATGTGACAGAGGACTGAATTCAATCACCTGCAATTTGAACTTCATTAATTATTGATGATTTAATTAATTGAAATTTTCAGTCTGTAGAAAAAATACCCCATGTTTGCTTCATTGTATTATTTAGAGTTGAATTAAATTGATTTACTAATTGAATAATTTAGCTCACTTTAACTACTTTATGTAAATATTTTATTACATACA
The DNA here is from genome assembly GCA_035578905.1 of Stictocephala bisonia. Classification (NCBI taxonomy): domain Eukaryota; kingdom Metazoa; phylum Arthropoda; class Insecta; order Hemiptera; family Membracidae; genus Stictocephala; species Stictocephala bisonia. The sequence continues at coordinate 798,501 of JAQJVL010000318.1, forward strand.
TATTACCACACACACCACACACACCACACACACCACACACACCACACACACCACACACACCCACACACACCACACACACCACACACCACACACACCACACACACCACACACACCACACACACCACACACACCACACACACCACACTCACCGCACACACCGCACACACCGCACACACCGCACACACCGCACACACCGCACACACCGCACTCACCGCACACACCGCACACACCGCACACACCGCACACACCGCACACACCGCACACACCGCACACACCGCACACACCGCACACACCACACACACCACACGCACACGCACACGCACACGCACACGCGCACGTATACATACACACACACACACACACACACACACACACACACACACACACACACACACACACACACACACACACACACACACACACACACACACACACACACACACACACACACACACCACACACACCACACACACCACACAAACCACACACACCACACACACCACACACACCACACACAGCACACGCACGCGCGCGCGCGCACACACACACACACACACACACACACACACACACACACACACACACACACACACACACACACACACACACACACACACACACACGCACACACGCGCGCGCGCGCGCGCACACACACACACACACACACACACACACACACACACACACACACACACACACACACACACACACACACACACACACACACACACACACACACACACACACACTCACACACACACACACACACACACACACACACACACACACACACACACACACACACACACACACACACACACACACACACACACACACACACACACACACACACACACACACACACACACACAAGATCTGTAGATATCTGAATTTCCATGTGTCTATGTTAATTGTGATCTTTGGCAACGTCACCCCCTTTTTTGTCGATCCGTCCACCTTACGCATAAAAAGCCTCTTTGGAACACCACACACTTTTAGCTCACAAGCATCCAAAACCATACGATAAAAACCTTATTTCATGAATCTGAATCGCTAAGCACTAAATATTGTCTACCTATTTGTTTGAATGATTGTTGGTTGGACGTAATTTACTTCAATATTACCTTACTGGCCTTTTATAAAACTTTATACTGGGGAAAAAACGGGAACACTCTGATCCATTAAAGAGTATACAAAAGTATTCTTAGCATAGCGTAAAAAATATCTAGCTGAGTGACTGTAACCTTCTTTCGTTCAATCTGAAATTTCTGAAAGCTGTTTTCCTTCTTTCTCTCTACGGCATCTTTTCTTCCTTTTTTTATAAAATCCCAACTATAATAGAATCAGTGACACTCACTCCAGGAATTATTGAGACATTGCTTCATAGGTGCGATGATAACAGGGAACACGGATAGGATTTAGGCTTATCCGGAGGGGACGTTTGCGGCCATATTGACTATATTCTTTATCCACTCGCAGGGATCACAAAGAGAGAGCAGCGTTCAGACTGAGAGGAGAGTTTTAATTGTTGCAGACTCAAAATCTCAAGTTGACTCTACTAAAGCTAAAGAGTGGAATCTCTCGAACGATGTGTATATCGCATGGTTTTCAATGCAAACTACCTCAAAAAAGAAAATAAAAAAGTTTCAAAATTTATAATCTTAATGTACAAAGTACTTATCCCTCAAATGCTGAACAAGAGTAATCCTATCAAAGGTACATTTCATGGAATTTCATCTTATACAATAATTTTGAGAGGATATTAGGGACTTAAATGAAAAATCATTTCGATGTTGCTGATTAGTCCCAGTTGACTGTGACTAGTCTTTTTTGATTGCTGATGACTTCTCGCTTTATTTGAGGTACTATATGTTGTAATAAGAGGTACGCTCTCATACTTAATGTATCATCTAACTTTAACTCGTTGTGGGCACACTCACCAAATAAATGTTGACCTACATTAACTAAATGTCATGTCTCATACCCACAAGGTCTAGTATTTATGGGAGACGTATTTCTTTTACTGAGCGGAGTCAATCACTATCAAGACGGAGGGAGGGTGGGTTGACTGTCCAATGTCGTATTTGAAGGGATAAATCCTTGAAGGGACCTTCGTAATCTGAATGCAGTCTTTCTGTTCCAACTTCTATGTTCGTAGAACAAGAACATACAAATTTGAGTGGTTCGTGTTAGGGGAGGGAGAGTGAGTGGAAAAGCCAACATGAGTGTGTAATGTGTAATGTGTAATGTGGAGGACGCACATATTTGTATCACGTTTGGTAAGTGGATCAGCGTAAGTTCGATTCATTAGCATACAAGTAGATGTGTGGCGTACTGCATTAAAGGAACATTCAAAACATGGTGGCTGCAAATCCAAAGTATATCCATGAACGATTATACTTGCTAAGTACTCAAGGACCGTCATATATAATTAAGTTCCTTGGACGATACAGACTTATTCCACGAAGAAAGTACTTCAAGTATAGAAATACTTACCCAGCTTAAACCAACGATATTCGTATAAAATGAATCATACAAGTTTGTCTTGAATGTTGGGTTTCGTTTGGGCTACAAATGGTAGATCAAGAACTGCCACAAAACCAATAAAATAAATCGGGACCCTCAAATCCTAACAAACTGAAGCTAAGAAACAGTCCTCTAATGTTACAACATGTTGTTTGCTACATTTAAAATCATTGTTACTTTACAGTTTGCTTGAAATTAACTTCGAAGCTTCAACATACAGGAAGGTAAGGAGTAAGAAGACTTGGCCAGCATAAATTGGTATTTATTCAGGAACATAAGATTATATCAACGATAGCAAGACTGGATATTTTGTATACATAACTTTTATACCAAAAAGAAAACTAGTACAAGTATATTTTTCTCTTCTGTATGCTGTTAATACGTACATTATAGTGAATTGTCATACAGAATTTAATGAAAATATCATAGGATTTGTGCCTATATAATAATGATCAACAGACAAGCACATCGATAGAACAATTAGGATCAATACTGGTTTATAGGATACCGACTCAGAGTTGTATGTTAGACACTTTTAGGAATCCTTCTTCTTAATTAATAATTTAACAACATCGTGTTAACTGTGAGCTTGGTAATTTAAGCATAGAAATTACCAAAGAAAGATAGATGGCAGTGTATCTTGTATTCATATCCTGGATTGTACAGTTCTGAATACTATAAGATGGTACTTCTAATGGACTTCCCAAGCACAAAGTATGGCTTGACCATCTTCCCATCTCCATATATACTTTGTGGGTGATCTTCACAACCATAAAATTATGACATTGACTATCTTTCAATCTCCAAATGAACTATTTTTATGGTATTCCTAACCACGAAACATATGAACGACCGTACAAAAATATGACATTGACCGTCTTTTGGCGTTGACCATCTTCCGAAATACATACCTTTAAGTCCGCCAACCCACCCTTACACGCACAGCGTTGATGGCCCTCCTATGTCCACTCGTTCACTGTTAAGGCCCTTCCGCCCAATTTAATGGGTTTGATAATGATGAAAATATAACTGTAATCATGAGAGCAGTAAGCAGTAAATTAATTGGATGAACATCGTTGCAGTTTTTACGAAAGTCACTTTTATGAAGCTTTCAGATCCAGTAAATAAAAAAATCTTTTCTCCTGAATGGAATTCTTTAAGGTAAGGTATGAAATATACTTTTAAGGTATACTTAAATATGATTGGATAATAATCTTGCACAAAGTCTGAAAATAAATCATTTCATCAGTGAGATCATAATAAATGAATTTTGAAAATACGACATCACTACCATAAAATAATATTGCTACAGAACTACACGAGTATTTTCCAAGGACTTTTTCTGTATAAAAAGATTCAACGGGCCTTGGTAATATTCTGCAGTAGTTTGTTTTATATACGTTGTTTATTGAGTCAGAAGATAGGTCCGATTGTACATAATCCAACAGTTCGAACCTCTCTGACCTTCAACCAAAATACTGTCAAAACCATTCCAACCGTCCTGTAGTTTGTCTGGATTACCGAAGGCCAGTTCTATTCTCCGGTTGGTTTATAGGAGGTATTGTCCCGTCGTGGTAGAAGAACAAATTTCGAATTGCAAGTAATTCGTTTGATTTGTTGCTTCGGATTTGGTCCCTCGAATTTCAATGTGAGCTTACGATCACAACATTCCTATTGAGCTGACTTCATTTTCATTAAATTATCGTGAAAATTCGACAAAATGACCAAACTGTCACAGTACGATATAAGCAAGACGAGGTAATTCTATTATGTAATAAATATACTGCTCAAGATTGTTCGCCATGCTCAAGAGGGTCCTCCTGATGGACCCTTATTGGATTAAAGATTTGCAGCCCAGGTCAAGTTTTTGGTGACCAAGAAAGCAGTTCTTCGTTCTTGAAACGCAAAAGCTCATTTCAGTAGCGATTCAACCATATTATACAAATGTACTGAATATGTTAAGGAATATTATGTACTTTCTTGTAGACTACGACTTGTGTGTAATCACAAAGAAAAAAAAGTAGAGTACGCGTTCTTGTCGCCGTAGCGAACGCCTCATTGATAGTTATTAATATATTGTAATAATGTACATATTTGTGCGTATGTAGTAACAATTATTACGTACTGCAAATAACGAACTTGAGAAACAAATACTCGATACACATTCAGCACAATATTGAGTTCTTACCCTCTCTGCGGACTCTATATAGCCTACTCTGAGGTGCAATCCATAAAGTGAAACAAATTCTACTAAAAAGTACTATTTCAGTTTCTCCTTTCCAATATAAACTCTTTAAAGTCATTATTGAGCTTTTAACCACCAATAAAATGAATGCGTAAGTTATGAACATCTATAGCTATTATCCTTTAACTGGTACAATAACTACACAAACGACAGTGAAATAGCACCATTAACTGCAATCCTCAGTTGACACAATTCCGTTCTCTCTCTCACCGTGTAACTAGAGATCTCCACGGTTGTGCCACTGGCGGCGAAAGGTCAGTTCTTTCTCGATGGGATCGCTAGCCGTGACGTCACAGATAGACGTTGTCAGAGACCTAATGAGGCGTTAAACAAGCAGGGAACAAACAGTGTTACAATATAATCTGTCAGGACTGCCTTGTTTTCTGGCCTGTGGCGGTTTTTATCCACGCCAATCGTCCGTGGAGTTGAGTAGTCTGGATTGCCTCAAGGAGGCAGATTGGAGCCGTTACTTTTTCACGGCTAAATTTAGATAAAATGCACTCTGATATAGTGTGTTGATCTACTTAAGGTGTATAATATATGCTGTCTACTATTCCATCTAATTTATACCACCAGCATTGCAAAATGGACTGAACACGTTGCTATCAGCAATGACGTCCTGTAGATTAAAGATAACTAAAAATAATACAACTATAACAATGTTTTCTATCTATTATTTACTATCTATTAAATAAATAAAGTTGTTGCGTAGTAAATTTGATACAAATATTAATGATTACTATGGAAACTGAAGTTATTAGTTTGTCAGTTGGCATGTTTTAATATACATCACAAACAAATCGTATAAAAAAATATTACATGACACTATTTAATAAATAATACAGTACAGGCCTAAAAAGAAAATGGTTCAAATATTTTGGGGATCGATTTTTTTTTTATTTTACCATCTTCAGTCTAGAGGAATCCACAAATAAATGAACTTCAGAACAGTTATCCTTTTCTTTGTCAGTCTATCGGGTCTGAGATTGATAGATATGATTTTTTTCTAAACCAATCATCAAAATATTCTATTTGCATAAGCCTAGACAATACTTATTCCAATTAATATACTATTTTAAACTTTTGTTTGTTTCATAATGTATGTATTATTAAAAAACTAACTTGATGTCAAAATATGTTAATTACTTTATGTTAATTTATTTTAAAAAACAAAAAACACAATATGTTAACTAATAAATCCCATCATCCTGAATGCCAAAAGTATACAATACTTTCTCCAAGACCAAACAATAGCATGCCTTGAGAGGAAGTCCATCCCGGCGTACCTGCACAGAATTAAGTGGGAGAATCCGAAGAGGCCCTTGATTCTGACATTACAATGGGCGCCCTGGACCGGGTTTACAAAGAGAATTAACATAAGGCAATTATTTACGAATAGGTAATGACGTAATTATTTGCAAGATTTCATTTATCATTTCCTACCTGTGGCCATGTCCGTCTGTCCCATCAGTGTCCACCCACTGAACAGCTGTTGTTAATCGCAGACACATGTTGAGCTATCTCCGAGCTGCAATGACCACACTTCCCCAACAACACTCAAATAGCCATTTAGGCTAATGACCAACATCAGTTATGTCAGACTATTGATTGTTTTACCTTCGCCCCTTTTCTGGTTCGGCCAGAAACGTTGATTTGGGCATGGTATAAATTACATCTCGCCCACTGAAATGGAGGTGATGAATTAAACTGGTGACGGAGAGATATAAGATGTTGCAGCGAGCAATCTATCTGGCCAGGATCGAGTGGTCCAATCAATAATACAAATACATTCTCCTGAATACATTGTTGACGTGAATAAGTACGTTACTGAATTTGATTTACACAGCATGTTATAAACCTTTTAAGATCGGTGTCACTTGTCAAAATTAAACTAGTAATCAATTCATTGGTATCAGTATTAGTTTTGTGAATGTCCATTTTGACAAGACCAATTCCATTAACAAAAGTTATTTCTTATCTTTTTGACATGTTAGCGATAATTCTCTATAGGAAAATGGTAGTAACAGCCACTATTGATCGATGTAGATAACTATCGATAGTTCAATATAGGAAAATGTTATTAACAACCACTTTCGATGGTTGAAGATTATTATCGGTTGTATAGGTAATTCAGGATAAAATAATGTTTTATGACTTGAAGGATCCACAATTCATACATTCAAACACACACATACAATTATAAATACAACTGTATATTGACTGTACAACTGTTTGTTTATGGATGGGTGGTTGGGTCAGTATTACTGAACATTTATGGGTGGGCGAGTAGGTCATTCCGACTATACGTGTATGAATGGCGGGCGGGTCAATTCTTTATGTATATGGATGGATGGGTCAATACAACTGTATGTGAATACGTACGTTTTCAATAAGAGCTTTTGTAGTCATTTGGTAGGCGGGACTGCATAGTAGTATGGCCTATATTAATAATTATTTAGAATGCGTACGTGGGCCGGGGTTGAATCTGGATTTGTATATTCAAATTCAAAGTACTTTATTTAAATAATACAACAAACAGCGTCCCTACAAACTATATACATACATTGTTTGTCTTTAGTGAGACCGGGTGAACTCGGCCAGTATAAGATTCACCATACAAAATCTGGTAGCAGGCCAGTTGTTTACACACGGTACACCATACAAGGGCCAAATCAGTTGTTTACACACGGAGTGGTTTAGTCTAACAACAGTTCAGTCCATCAACAATCGACAGTCGAACTACTGATTCTCTTTGGTCTATCATACATGACAACTTAGTCTTCTGCCGTAGTAATCCGTGTTTACGGTCGAGTTAGTAAATTGAAAGTCTGATAAACACGTTTTAGATTGCTCTCGAACAGAATATCGCTGATTTAAGCAACAGTATTATATATTAACTAAAGTCCTGAAATTTGGGAAAAAGTAACCACTGTAATGTTTGGAAATGGTAATTTAAGATATGTTTCAGCATTACCAGGATTTTCCTTTGTTTAGATTATAATTTTCATCTTTAAAGAAGTATAAAAAAATTCAAAAAAAAACTGTGGATAAGTGCACATTGATGAAACATTTTGTAAAGCCCGTTTGCCCAGTCAAGTTGGCAATATCAAAAAGCTTTTATGCATTTTTACTTCTTAAGAAGGACAAAGTTATGTTATACTGCACACTTTGGTTAGGAAATACATTATTGAACTAATCAATCGTATCTCAAATTCTCAAAATGATTTACCTATCAGTTTGATTTCTTGTAAGTTATGTGAATCACAACAACTTCACTATCATATAATATATGTACAGTGGAACAAACGTTAGTCAGGACTTGAAAATCGTGTAAACATCGCCTCCACGATGGATGAACACTTAAAACCGGTTCAGATACATGCTGGCACATATGAGCCCAATGACCGGATAAAACAATAACTCATTTTCAGAAGCTGCCTGGCCAGGAGGGCCTTAGTTGACGGCTCACACGGTTTAGTAGATTAGAGCGAAGCAAACGATCTCGTAAATCATCGAGTACAGTTACACAGAAGCTGTGCCGAGGCCGAAGGCAGTGCCGAGTGTCATCGACCTGCCTGGTCACCAGAAGGCAATAAAGTCCAGTTCGAAGAGTCGAAAGTCGATAGATTGTCACTATTAAACCTTAGCTCTGAGGAAGAAATTGCTTGGCCTCAAATAGTCTTCAGTTGTTAAGTGGTTATAGATAAATGATCTACAGCTAGGAAAAGCACAAAACATATAAAACCAGGAAAGGAAATCTATAGAAGTCCGCAAACAGTAATCGAAAGGTAACCGTGCAGGAGTAAGGTTTGGTGGAACGTTTTGGTGGACTTGTTTTCTTCCGAAGTTTAGAACATACAAATATTACAGTATCTTCGTATTCATTAGAATATGAAGTAATTCCAACATCACAAATATTCAATTGAATTTCATCTAACGGACGGACGTAAAAAGACAACTACTGGATGAGGCAGCATTCATTTACATTCATAAGCTATTCAAGATCGGTAACAAACTACAGAAGTACGCTCAATTGAATACACCGTTTCCCCAACCACCTTGTCTACTGTTGGACTATTCTATGTTGCAAGCCAGCTGCAGCGAGAAATGCATATAATTGCACGTGTAGTCTACCAACTGCTCTGTGCAGATGGCGAATTATCTTTACCGCTGTTGAAGCCGCTCTTGTACAAAGACGCTCTTAGAATTGCACCATTATGGGAACATTCACTTTGCCTGCATTTCAAGCGTTTCAACCATTTTCTGTTTTTACCGTGACCGTTGTAAAATGAATTACAGCGACTCGTCACCGAAGAAAATCCTCTTAAATGTCCGCTTCTAACTGAAGATGACGGGGAAATTTAGACGTCTTGAGTAACCCACATTATTGAGTTAACTGTAGAGCTGTCTCCTCAAACTAATATTTCAACAATTTTCTTGTACATAAGTTACATTCTTAACATAACTTTATTTTGTAGGTACTTTTCTAACACGATTTCAATGGTTGAATACTTAATAAAATATTGTTTTTCAAAATGTCCTATAAAACGAATAACGAGTATATCCAAAAGTATGGAGAAAAAATATATGTAGATACAGATGTGTACATGATCAAAGATCAGTGCTTTAAAATCCAAATTTAATATTAATTAGTGTAGGAAGATATGGTAGTCTTTAAACTAGTTGAATTGATTATTTACAAATAACCAAGGTACCTTTAATAGATAGACTACAGTATATATGAATATATGGATGGAGCAAGCCTTGCTATTCGTTCTAATGCTCTGTGTAAACTGTCCTCCTAAGGGACCATATGACAGATGTTTCTTGTTTTTACACAGACATAACTACACTCTAGTGTTCCAAAATCTTGTGATCTTGGAGTAGAAATTTTGATTTAAAACTTCTCAAAAATACGGAAAGGAGTGCTTTTATTTGTAAGATGGTAAAGTTAGTACAACTGGAATCCTCTAGCCTACTTTAAAAGTTGCATAGTGCATAAATAGTGCATAGTGCATAAAAGTTGCATATACAAGGTTGGGCAAAAGTCTGGAATATGTAATTAAACTTTGCAGTTATGTACATGTCCCTAAACCAAACATTTAGACATATTTTACTTGTTTTTTGCATATCCAGGTGATGGCCCATAAAGGAAGTTTTAAAATGTTAAATGTAAGCCTACCTCTAGTTTTACCTCATTTTAAAGGTCTTTGTACAATACAATTGTGCAGACCTGAGGTAAAAAGGATTGACCCATTCACAAATTACAGCGATTCAAAGAATGTAATGACATATTACTAATTCTTCTCTATTATACAGCTATTTATTTAGCAGTTTTAGGTCCCTGTTGCTGATTATGTTGTTGATTGTTAATAACCGTATCAAACGACAGCGCTATAAAAATAAATATGTTATTTAACTAAGATAAAAATAAGAAAAAATTATTAAAACACTTTTGACAGTAGGTTTACCTAAAATAGTTTAAGAATATTATTTTAATAATTTGTTACTTATTTATTGTGAAATTTAATTCACATATTCAGTTAGATATATAGATCTACGCAGCAATAGATAATAACTATCTTACCTTTGTCTACAGCAGTGTTAGTTATATGTCATTAAATTCTTTGAGAGACTATATTTTCAGACTCGGTCATCCTTTTGACCTCAGGTCTGCACAATTGTATTGTATAGAGATCTTTAAAATGAAAATGAGGTATAACTCGATGTAGGCTTACATTTAAAATTTCTTCATGGGCCATCACCTGGATATGCAAAAAACAAGTAAAATATGCCCATATGTTTGGTATAGGGACATGTACATAACTACAAAGGTTCATTATTTTTCTTTTAATAGTTTTAAAACTAATAAATAAATTCCAGACTTTTGCCTAACACTGCCATTAAATTCTTTGAGCGGCTGTATTTTCTGACTGGGTCATCCTTTTGCCCTCAAGTTTGCACTCTTGTGTTTTACAAACAAAGACCTTTAAAATGAGGTATAACTTGAGGTAGGCTTACTCTAATATTTTTAAGGGAGATTTCCAATTGCACCGGGGTCAGGGATCGGCCCCAAACTGATGTGTCCAGATGCACCGGAGCCCCTTTTGGGGGGTGTTCCAATTGCACCAGAGGCCCTTGTTTATGACATGAGCCGGGAAAGTCCAACCAGGCCGGATTCCTAGTACAGTAACCCCAAGCTGACCGTGCCAAATTCCACACCCTTTGTTATGACATGAGTCATGAGTCGGTTAGGTTAGGTTAGGTTAGGTTAGGTTAGGTTAGATGTTAGTGTTGCCACGGATAAACACAAAATTAAACATTAAATACATAGTTACCATATTTATTAGTTAGAACCTGCTATGGTCTACCATTAGTATGTGCCACGAAACATCGGCAAGTGTTTGATAGAATATTCCATTGCGAAATTGTTAAACACTTATAAACTATGTTTGAAGAAATGTAGTGGGGTGGGGAAGGAAGGGGCCTTCCAATTGCACCGGCTCCGGCGGTCGAAGGAATTTGCAGCGGGGATAAGTGAGGTGGGTAGATTTTGACCACCGGTGCATCTGGACACTTTTCGGACGGAGGAATGTTTTGACCCGTGGAAATTCCTTTGACCGCCGGTGCAACTGGATATCAGCCATTTTTAAGACTTCCTTTATGGGCCATCACCTGGCTAAGCAAAAAGTAAAATATGTCTAAATGTTTGTTATAGGTACATGTACATAACTGCAAAGTTTCATTACATTTATTTAAATGATTTTGAAATTAACAAATAAATTCCAAAATCTTGCCCAACCCTTATATCAAATTGATCTAAAGCAAACAGATTAAAACTGACTTCATCCTAGTTGTAAAAAACAACTAATTTAACTTAGTGAGAAGATGATGTTTCAATCAATTAATTCTTCTGAGGCCATGATACAACTTAGGTCTGACAATTCTATCTACATTAGAGTGGGTTGTTTTTCGAAAACATGATTCTTTGTACTTTGTTTTAAATTATTGCACTTCTGTTACAATTTATTACAACATTTATGTAAATGGTATAATGATGTAACCCAGCACTACTAGCTAGAAAGTTCCTTGTGTATGGCTGGTCAGAGATCCTTGGGGTTTCGGAAGGCGGGACCAACACGTCTAGACTATAAATCAAAAAGGTCGCCACTAGCGTTGCGATGGCCCTCACTTTCACCTGAGGTCCGAACCACAGCAGTCCGGATAATCTCTGCTATTAGATCTATCTACTTGTAGAGACTTCGTAGATTGGGCTGGGTTATTCCCACCGAAGATTACACCAATTTCAAACTCGCGGGTGGATAAGTTAGATCGTTTTTCTGAATCGGGCCTAACCACAGTCTTCGGAAATCGTTCCATTTGTAGTTTTGGAATTTAACAATATGTACGCAAAGGTTTTTTTTATGTAGGTAAGGAGTATTTTATTCCCCTATTTGGGATTCGAGTTCAGTTCCTTACTTTGTGAACAACTTGTGAAAGTAAGCTAGAAAAAAGTATCTACATTAACATGAAATAATAGTCCCAAAATCTTACCAATGTTGTTTTGAACACCGAAGGATCATGAAGCACATTACAGTATATAAATTTTTTCGGGCATCAAAGAACTTCACATTATAAAACTATATCATTTATTAGAACACTAAATAAAGCCCACTGGGGTTTTACAACTCTCAAATTGATCAAAGTCATGAGATTTTTTATACGAGTTATTCTTATCTCTAAAATCATTACGTCTACAACAGATTGTGAAGAAGTGCATTGTTCAGTAGCATTATAATTGGAGGTAAGTCTTGCAATGAGCTATCATTGAGCTTAATGCAATGCTTTAGCTTCATAGGCATCAATTCCTTCTCTTACCCCACGAGAGTTGCGTACCGTATGTATTTTTTCGTGGTGGGAGATGACTCGTAGCCTAAACAATCTCCAATTACGACCTCAACATATAACCTTGGAATAGATCTTCATCATGATTGAAAAATCCTTTATAGCTATATATAAATAAGCCATGGCACAGGTATCTTGCAGCCACGGACTGAGGGCCTTAAAGTCTCCTCGATACGCAGTATCTTGGTGACCCTTCAAGTGCTGATGTTTTCGGTGAGAAGTGAGGGAAGAATGACGCTACTGGTAAAAGTCACACTTCCTTACGTGATAGCTTGTGTCCTACCACACACACTGGATCAAACAAGTGGAACAAATATATACGCATGATCCATGAATAGATCGTTGCTGCTGCTGATACATAGACAGAATAGATAAGGAATTTCATACCTTATTTCATAAGGCCGATCCACCTGTCTTCAGAGTAGTGGCCAGTGGGACTTGCTCCAAACAAGAGCTCGGCACTGACAATACTCTTAACACAAGACCATGATTGAGTAGTGCGGTCCAGGTTCCTTGGATGGAATACACGTTTATGTGCTTGCTATATGTAGAGGCTTGAATAGAGCTGGAGTTTCCTGCCTCCACCTTATGTATTTCAACTGCCAAGTCCTGGCCGAATTGGATTAGTTGGGTGGCAAAAAAAAAAAGTCCATGGTTTGATTAAACATAGATTTTGTGATAAAAAACACATGTGTTTTGGTCGGTAGCAAATACATAGCTGGATGTGCCTCTTACTGACGTCCGCAGCAATTCAGAAGATCGGGTTAAGCTGACATGAATTAACTGGTCATATTAGCAAGTTTTTCTGCTGAAAAGGGTCAGATCCTTGTCATCACTGGAATAATGGTTACCATCTACCCAAGGGTACCAATGGAGTCTCGGGCTCCAGACGACCCGGATCACGGACAGGGCGCCCCCCCAGTCGAGATCGACTAGGATGTTGTTATGCATAGGTTTTGGCTAAAGAATTAATGATTCAATAGTATTCAAAGTCCGTTTTATTGTTCATGTTCTTTAATAAAAAGTATTGAAATTACAACCATTTTAAATTAAGTATACATGGTGCTATCAACAATGCTTTGGTTACCAAAAACACTGGGTTAGGAGGCATATTGTTGAATACTTCCTCTATGATGTCTTGGTACAGGTGGTTGTAGGTATATCTAGAGGTATGGGCCCTCTCTATATACCTCTCTCTACTTTGGAAACGACTTCTCGGATGTTGGAAGTGAGACCTTGGAGGTGGAAATGGGGCAACGGTGCGCTGAATTCTATTAATTTAAAGAATCCTTGCATCTCGGCCTTCCTAGTCACTCTTGTGACCCTAGTAGCTATCCATGTGGCAACTATCACAGTGAAAGCAGATATAAGTGTTTTAGGAACAGGTGGGTAGTCTTGAAGTTGGTCCAGCTCACCTGTCTTACTAGAGAAAACAATACATAAAACAGATTAGTGGTTAAAGTTAAGGTATCTTTAAACTTGTGAAAACCTTTATCCAACGGAAAAAAATATATGTATGGACCCGAAGTAAAAGGAGTAAAGCTTCAGGAAGCGTCTGTTGTGGGTACCGGTATCGTGGCAGCACTAGGGTCTCGATGCTGAAACGGGTTGAAGAAGTCCTTGGAGTTTTAAAATGATGCCATCCGGAATGGTTGAAGGTAGCAATACTGTCTCATTAATTTTCAGCTCTGTCTTCTGAGGCAGAAAGCATCAAACTGCATTCCCGGTTTCCCACCGCAAACATATAAAAAAAGAGGCCGTGGAAATGAAATGGATCTTTATGTGAAAAACTGAAAATCTTACACATTTTAATCTATGATGGTTGATAAACTTCTACTAATCATTTACAGGAGACCTGCTCATGACAGTAGAGGACTTACCTTCCAGAGAGGCCCGGACGAAGGAGATCTAAGTACACTGTAATCTCCAACAACATTGTTGAGCCAGTTTCATATCCTGGCTGGCATAGTGAGGTGAGTGTTATTTTCTTTTGTCACATCGTCTCCTCACTTGTTGGAACTTACACTTCCATCGCATTGTTGACCACCTCTGTGTCAGCCATCACAATATGTGTTAATGAAGCTCAGTTTTCAGCAGCAACTGGACTCCCAATGTCAGGTGTTTGAGATTCCAACACAAGGTTTCTCATTGTAAGATAAAACATCCTAATGACAAGATCACAATTACATAACTAAAAGTCCAAAAACGGGCAAAACACAAGTGTAGTCTGGAATAGAGATATTAATAATTCACAAACAGAACCAATAAGAACTAATATCATGTAATATATCTATAATAAAAATATTTGAATGAAAGACCAACAATTAAAAAGCATCATGCATCAAGCTTCAACAACTTAATTTACATAATCCCATTAAATAATAATCTATATACAACAGTGTTACGAAAATATCAAAATGTAAAACTGAAAAATATAAGAATGTCTTATGATGCACACACAAACCAGTGTTCTGAAAATGGGCACGACTTAATCTAACAAAATTTATTAGACTACTAAAAGAATCGATACAAAATTAGAAAAAACTACCACAGCAGTTCAGATTCCAGAGGCCCAAGAGTTTGCCTCACAAGCAACACGCAAGTAGCGTTCTAACACATAGAAAGTATAACTTAAACAAATCACTATTGTTCCACAGGTGCCCAGATGTGACTTACGTCTCTGGGAAGGGTGAAAAAGCCACAGTGAGTACCTTTAAGGATTAACTTGGAGTTAATGACTCTCTCTGATATACAATTATTATCACACTACTGAATCTCAACTGAGTTCTTCTTTAAGGTAACAACCCTTATATTAAGGCACAGCCTCAGTCTGTTTAGATAGAAACATGTGGACGTGTAATAGAGATGAGAGGGTTACAAAGGCCTAAATCACAGTTTCGAGGTCTGATCACTATTGGTATTCAGGCTTTAATGAAATCAAAGACATAAAGAGATATCTGAATTATAATTTTCTTCAATTGGCCATTTGGAGGATGAATATTTTTGCATAGAGGGCCGATGTATAAATCTTTGGAAGACGTGAGTTACGAGTTACGTGTTTCCATCTTAGTTAATATGAGGCTGCCTAATTTTTTTGAACATCTGTAGGTCGTTCAGCCCCTGGGAGGACTACTATAAGTTATATTTAATGACAAAACATGTGGCCAAGTGGACCTCTCTTCAAAAAGCTAGCTCGGCCTTCCAGCTACTATAAGTTTCATTTTCCATATCTTAATGAAATTTAAGAGACATGACTGCATAATTTTCATGTCGATAACAATATGTCGTTTTACTATTTCAAAATTCGCTTGATCGTATTTTTTGTCCGACTTTGTAGATTCATGATACATAATGGGGACATGATATATCAATTACTGTATATTTAAATATCTCAAACCCATAAGCCAACTTTGCTAGGTTACTTACTCAAGTTTAAAAGACCTATTTGAAACAATCTTCATTTTAATAATTAAACGCCCCTTTAAATAAATGAGAAGATGATCAGAACTTGAGTAAGAGAAAAATACATTTAGTGATAAATAATAATTGTTGACGTGGAATGTGGAAATCTGAAGTACTCATTAATCTAAAAAGTGGTTTGACATTTGCATCTGTTGTAAGATCTCCAAAGTATGACGTATTCCAAATTCAGTGGCATTCCATAATAATTAAATCAAATGGTGTTTACACGTTAACATCTCAAGAGTTGACAAAAACCAATGAATTTGTCAACAAGTGAATTTTTCCAACTGAACACTCGCTAAAACGTAAAACCTGTTTGTTGACAAACTACGTCCGTAAATCTTTTGCAAAATAAAGATGACTACTTAAAAACAAATTAATTTCACCGAAGAATGATGTTCTGTAGCAAATCTGTTTTTGTAGCTCGTTTGCTTCTGCTTCCCAAAAGATGTAAATTTTAAAATTATTCCCTAAAATAAATTTGAGAGGTGTTTGTCATGATTATGTCAGCAAAAGATCGAGCTACGAGTGACCCTAGCTGAAAAAACATGCAAATCCAAAATCTCTGTGACTAACTGGCATAGAAATCGCTGAGATCTGGCGGCGGAATTTTCCTAAGCTTTATTTAGGACGGTAAGTCCACCATATTGACCCATGAGTTACTTAACTTAAGGATGGCAATAATGGATCCACTTTTGGTCTTTTTCTAAACAGATTCAGACTGGTTCAGAAGTTCGACTATTTTTTTATCCGGATATCGTTCGTATAGTATCGATTGTCTTCCATTACAACTTGTGTTTATTACTTTTTATAAATGTGCGTAACAAGTCGTTAACTGACTTAGGACATTAAAACATGAGACATTTAAAAAAATGAAACAATATTCCTTTATAACTCTAGATTAAACGCATTGTTTTGCGAAGACAATATTTTAGAGAATTATTCTAAATCAGTTTTTAAAAAACCACCCAATTATTTTCACAACTGAGTAGCAAGAGAAGTAGTTTGAAAATAACAGCTTTCTGACTCCTTGCATTGCCTGTTTTTTGAATTATTACACCTTATACAGTCCCGTTTAAACACGTTAGCTTTACCACATCCGAAGCAAAACCGTATTTTGGTTTCCACAAAATCTTAAGCGGCGAGCCCTTTCTTTACAGTTCCAACATACAGGGTCTTGGTGGTCTGAATCTGCGCCGGCTACACGTCTGGATGGAAGTTTTCGTCTGTGGCTCTGATTCTGAAACGCAAGGTCCGGTTCGAGGGTATTTTATCCTGTGGTTGCTGGTCTTATTCTAACCATACTAAGTCGGCCTGCTTCTGCCCTTCGTCCCATGGTTCGGAGCTGTTCAAGAGTTTCAATGTTGCAAAGAGCCAGATGATCTTGCAGTTGAGGGTGCAAATTGTTATGTATCTGCGCTAAGCGAGTGTGTTATGGAACAGGTCCCGCTAATGTACAATATAATCCTTCCATAGCGGCTATATACAAACTATAAGCTCATTATCTCCCTGTACTTGGTTATAAATCTCCTGTAGAAGCCTTAAATCATAATCTGCAGGCTGAAAAACTTCCCTGAGTTCCCTTTTTAATTGATGCCATGACTGAATTGTAACAGATGACGCACGGTACCATACAAGTACTGGTCCAGCAAATAAATCTACAGCGGACTCATATAGCTCTTGATGTGTGACTCCTCTTGCTCTATGAAGTTCTTCTACTCTCTCAAGAAATTAAGCGATCGATACTTGAGCCGGAGTTGTCCAACATTAGTCCCCATTTGTAAACTGAACAAATTTTGGCCGGAAAGTAGCCCTTATTTCATCTTGAGTTGGAGAACATCTGGGCAGGTGATAGTTCTCTGAATGTCCTCTCATTTCTTGACATCTCAAATCTTCATTTGATTAATTTTATTCTATCTGTTCCGGATATCCTTGAAAACGCACTTCTTCTAGTGTTCATTTATCTTTTTCACGTATTCTGGCTTCCTTTAGCCTTATTTCCTCTTGTTGCCACCTTTCCTCTAGTTTTCTTCTTTCTTCTTGTAGTCTTCTCTCTTCCTTTTGGAGCCATTCCTCTTGGTGTTGCCTTTCCCATTGTAGTTTTCTTCTCTGCTACCATTCCTCTAAAAGCTTTCTTTCTTTTGCCAAGTTTTTGTCATCTTCAGTAGTCATTAGTGGTTTAACTGGCAATGCCAAAGTTTTTGACAGCTCAAAATTGGTTTCTTGCACTCTGGCTATGGTAGTTGATGCTGCGAAAGATCTTCTGTCGGTGTCCTGGCTTCCAGTGGACTCTTCCGTTTATACGTATCTCTAAAAGAATCCAATAGTTCCCTACTTTTGCTCAACAACCTTTCCTTAGTATCCGCTTGCTCACTATCAGGTGATGCCCCAACCGGAATTCTTTCCACTCGAAGGTACAAGTGCCAAAGACGAACTACAATATGAGAAACTCGTCGTTATAAGTGCCTTCGTAATCACTCACTAATGAAGATAAATCCTGATATTTCACAACGCATTCGTCTAGTTCCACGTCAACATCCAAGGAGTTTACAATTGTTTTCTCAGTCTGTGTAACAGCCGAAAAACACTGAGTTAGACGCTTCCTCAATTCATTAGCGTTGTCATCCGTCTCCACATTCATAATCTTGAGTTCGTAGATAACCTCAGTTTTCCGGAGATGATAAGCATTCATAGTGAGGTAGAATACTAAATTCACCAGATGACCAGAACAATTCACAGGACAGTAATAGTGTTCAATGACACAGATATCATTGATGTGTGCTTGTTGTTTTTCCTTAATTTTTGTAATACAACATTGCTTAGAACATAACGCTTCTCTTTGATAAATTCTAAGATTAGTAATGACCCACCAACCAACCCATACACGTACAGTGGTATTAGACCACCTGCCCACAAATACACGTACAGTGGTATTAGACCACCTGCCCACAAATACACGTACAGTGGTGGTATTAACCCACCTGCCCACCCATACACGTACAGTGGTATTAGACCACCTGCCCACAAATACACGTACAGTGGTATTAGACCACCTGCCCACAAATACACGTACAGTGGTATTAGACCACCTGCCCACAAATACACGTACAGTGGTGGTATTAACCCACCTGACCACCCATACACGTACAGTGGTATTAGACCACCTGCCCACAAATACACGTACAGTGGTATTAGACCACCTGCCCACAAATACACGTACAGTGGTATTAGACCACCTGCCCACAAATACACGTACAGTGGTATTAGACCACCTGCCCACAAATACACGTACAGTGGTATTAGACCACCTGCCCACAAATACACGTACAGGGGTATTAGACCACCTGCCCACAAATACACGTACAGTGGTATTAGACCACCTGCCCACAAATACACGTACAGTGGTATTAGACCACCTGCCCACAAATACACGTACAGTGGTATTAGCCCACCTGCCCACAAATACACGTACAGTGGTATTAACCCACCTGCCCACCCATACACGTACAGTGGTATTAACCACACCCGCCCACCCATACGCGTACAGTGGTATTAACCCACCCATACACGTACAGTGGTATTAATAAAAGTAGTCAACAAAATATAAAAAAATTATTGTTTAAAAATATATACACCAAAGGTTCAATTAGTCATTGATTTCAATGAGTTACCTGTACTAACTCACTGGCCCCACGTTGGGTGCCAATTTACCACCTCGACTCGAGGGCTAGCAATAATGATAGTCTAGCTCAGTGGAGAAAGGTGTAAGTAGTGGTCAGGGTGTTGTGACAATGATAGTTCAAACTAATATTAAATATTTCTCTCAATGGAAAAAAGACATAAAATAAATTTATAAAACACATAAAATTGTAAAACAAAAATGAACACAACAATCAGGTCGAATAATCACCATTAAACTCTTCTTTATATTCCCCAGCTGATCAGAAAGTAAACAAAAAATACATATATTAATAACCACAATCCAATTTTGCTGAGAGAGCATAAAAATATTGTTCTTATTCAAAATCACATGTAAAAGTAAATATAAAAGTATATAAACAGAAAAGTACATGTCACAAGCTACTCAAGTACATGTCGCAAGCTACTCAAGTACATGTCGCAAGCTACTCAAGTACATGTCGCAAGCTACTCAATTGTGATAAATTGGCACTTCACAGTAATTCATACAAATCATACTCAAAACTCTACAAATGACGCAACAATTAATAGTTTTTAACTGTATCAAGCGTCAGTCATTTGTATGATCGTGAAAAATGCTAAAGATAGAAGTTCTGATAAAGCTAAATAGTAAGTCGATAGTATAATTGAGGTATAGTATATTTATAATTTAATATCACAAGTGTTAAAAACAAAGATATATAGCATCCCACTTAATTTCGATTTTAACATGATGCGAGTAGCTCTTATACAACTGGGACAAGAGTCTTATATATTACTCTTTAAGTTTATAAAAATGTTCATTATTAACTTTGAAATTACCAAATTAGGGAATAGTGTAACATTAACATGTTTAAAACCCACAATCTAAATGAGGAATCCTTCTTATTTAAGTTGTATCACCAGCACTGATGTGAGCCCCTACCTATATTACCCTCTAAATCCTGAAGGATAAATACAGCAATTATTACTATACATTTATTAAGATGTACATTATTTGTAATGTATTTATAAATGCCACTTAGGCGTTCACTGTAGACATAAGAAAGCGAACTCTTTTCCTTTTTTTTCTCTTTGGTCATATTTATAACAATTTACAGTATCAAAACCCAAATTTAAAATATATGCACCAAAACACGAGAGGTATTTGAATTCATTTATCATAGATGGTCGAGTAAAACTCATTATAAAATACTTAACATTCCAACAAATATTATGTTGAACATCCCAACTACTTTGATCATCTTTTCTTTTCTTACGTAATGGGCTGGTGTATAAAACAAGCTGCCACCATTCGTTGCAAATATTCTGCAGCAAATTATTATTGGTCTTATTGCGTAGTTTTTAAGATACGATCAAAAACTTAAATGTTCTCAACGACTTCGCCTTAGCATACCTCACCCATAATAGAGATGCCGGTCGGAACATCGACTCAATAAAGCTATCAATTCGTTTGTCAAGTATCAACAAAGCACAATGCCAACTCAAAAAGTGTGTTTGGGCCAAAACACAAAGGTGGAATCCACTCGCATCAATAACCTGTCCGAAGTGTATAGGTTACACGTCTAGAAAGGCAGTTCCATTGTTCTTCTACAGGTGGTTACGGAAGATACCCTACCTGTGATGTGGAGGGCTGCTCCCCTTCCTCACTGCCCCCAGACAGATCAGGATTAACCGCAGTCAAAAGGATCACTTCCGGATAAATCATAAGAGTTTGAGCCCTTCACTAACACGTGCTTTGTGTTGGGGTTTGAGAAATACCCTCTTTTGGCGAAGAACGTGTCTCTATTCGTCAAAGAGGCCTGAGGTGTCACTTGTGAAAGACGATTGACTTTGGGATTGATGGCTGGTGGAGGGTCTATGTGTGACTTAAAACAAATGTTGGCAGGAAAATAAATTACCGACGAAGATTGTCTTTATACCTGGTTTGAGATATCGACAAGATTCATACTAATATTTCCTGTCTAAATTAATCAATAAACGTAAATAATATGCAAAGCTGAATGCTGATAAAAGTATATATTTGGTTATAAAAGATCATTTAGCACACCAAGAATGTATTTGAAATTTCATTCTGTAATTATATATAGAATATCAATCAACTGTTGTCTGCCTGTTTCCTCTTTGTATACATTATGAAATTATGTCTTCTTCATTACTTTTGGATTGTATGGATAAATGACTAGATTTATTTCCAGCTTAGAGAGAAGAAACAAATATGTAAGTTTACACAAAAGTTTTAAAGATAAATCGAAGGTTTTAGAAAAAATAAATATAAAGAAAAAATGAAGTAGATAATAATGCTAAGAAGACAGAACAACAATAACATATCAATTCAGTAAACGAAACAAATCAGAATATACTTAAACCTGCTTATGCTGTAGACATTAAAATAATGCTTGAGGTAAGAGAATTTATACTATTAGGCCTATATAAAACATAAGAGGAAATATTTAGTAGTTGGTCTATTTGGAAAATTGGTATAAATTAGCCTGCCTGTACGTAGGATAGAATGTAATCTTAAACGGACAATCTGCCAAAATCGTTAAACTGTCAAAAATCATTTTATCTGTTTTGCAGGCACGGATATTCTGTCCAGATGGGCAGAATGTCCGATTCTTGCAGTTTGACGAGGGTTCAGTACCTTAACCAATTTATATGGGCTGATTGTCAGGGAATAGAATGTAGCAGCCAACTGTAAAACACGTTTTTACAACTGAAATTAAAAACGTTTAATTGCGTTAAAACCAAATTGATATTATTATTTCAAGATACAAACACAGGCGACGTGAGGAACTCTAAATTGAAAAATTATTACAAATATTCAATAAACTCTCTTTAGTATGTAAATAAGCGATAGCACTAAAATTATTAAAAAAGCAAAAAAAAAAAAAACTAAAAAAGGGGAAAACTGTCTGTAGGAAAACCAAAAACAGATTTCAGAATGCATTTTAGCCTTATTACTTACATTTTGAAAGTATAAAAGTCCAAAGTTCAAAGGGAATGAGTAATTTAAACAGAAACAAATAAGCTTGGAAATTGTTAATTGTTAGTGACACTTTTTTTTAGTTTTATATAATCTTGGTGATGAAAATTGAGTCTTTTTCCGTGGCTATCTCAGAAAAAAACCCAAATTTATTGAATTTAGTGTTTGCATATTGTTAGTCTCCAAATTATTGTAAACGTTTGGATGACATTTTTACTCATCCTTCTTATTTATAAAGAGTGAGAAAATCCTGTAATATTTAAGAAAATTTACTTTGTCTGTAACAATAAAACCCTGAGTGAATTTCCATAGCAGTCTATCCATGGGGCAAGATGAGTTGACCTTGAGAGAGATTATTTAAAGAAGGGCCCAACTGAGGGAGTGAGGCCAGCACATGTGTAAGGGTTGTGTGGTTGTGGGGGTGTTTTTTGTGCCCACCCCCACGGCCTAGCCGTCTAGACGGCCTTCAGACAGACAGGTTCTTGCACTTGTTCGGGCTGGCCAGGGGTGGAGGTGGAGGCAGAACAACCCTTATCCAGCTGCCAGCTGATCTGGCAGGAACTCCACCTTTACCCCCTGTGGTGGATCTCTAATTCGATCCTTCCTTTGACACAGAAGAGGGTCGGTATCCTCATTTCCAAGCGGATTCCTTTGTTTTAGCAGAAACAAAATTATAAATGAAATATACCCACCATAAAAATAAAATGTCAACTAAGATAAACGACGAATTCATCTTAAAACACAGAAAATATCGCAATATGACTAATTTTTTGTTTTAATTTATAATAAAATATTGTACTAATTTATACATTAGACTCTCTATTAATCGACCACCTTTCAACCGGCCTTTGCTTTAACCCTTTGACCGCCGAGGAATTACTTACGTTGTGTCCCAGAACCGCCAAGCCATTGTCAGCCGATTTCCAGAAGTACAAATAAATATTTGCCGTTTCGCTAATTTTAAAGATAGAATAATGTTTTTGGTGTCATTATTTTTGTGAAGATATTCTCTACAGATACAGTATGTGAAGACGGATTTATGTTTTAAATTTAATTTAGAGTCGAACATAAAAAATAACTAACTAAATTAAGTAACATTTCAGAATTTGTAATAAATACAATAACATTATTAATACTTAAAAATAAACAAAAAAATCTCACTTTTTATTGTAAAATAACTAATGAAGAACGTTACTTGTGAATTTGAAGTACTCATAAATAACATCGAGTTTTTACAGTAGTTTTATGGAAGTTTGTATATTATGCAAAAATCTCTATAACGCTTACTTATGTAGTCTACTTGCATTATTTTTCAACATATTGTAATGTATTATACCAGAAGTGCCTGAAATGTAATAAAAAGCTAATTTAATACAAATTAATAAAAACATCACTCATAATTACGTTATGTATCTCATAATAAATGTAAATTGTTATACTAACAATTCAAAGATTCCAAGGAGTGCGTATAACAGATAATTTTCACCACAAAAATATATTTAAAAAAAACTGAAACATTTTAAGTTTTAAAGTTAAATAAAAAGTTTATTCAGAAACACACTTTTATTTACACTATATTCATTTATTCATTTAATATATTGTTTATGTGTTTATATTTTGCACAAAACAGCTGATTTTGCCCAGATCTATGTCAATAATATTTTGCTATCGTATGTTAATTTAACAAATTAAATAAACATTGCTGAGGCTATTGTCATAAAGAGTGACCATTTCCCTTGTACGAGATATGCCATTTATTGATTTGTTCTCGCCATTTATTGGTTGTGAACAGCTGAGTCATGGGTAATATCTATCATTCATACAGACCTTTTACAACATGATTACTGTTGTCTCCTTCATTCCTTTAAAGAAATATAATTAATTTTACTAGTCTGTCTAGAGTTTCTGTGGCGTATTGATCTGTTTCTAGTGCAACTATGCAAATATAATTGAAAGTCATCTTTGATTAGTATGCTCTTGTGATTAATTAAGTGTTTTTAGAATATACTTCCTATGGTGAGCACAGGATATATATCCTTAACTATATACTACAAAACGTCTAATTTTACAAAACATTTTGCACCAAGGCTTGAAAAACTGAAATGTCTATGTAGGTTTTAGGTTGTTTCTTATAAATAAATAGATTTAAATTTAGCTAAACTGTAGTATACATCGATTTGTGCACCTCGGTTCAACCGGTCAAATCATTATCCGGTCGGTCCCGAAGTGACCGGTTAAGGGAGAGTCTATTTATCTTAAAAAATATTAGTTAATGCGCTATATAGAATCAGACAATGACAATTTAGGACCAGCCTTAAAAATTCAAGTCAAATTCTAAAGTTGAGACATAAGAGCACACGAAAAAAAAAAAACAAGAAGTAAAATAAAAGTAAATCTACTTTAAAATGAACGTTCAAATTCAAATTAAAATAAGCAAATATGTTAGTTCCTTTATTTCTAGAATCACAAACTATATCTTTAGACAGGAAATATACATAATAAGTAGTTATTATACTTTTTAACTTTTTAGAGCTGTTAGACGTAGCCTAATATTACTTCATGGCTTTTTAATGCGAAAATACCGAAACATCTTTTTCTTGATTTTTAAATCTAGTTTTTTTGTTTGGACTCTAAATAGGTGTATAAGAAATTAAATGCCATATAAATAACTGGATAAATAAAAAAGGATGCAAATAAATTAAAAACTAACTTTAAAAGTTAACTTTAAAAGTTAACTTTAAAATTAGGATACATAAAAATTATCCCCATTGGAAAGAATTACGTGATAAATTCCTGGTGAAGTGTTATTCGAATGTTTTGAATACCTTAGAACTCTCCATAAAATGATTTACAGGTTAGTATATTACTAACCTTCGCACAAGACACTCTCACAGTAGATGAGGTCCGAGCCTAAACATTACTCAACTCTGACCAAACTAGCAATCTAACATCGATGACAACCATTTAGCGGGAGGAAGTTATCGCCACCAGCTGTTGCTAATTTAAACAGACTATACACGTTTCTGTTCACCATAAACTATGTAGGCAGATTAAATGTGAAAGCACTTCATTATAGAAGCAGCATAGAAATGTCTGCTTTACAATAAAATATGTAGGCAAATTAAACTTGAAACACACTATATTTGAACCGATTACAGAGAATTTTCCAGTTTATCATAAAGTGTATAGGCAAACTAAACTCGAAACGCACAACACTTACATCGTTTGAATTAAGATAGACCTAATTAATGAAATGGGTAACACTTTTCCGAAAATGGGGGGCATTTATCATATTAAAAACGCAGGACGAATACATAATGCAGTGTGAGCATTTAATTTAAAAATTCTTAATAAAATAATAGACTGTATAGTAGTCTAAAAAATTGGATAAACAAGTAAATGTTCACCCATCAGAGTTCTGTCAACTATCACTCGCTGCGCTCGTGCAAATCTCAGCCTTTATTCTTTTTATCATTCCTGGAGTTGAATAACAAAACCTTCAAACAAAAACAAAATGATAATAAAAGAGTGCGTTGTGTTTTATTATAGAAAGACAGGGCAAGAATACAAATAACTTTGTCAAAAGTGAAAAGAACATTTTCTTAGAAAGTGGTTTGGATAAGAGTAAAAATGTTATTTTGTGTTCCCTTGAGTCTTCTGCCACGACTGTCCAAATCACACAATGGTTTGGGGATGGAGGAACAGAAAACAAATATTCTGATAGTCGACCCAGTCACAATTAGTTCCAGAGTCAACACCAGGCTCGATTGCAACAGCATTTTCACTGGAGATGACTGTCAAAAAGAAAACCGTTATAAAAATTACGGACGCCTGCACATCACTGATTACTGTACACAGTGAATGTCGTCGGGAAAATATCGTTCATCACGCGTTTTAAAGACCATAAAAAATGTAAAGCACTTAAGTTAAAGAGGAGTCAATTTACGTCTCCGCCAGAAATTGTTCCTCCGGTTTTATGGGTTTTTGGCTAGCGTAACAGAGTATAACAAAAAGTGTTTCCTTTCCTGGCAGTACTGAACTCTACACACACGTACGTTATTAAAGTTGAAGTGAAGGGGCACATAGGTTCGTCGTCAAATAGCATTCAAATACGTCACTGATGAAGCTCACACGTACCTTGTTGACGGACATTTATGTACGTTATTGACGGGGCAAACTCTTACGTCGTTCATTGACCACGCGTTTGGTCGTTGATGGGCACACATACGTTGTTGGCTGATCTCACAAACGTAAGTCATTTCCTGAGCCAAACATACGTCGTCCAAAGAGCAAAAATGTACGTCGTTGAGGGGCACGTACGTACTTCGGTGACGGAACACACACGTACATCGTTGGTGGAGTAGGTAGGCCTTCATACGACCTTGATGGGCCCAACAACCACTCAGGCATGGATGTCATTATCAGTGGCCTAAAATGTCTAAATTAGACAACATATCTGAACTGCAGCTATAGGACCAATGAAATGAATTTCTTTGAAAAGTTCAAAATTAATTGATTGATAATTTCCAGAGTGTATGACTTGATGTGTTTCAATTACGTTCAAATGAATGTTTGATGTTCAGTCTACTCACAAATTAGTAATAGAGAATTTTGTATACAATTTAATATAACATGTCCAGTAAGAAACGACCTTGAAGAATGATACTCGTTTCAGAACCCGTTTTTCTCCAATTTCGTCTTATTTATGCTGTTGTTAAAAAACAAAACTTAAAATTTCATAACCGTGGCAATACATCCTTGATGGTTGTCGCGGTCAGCCGAGAACATGGCGGGCGGAAGTTTTCGCTATCGCCGCACCGGATGTGCAGGACCACTGCGGCGGCATTTACATATCGATACCGGAAGTCAACCAAACACCTCAAATTGACCAAACCGGAAGATTTAACTGGAGAGTGGACACATAAATTAAGGCAATCGGCACGTGTGTCCAGAACTAACCTTTAACGTACCTAGATAAACGGTAATTTTTGAAGCGTATGGCATGTGACCAAGTTCACTATGTATATGATCGATCGAGTCTGCAATCTGTTAGTGGCTGCATTAATACTGAAGTGAAATGAGAATTGTGAAAGTCATTTTTGACGAAAATCAACCACTTTTTCTCAGCATTAAACGGGATACTTCCAGCAGAATACATTAAAAAATATACAAAATTGCTAGTAGAAGAAGTAAATTGATAGAGAATCCTAAATACTTCGTAAGAATAAATAAGTCATTTAATTAACCAGTTGACAATGTAACATTTTATTATGCAAGCCAAGAGGCAACAATTTAACCAAATCAGTATAAATATATAAATTAAAATTACAAAATTAAAAATTTCTATAACAAAATCTAAAGTCCTTGTGGAACATTTGTGATCTTAGTCGTAATCTCTAGTTATTGGACACTGTGACAAGAAGAAAGCGACCACTGTTTATTATTCTTCTGTGACAAAGCCCAAATGGTTTTCCAGAATTTTTTATTAAGTTATATGCAATTTTTAAACATTTTTGATAATGTTGACATAGTTGATATCGGTCTGAAATTGTCAAATTTACTGGTTTTACCGTTCTTGCTAATAGATACTTGAGATTTATTTTAATTATCTAGGCCTATCTCGTCTAATTTCGAACTGACCAAAGCATAAGAGTTTGCAGACCTAAAATTACAAAAGTAACCTTCAACTTGGAATCTTAAAAATATTAAGCCCCTTACTAAAGTTATGTTTATAAGCCCGAAAGTTGGCCAATATATTTTTAAAGAATCTAATCTAATTGAAAGTAGCTAAGTGAAGCAGGCGTATTTCTACGCAATACACTTTCTTCTTCGTCAAATATGTAATATAAATTGCTGTAATTAATAGTTTAAAAATAAATTGTGGCCCAAGCTAATTATATAATTAATTTAATATGAATTTCCCTACATCTCAGAGCTGTCTTGAAAATTACACTTACAATTAGTTCAAAACATTGGCATTTGTGAATGTATGAATGTTATCGAAACAGTAAACATATTTTTAGTTAATAAAGGCCTTTAAATTGAACTTTTTAAATGGATTTATTTATGTTTCGAGCTCAAAATTATTAATTTGCTATAGAAAAATAAAATAACACATTAACAATCAAAATAATATTATTAATAATTGAAGATCTTATAAAAAAAGAATCAAAATATAGATTTTTGTATTGAACTTAGAAATGGTCAAATTTGTAAAAAAGAAAATGTAGAAGAGATCGATAATTGGGTAAGGTTCATGGTTGTTATCATATTGGAAAGTGAAGTAAACTACGTCAAAATACTTAAGTAGTTCTTTAGAATCCATAATAAAGCTTTTACGTCATTTATAAGTAAGTATGGTATATTATATAGCGTCTAGAATTAAATTTGAACAATTTTATTGGAAGTATGTTTCGCATCGAAAGGTTGAATTTTCAATGAAAAAAATAAAACCTTTCAGCATAAAGACCAATAAAATCACGTTAGTCATTTACAAAGTAGGCCTACTGTTTCTTTCGTCGCTACCACACCATCTCAACCGTCACGCGGACGTTAAAAAAGCACCTCGCATCAAGAAAGAAAACAAGCCAAAAGACTAATCACCCCTTATTAGAGTGAACAGGGTCTTTAGCACAATTTGTAGCGGCTAAAACTCCTTCCGCCCACCGAACCGGACAATTACCACAGGTCTTCAACCCCCACCGCTATCTAGATGGCAGTTAATAACCAGCCTCATAAGCTAGGAGAGGTGATAAGACGTGTGATAGAGGGAAGGAAATGAGGTACTAATGACAAGATGGGGTCATGTTACATCGCCTGGAAGGATAAGCGTTAACGGCCACTGGAAACTGGAAGGATGACTGGAGTCTTATGGAGACCTGTAAGACATTAGCTGAGATCTTGTTACACATCCAAACCACGAACTAAGGTAGAAACACGGCGAAGGGCTCCAATAGGAATCTCAAGATATATTAGATATCTTGAGATTTACTGCAACAACTCAACATCTATTGAGTCGTTTTCCTAAAAGGCATGAGATTATAAATTGACAGGGGTCAGCTTCCTAAATGGGATGAGATTATAAATTGACAGGGGTCAACTTCCTAAACGGGATGAGATTATAAATTAACAGGAGAAGGCTTCCTAAAAGGGATGAGATTATAAATTGACAGGGGTCAGCTTCCTAAACGGGATGAGATTATAAATTAACAGGGGTCAGTTCCCTAAAAGGGATGAGATTATAAATTGTCAGGGGTCAGCTTCATAAACGGGATAAGATTATAAATTAACAGGAGTAGGCTTCCTAAAAGGGATGAGATTATAAATTAACAGAGGTCAGTTTCCTAAAAGGGATGAGATTATAAATTGGCAGGGGTCAGCTTCCTAAACGGGATGAGATTATAAATTAAAAGAGGTCAGTTTTTTAAAAGGGATGAGATTATAAATTAACAGGAGTAGGCTTCCTAAAAGGGATGAGATTATAAATTAATAGGGGTCAGTTTCCTAAAAGGGATGAGATTATAAATTGGCAGAGGTCAGCTTCTTAAACGGGATGAGATTATAAATTGGCAGGGGTCAGCTTCCTAAACGGGATGAGATTATAAATTAACGGGGTCAGTTTCCTAAAAGGGATGAGATTATAAATTGGCTGGGGTCAGCTTCCTAAACGGGATGAGATAATAAATTAACAGAAGTAGGCTTCCTAAAAGGGATGAGATTATAAATTAACAGAGGTCAGTTTCCTAAAAGGGATGAGATCATAAATTGGCAGGGGTTAGCTTCCTAAACGGGATGAGATTATAAATTAAAAGAGGTCAGTTTCCTAAAAGGGATGAGATTATAAATTAACAGGAGTAGGCTTCCTAAAAGGAATGAGATTATAAATTAATAGGGGTCAGTTTCCTAAAAGGGATGAGATTATAAATTGGCAGGGGTCAACTTCCTAAACGGGATGAGATTATAAATTAAAAGAGGTCAGTTTCCTAAAAGGGATGAGATTATAAATTAACAGGAGAAGGCTTCCTAAAAGGGATGAGATTATAAATTGACAGGGGTCAGCTTCCTAAACGGGATGAGATTATAAATTAACAGGGGTCAGTTCCCTAAAAGGGATGAGATTATAAATTGTCAGGGGTCAGCTTCATAAACGGGATAAGATTATAAATTAACAGGAGTAGGCTTCCTAAAAGGGATGTGATTATAAATTAACAGAGGTCAGTTTCCTAAAAGGGATGAGATTATAAATTGGCAGGGGTCAGCTTCCTAAACGGGATGAGATTATAAATTAAAAGAGGTCAGTTTTTTAAAAGGGATGAGATTATAAATTAACAGGAGTAGGCTTCCTAAAAGGGATGAGATTATAAATTAATAGGGGTCAGTTTCCTAAAAGGGATGAGATTATAAATTGGCAGAGGTCAGCTTCTTAAACGGGATGAGATTATAAATTGGCAGGGGTCAGCTTCCTAAACGGGATGAGATTATAAATTAACGGGGTCAGTTTCCTAAAAGGGATGAGATTATAAATTGGCTGGGGTCAGCTTCCTAAACGGGATGAGATTATAAATTAACAGAAGTAGGCTTCCTAAAAGGGATGAGATTATAAATTAACAGAGGTCAGTTTCCTAAAAGGGATGAGATCATAAATTGGCAGGGGTTAGCTTCCTAAACGGGATGAGATTATAAATTAAAAGAGGTCAGTTTCCTAAAAGGGATGAGATTATAAATTAACAGGAGTAGGCTTCCTAAAAGGAATGAGATTATAAATTAATAGGGGTCAGTTTCCTAAAAGGGATGAGATTATAAATTGACAGGGGTCAACTTCCTAAACGGGATGAGATTATAAATTAAAAGAGGTCAGTTTCCTAAAAGGGATGAGATTATAAATTAACAGGAGTAGGCTTCCTAAAAGGGATGAGATTATAAATTAATAGGGGTCAGTTTCCTAAAAGGGATGAGATTATAAATTGGCAGAGGTCAGCTTCTTAAACGGGATGAGATTATAAATTAACGGGGTCAGTTTCCTAAAAGGGATGAGATTATAAATTGGCAGAGGTCAGCTTCTTAAACGGGATGAGATTATAAATTGGCAGGGGTCAGTTTCCTAAAAGGGATGAGATTATAAATTGGCTGGGGTCATCTTCCTAAAAGGGATGTGATTATAAATTACCAGAGGTCAGCTTCCTAAAAGGGATGAGATTATAAATTGACAGGGGTCAGCTTCCTAAAAGGGATGAGATTATAAATTAACAGTGGTCAGCTTCCTAAAAGGGATGAGATTACAAGTTGACAGGGGTCACCTGCCTAGCAGCAATAAAATTATATATTAACAGATACCAGTTTCCTAATAGAGATGAGACTATCGAATAATAGAAACTAGCATTCTAATAGGGATAAGGTTATTAATTAACATGGGCCAGCTTCATAGTAGAAATGAGATTATAAATTAACAGGGCATGTTTCTTAACAGGAATGAGATTTTAAATCAACAGGAGCCGACTTCCGAAAAGGGATGTCATTATAAATTAAACGGGTGCTGCTACCTAATAGAGATGTGGTTATTTTATTTATTTATATATTTAATAGTTTAAACATTTTAAAATGATGGAAAATATATTCATGTTCAAGTGGTATAGGCCTACATATATAATTTATTACTAATGATAATTTAACCGAAATTTGGACATACTGTCACATAACAAATAATCAACGAGATCTCCAAAGAGCACAAAGATCTTGCAATGTCTAACCAATATATAAACAAAAAATACACAAAGAAATCGTAGTTCAATTTATAACCTTATTACGTACGGTAACTAACGAATTCCTAAGTCAATGATGTTTTATGGAATTTATTTAAATTTAAGATAATTAGAACTCAAAAATACACAAGAATAAACTTGACAAATTTGTAAGCTCAAAAAAGTTGAACAAAAGTTCTATCTTCTAGTATTGATGTCTTCTAAACTTTCTACCGATACAGTAGGAATGTCCACTCCAACCACCGCAAGAGGACCCGTTAAGTTCCAAGGTGAAATCGCAAAATTTACCTAATAAAAAACAAAGTATAGACGAGATTTTTTTAATTGAAATTTATAGCGGTCCGTAATTAACAAACCGGTCCGGACGATTTTAACGGGCTAATAAATACATTGAGTGCAACGGGAGGATCGGCGAGCTACGGTGGACCGATAGTGGTTATTAGACTCGGCCCATTAGCGGAATAGATAGGCATTATCTTCCGAAAGAAGCGCGTAAGACGACCTCCACACCATAAATATAAGAACCAATTAAAAGGTGACTTAGTCCGAGCCTTAATAACTGTAATTTTAGGAGCGCATTATAGATTCACGTACCCTGCCGAGAGTCAATAAATTCGGTTCGGTAAAAGTCGATAAATCGATTGAGGTGCATCGTATTTTGTCGTTCTTCTTAATTGATCCTTAAGAAGACCTGTATAATGATCCTAAGAATGGAAACATACACCTAAACATCCCAAGAACACTGATGAGATTTTTTTACATTATTATTTATGTCTTCTTCTGATAAAATACTCGTATTTCTGGCTCCCTAAATTTTCTAAACGTAATTTAACTGCTGCAAATTACAACAAGGAAATATAGTCTGGAGGTATTTTATAAAGCAATATTATGTAATTTATAATTCAGTAGGTGATATTGCCCCAAGTTGATATAGCAACGAGTCGAAATCTTTAAACATCAGGAATTGAATTTATAAAAACACAAACTTCAATTAATTGTTCATAGACATAACACAACTACATAAACTATTTTTCTAGATCAAATAATCTCTAAAACTAATATAAATTTTGGACTAGAAATCATTTTAACTCAATAACATTTTTAATGAAACTAATAATTGGTTTGTATAAAGGGCATTAAAAAAATAGAAGGTGGGTGGAAGGGCCCAACAATTGTAGGCTGTAGAGGATGAAGGGCCTATAGGTCATATTCATACTGTAAGTGAAAACAGCTAACAAGTAGAATGTCATAAAGTGGGTGGATTAGCATTATAATTCATACGTTGTGGGGTGGGTGAATGGCCCGACAAATAGTGTGTCGTAGGGTGGGTGGTAGGGCCCAATAAGTAGAATGTCATAGAGTGGGGGAATTGGCCTAACAACCCTGCCTTAGGGTGAGTGAAAGGTGTAAAAAGTAGTTTGTCGTAGAGTGAGTAGTAGAGACTAACAAGCAGTGTGTCGTAAAGTGGGTAGTAGGGCCCAACAAGCAGTGTGTCGTAAAGTGGGTAGCAGAGCCCAACAAGCAGTGTGTCGGAATGTGGGTAGTAGGGCCCAACAAGCAATGTGTCGTAAAGTGAGTAGTAGGGTCCAACAAGTAGTGTGTCGGAAAGTGGGTAGTAGGGCCCAACAAGCAGTGTGTCGTAAAGTAGGTAGTAGGGCCCAACAAGCAGTGTGTCGTAAAGTATGTAGTAGGGCCCAACAAGCAGTGTGTCGTAAAGTGGGTAGTAGGGCCCACCAAGCAGTGTGTCGTAAAGTGGGTAGTGAGGCCCAACAAGCAGTGTGTAGTAGGGACCAACAAGCAGTGTGTCGTAAAGTATGTAGTAGAGCACCACAAGCAGTGTGTCGTATTGAGTGGGTAGTAGCGCCCAAAAAGCACTTTACCATACTGTAAAGTGATAAAACAGCAGTCCTCATTTATCAAAGCTAAGTTTTAAGGACTCAAAATCCTCGATATTTGTAATACTGACCATTAAGCCCACTATTACGTCATTGAAACACTATTATATACTGCATCACCGTTGCAGCAGACGTTATTTTTTAATTAAATGCCAGGTGGGATCTATCGAGTTGTGTCTAATATTCGACGTAGCCCTAGGCAACTGTCAATTTGGTCCACGCCTTTAACATGTTTTTCCGAAAGGTTATCAGACTGTTAGGTTTATTTACAGGGTGATTGTAATGATTGCTCTTATTCTTAATTACCGCCTCTGCTGGAGGTGGGAAAATTTAGATCGCAGGCTTTTTGATCTAGGAGGTTTTTTTTTCATGAAATGCATGTTTTATTTATTCCTAGCGCGCATTTGCCTTGTAAATTGCCCCGTTTACGTGTATTTTTGATCTATCATCCACCGTATGACGCGTGAAGGGCCTGTTACACGATCTGGCTGGTGTTTAACGTCTTATCTAAGCCCAATTGAAAAGTCTTGTTTAAGTTTTATAGTCAGTCCTATCTCATAAACGCGTGTTTATCACAACTTAATTACTAGACCACCTTACTTCGATCGATTTACTTGGTGTTTATCAATTTATAAAATAAGCACAAGTACTTACGCAGTATTACTATTTAGCAATATTACCTCAGTCTATAATATTTTGGATAGAAAACGTCCAATGCTGATCAAACCTAAAAGATAACAAAGTACATTTTTTAAAATTGTTATTTAAACTCATTTTTTAATAAATTTTTCACTTTTAAAGTGGTCTTTTCTTAAACTAAGCCACTGCTGGGTCGTAGTCGGCCACTGCTGGGTCGTCGTCAGCCACTGCTGGGTCGTCGTCAACCACTGCTGGGTCGTCGTCAGCCACTGCTGGGTCGTCGTCAGCCACTGCTGGGTCTTCGTCAGCCACTGCTGGGTCGTCGTCAGACCTATAGAAGACATACAAACTTACCGTCAGCAGACTAAAACATGCTGTTCCATTGTACTGTTCGTGTTTATTGATATAATAAGAAAGTGAACAAGACTATGTATGATATTCATTCTCATATTAACAGAATTGCAATAAAGATCTTTTCTGGTATTTTTTACTTCGCATACTTTCGTCTTTTACAGACACGGAAGTTGTTCTGACAACCCATTATACCACAATGTTTCCTTATCTATCATATGCAGTATCTATATGGGGCGCAGAGAGTTCTCATGTACATAATATACAAAAAAAGGCCGTATGAGTTATTGCACATTTTCAAAAATTATAGGCGTGTGCAACTGCTTTTAAAACTCTAAACATTTCCATTTTGCAAACAATAATGATTTGAAACAAAATTTGCAAATTGTTCAATCTCTTATTCCACAATCTAAGTATAATCTGAGAGATAAGTAGAAATTAAATATTCCCCAGCATAAAACTCATTTTTTAAACATACATATTATAATGCTGTAATTTTATATAATGCCCTAAATAACGGTCTTAAGGCTGTGGGAGACGTTGTTAAGTCTAAACGTAGTCTCAAATTCCTTCTAATTGAAGAATGTTTTTATTCAGTTGATGACATTTTAAATAACCAGTAATTAGCCAGTACTATTATGTAAATATTAGTTTTTAATGTTGCTTTATATTGACGCAAGCCAATGCATGTATGTTGTTTTGATAAAGTTATTTTAGATTATATTTGATGATTATTAAGAGGTCCTATCTAGTGAACAGAAAGTTGATATTATGAGTTTTTCAATATAAAAACGTCAAGAATTATATTTAAAGCTTCACTTATTTAACTGTAAAAATACATTAAAATATCTGTTTTTACAAAAATTAATTTATGGTCAACAAAAATAGTTTTTCAACTATAAATCAAGTACTGTGGTATGATCATTATTACGGACCAAATCCTTTAAATATTAATACGCTTTTGGCATTGATCGTTCAGTGAAATAAAATGCGTCGATTTTAGTTTTATTTGTTGTTTTTCATTAATTTACAGTCTGAATATATTTTCTGTATTCTTTTTTAGATAATTTGATTGTTGTACAGATGGGGTAAACACAGACATGTTTAATTATGTAGATACTTATATTATATTCTGCATTCCTAACAATACTTCTAGATTTTAGAGACTCATAATCGTATTTTTTAAGAGGTCCTTTGTACGTTTTAAGGATTCACGAGGGCTTTTAAGGATCACGATATTGGGTTACATATATAGGTTATTTTAATTTTATAATCAAATCAGACATCATTACTTAATAAAATCTTCCGAAAATTAAACGTTACATAAACTTACAAATGATTTTAATTAAATGACGAATTTGTCACTCTCTGGATAAATTCTACAGCACATTGTGAT
Source organism: Stictocephala bisonia (assembly GCA_035578905.1). Taxonomy (NCBI): domain Eukaryota; kingdom Metazoa; phylum Arthropoda; class Insecta; order Hemiptera; family Membracidae; genus Stictocephala; species Stictocephala bisonia. The sequence goes on from JAQJVL010000318.1 coordinate 835,342, forward strand.
AACATCTTAGACATTTATATATAGTAGCAAATGGGTTTCAACTAAACAAGCACTAATTAATTGATCATATTTTAATGATAATAAGGAAACATTATGTAAAAAAAAACTTTTTATGTCATACCTCGTAAACTACAAAATAAGAGTAAAAAGGTTAAAGAACATTCATCAAATGCATTTACGTACACCTCATATTTGATATTCAGCTTAAAACTTAAAAAGAAAAAAGGTTTATTGGGGGACATCAAATGCCAAAACAACACACTAAAATTTATAGCAAATGCTTTTGCTTTCTGATTCCGAATGTTGGTGTCAATTTTAGGAAAGTCCCTAATGTCTCACAAAAAAAATTGACGTACACTTTAGCAAAACACTATGAACATAATCACACTTCAGTGTGGCATTATGTATTTACTTTACATAAACCTTTGTGGAGTGTGAATTAAAGGAATTAGCGTAAAACGTGATTTTGTTAAGTACAGTTGTCTTATAACGTAATTAGAAACAACTGGGACATTCATACTAAATATAAATAATAAAGAGAAATCCGACGCAACTATAGACAAATAGTACGTATGATTCATGAAAGTATAGGCTACATATAAGACGTTATAAGGTGTACATCACGAAGTGAAAACATACTAACCTTAAATGGTTAAGAGAAACATTGGTGGTAACACAAGACGTAGAAAATATAAAATAATTACAAATACGCTAAAAAAACAAAAAACTTTCTTTCTCCTAGGAAGGAGCATTTTTTTAAATGGGATCGAATGAAAAAAATTAAGTTGCAAAACTGGAAAAACGGGAAGAAGCTAGTCATTGGATAGCAGAGGGATGACAATAAAACGAAGTATAACTTGAATGGAGCCATATTTAGCAATAAGGTAGAATTTTATTAGTACTAAAGTAAACATAATTAGAGGAACATCCGGTCAGTCCATCAACTGGACTTTCATGTCATCAGCAATCAGGTTAGTCTGGTAGGGAAATGTCATCGCCTACGCTCATTTCTGCTCGGGCCTTAACATACACTGCGTAATATATGAGAAGTGTAAAAACGTCGATGGTGCATGTATTAGCATCTAGCGTAAACTTTACTTAGCGTAGGAGTCTTTACACTATCATCCAGTCGCCAATTAGGTAAATCGACTTCAATTACCATAGCACTTAGGCTTAGCAAACATTGGAATTGCGTGAACAATGATGGTACCAAAACGCACCAATGGGGAACAACGCAGTATTTCATGCTGCTTTCTCTTCCAAATTTCTATTAGTTGTGTTTATTAGATAATTTGTTTTTGTATTATATATAGAAAAGAATGACATAATATTACACATTATAGAAATTAGGACTTTATTTCAAATAGTCTTACAGTTAGAATAATTCTGGTATAACTGAAAACTGGTCATTACACACATTTATACTATTACATCCTACAATTTGTTCATGAAGGTGTTTCCATTTTTAATATTTACACAGTGAACAAACTTATTTCAGTTTTAAAGTTCAACCGATCGTCTGCAGTTTAAATTGCATGCTTAAATAGCTACTAATTTACGTTAAATTTATGTTCAAACTTCGAAATCAGTCGCATTTCCTGAACCGTACATCAAGAGTTAAATCCGCTGCTATTCTCTAAAAAAACCACGGATTTTTGTTTAGCCATTTATTTTTCTCAGTGCAATAATGCCTGAGTATATTTACGAGAGATTAGCTAAGGATATTTATGCCATTTTTGTTCAAATATTTGGAACCGTCTCAGATACTTTTGTCCATAACAGGACATGACCCTTTAAAACAGTTTAAAAAAATACATAGTGCATATCATACATATCATTTTCTAAATCACCTTTTCAATTTACGTATCAAGATTAAGGTTTTTGGTCAGGAGTAAATAAATTACTCTATCGTCATTAAATGTCACTGAAGGACATAGGTATTAAAACATACACGTTTTCATATTTGTCTAAAACCAATTTTCTTCTGAGATAAATTAGATTGATTTTATTAAATGTTTAGTGGAAATTTACTAGTACGAATCATATAACTCATATAGATACTGTTGATGGCCAAAATACCCATTCTTCGTAACCTTGGTATTAAACTTCCAACTTAACTTTTAAAATATGATGTCTGGAAATCCATATTTTGGAATGTAATTATTTCGAAAGTAAAGAAAGGAAGTTATTATACCTATTCTTTACTCATTTATACAATTAATTGTGAAAATTCAATTAAAGCATGGAGGACGGAAGTAGTGAAAATGATTACATTAAACAAGAAAACCTTCATTATTATAACAAATTTCAAACTTATTTCATTTCATAAAATTAGTTTTGTGGTTTAATTTTCATTTAGCATACAACAAGTATCATATTTTTTATGCTCGTACATTTACAACAAAAATAAGCTTACAAATAAATCCAAAAAGTATATGTAAAATAATTTTTGAATTGATTCACAAATTGTCTCTTGGCATGCGTTGTGTTCCTTAAATGATGGCCGTAAGAAAGGTGTATTCCGGCAAACAAAATAGGATTAAAATGGAAAGTAGGAAACTGTTTACATATAAGTATGTCTTCGGACCTTCCTCCAGCCATTATAAAAAAGAAAAAAACTCTCATAATGAAGTACCTGGACCCGTCGACATTCCTGAGGAGGAGTCCCAAGCGGCTTCCTTTGGCCAGACCAATTCACAGCAGCTACTGCCTAACTCGTCTCCTTCAATCGAAATTTTGATCTTATACATGATTGGTGTAGAGATCATATTTTACTATCCGGTTAAATATATTGAAGATAGGAAAATACTATATTTCATACAACTACTATGGAAGTTTAAGCAGTCTTCTAAAGATGTGGATAATTTCTGAATGATATGGGTAAGTATGTTTGAGCTTGGTTAAATTGACAGAATGAATGATATTTTAATGAAAATGTACTTTATACAATATTAATGTCTGATCAGTAGCTCCAAAGTTACAGCAGACATTACTTTTCTTAACTTCATATACTGCAATTTCAGAATTTTTCATTCTGTTATAACATGGAAATAGCTTTTCAGGCAATAATTGTAAAGGGAACATTTTTAATTGGACTTTTCGTTATATCACTTTAGCTTAGCTAGAACCTGCTCTCTCAGACCATTCGAGAATTCTTCGTACTTTTTTAGAAAAAGATAAAAAAAATCTTCAATCTTCCATAACGGTTCCATAAGAAAGCTTAAAATATAATGCTTTTGCAAGTCGAAAACGACTTAGATTTTTCTCAATAATCACTCAATATACTTCTGTCCAATGAGTTATGGAACAACATGGATATTGGGCAACGTAGGATTGGAATAACGTTTATTCTGATAAGGCTGTATCATATCGCAAGAGAGGTCTGTATGACAGCGAGAAAGCCACTTTGTGTCTTATCTCCTCCGAAACTGGAGCGAGTGAAGTGAATAAACAACGTGATATTGTGTCGGCCAATATCACTTCTACCAGGATATTGGAATTCTTTATCAACGTCTGAAGCTGGCGCTGCTGAATATCTCAACGATTGATCCTATTTTATGAGACGGGCTGGGTAAAATACTATAAATTGAGAACTGCTGTACCAACCTTACAGAATATAATTAATTACATAATACGTTATCATATATACTTCGTAACAAACAAATCTAAAACGACAAAATTGTTTGTAAATTATACAGTAGGGAAATCGTTGTTTTACTCTGTAGAAATTTGTGGATCCACAATTTTTAATATATCTAAAAGCCTAGATCACTATAGTATATGTTGAAAGTCCCTCAGGAAATTTTGTTATAAGAGTTTTATCACGTTTTACTGTTACACATAAATTACGTTGTACTCTTTTCATTTGAATGTAGTATGATTTCTAATAGTTTTTATTCGTGTTATAGAAAACGATTATATATAACTCTAATTTTAATCGAAGGGTTTTAGAGGGGGTGTATGAAAAGTATCAGAGACAAATATGAAGTTGAACTTCCACCCCACAGAGGGTAGCAATAAGGGGTGGGTTCACATCGTGTCCTATCTCCATCCAGAACAGGAGCGTCAATGGAATTAATATCGTGATATTGTGTCGGGCAATATCACTTCTTCCACGATATTGGAATACCTTGGCACCACGTCTCCACTAGCACTGTCTGTTGGCGTTATTGGAACTTCCTGTCACATTACAAAAATACTTCGGTACTCATATCTGTTCTATAAATACACTGTCCACACGTTACTTTTTTACTAATTTTAACATATACCTTAGTTTATTTAAAATATGGTTTTAATTTATAACCAACTTTTGAAGCCATTTATAGGATGTTCTTACAAATGTTCGTACAATTTCGTATTCCTACAAGGCTTTATATTTGTTTTAATTTGATTATTTTTTAATAGTATAACACTTTAAATGGATAACTATAAAATCTGCCGGGTCTCATAAATAACACCAGGTCCTAATGTATAAATAGAGTTTAGGACAATAAAACAACCTAAATCCGTTAAAGTAGACGACAAATTGTTAACGACATGTATTTACCTCTGGTAATTGATATTATGTCCCTATTACTGAATGCGTTGCTGAATTTAATTTTTTACATAGAGTTTATAACCGTATCAGGTAAAGGTTTATTGCCAATTTTATTAGTGAGGAGGTAGAATTGTGAAAATCAATAAAAGGGGAGCAGGGTGTAACCTTTTCAGGGTGGGATATGTTTTAGTTGTTTAAATTATTGTTTATTTGATGACTTTGTATGTTCTAATAGGAGCATTTTACTGAGAAAGGATTTCTTTTATGACAAAAAATAAATTAATCGCTTTTCCTAAGAAAGGTTGAGTTCATTGAAATGTCCAGATCGATTCCTATAACAAACTATTTCACAAGATTTAAATAATTCATACTTTTAATTAATCATAAAAAATTAGTTGTACTTTTGTTTAGTCGTCTTTTACAATTTGTTGGATAAGAAATACTCATTTTCCTGTTCGAACATGTATGTCAGTTATTAAAAGTTAAATAAATGGATGTTGACTTTAATTACAAAAAGTTTATCTGAAGTTTTTGACTGGGTACGTAGAGTGGTTGAGCCATAGGAGTCCTATTGGGTTTGTGGCTCCTATGATACGTTATTAATCATGACCGTTGAGTGGATTGGCCCTAGGAGTCCTATTGGGTTTGTGGGTCCTATGATACGTTTATGAATCACGACCGTTGAGTGGGTGGGCCCTAGGGTCCTATTGGGTTTGTGGCTCCTATGATACGTTATTAATCATGACCGTTGAGTGGATTGGCCCTAGGAGTCCTATTGGGTTTGTGGGTCCTATGATACGTTTATGAATCACGACCGTTGAGTGGGTGGGCCCTAGGAGTCCTATTGGATTTTTGGGTCCTATGATACATTTATGAATCACGACCGTTGAGTGAGTGGGCCCTAGGAGTCCTATTGGATTTGTGGGTCCTCTGATACGTTATGAATCATGACCGTTGAGTGGGTGGGCCCTAGGGTCCTATTGGGTTTGTGGGTCCTATGATACTCTTATGAATCATGACCGTTAAGTGGGTGGGCCCTAGGAGTCCTATTGGGTTTGTGGGTCCTATGATACGTTTATGAATCATGATCGTCGAGCGAGTGGGCCCTGAGAGTCCTAAAGGGCTTGTGAGCCCTGAGAGACATTTTTTAGTCCTGTCCGTAGAGTGAATGGTCCGTAAGAGTCCTTTAGCGTTTGAGGGTCCTAAAATACGTGTTTAAGTCATGTACGTTGGGTGGGTGAGCCCTAAGAGTCACAAATGGTTTGTGGGTCCCACCAGACATGTATGGGTCATGTCCGTAGAAAGAGTAGGCACTATGTTTCCCTAGGATACATCTGTTTCCCCAAGTGTCATATATACAAATGATGGATCCAAAGTTACGCCCGTAGAGTAATGGACCTTAGGAGTCATTTGTGTTCCCTCTCGTCCCATGTCTATAGAGTTGGTTAATCTGGTGTAAAACTGCCTTAGGGTGTGTGGGTCCCACGAGAATTGTATGAGGCATTTCCGTAAAATGACGCCAACACGTATTGTGCGTACTTTAAGATGAATATGAGTGACTAGATGAGTGTGGATGACTTGTAGTCTGTTTACTAACTTTTTATAAGTTTGGAAAGGCATCCTGTCTATTTAGGGCCTTCTGCTTAACGTGGAACCTGAACCACATAGTGTTTATCCGAACCTCAGGATTTTACGTAGAAGCCTGATACTTGGATCTTTTCTCAAGGGAGATTCAGAACCATGGCCACCATATAAAACGTTTATAAAATTGTCGATGCCAATAACAATCATTGAGTGGATGCCATGAGAACAGAACATCGCCCCAAGTAGCTGGGTTACAGCACTTCACCACGCGTGCTGAAATGATGACGACGCTTATGATGGATGGTTTATCTATCTAGACAGTAATTGATAGGATTGATACTAATACCTCGGTGGGACGATGAACAGAATTACAGCCTTGATGTGCAAAAACCGAATTGGGGATTAAGTGATAATCAATAATATCACTAATAGAAGTTGTTTGGATTCCACTAGGGCTGTACGTATCTCGGTCGATATGATTACCTGGTTGTTAACTATCTCTTTTTCAGTATCATTCGATTAGTAACAAGACTAAAATCAGCATTAATCTGTGTTCCAGTATGTTTATTAAATCACATTACATTGTTGAATGTGTTGACTGATATTTTTTAGTAAATGAAATAACGAGGCAAATAATTTAAAACAAAATCGTTACTTCACGAGGGAAGTCTAGACTTACAAATCTATGAAAGGTTTAATATAACCCGAGGGTCCAGGTATTTATCACTGCCTTAGTTTCGTGTTAACATATATATATAGGTAAACAGTATCGTATATATATGTATATAAGTACATTGAATCGACCTTTCGAGGTCGATTCAATGTACACGTAACTATGTTTGAAACGGGAGTGCGTGGGCACGCATGGTCAGCTCACCCGTAGGGCCGGATGGTGGTCATTTTCACCGACATCGAATTAAATAGCTCTTCCAACCTACTGATTTGCTTTGTGTATGGTATAATAGTGGAGGTTCTATTAACGTCGACAACCGGTTCCTCTCATGACATGGACTTGTACGTATTCAGGTTACAAATGGTTTCCGATTTTTGTTGGATTTTTACTTTGAAATACTATTCTCTCTCATTCAGTATTTGTGATAAAAATTTGTAGTTTTAAGAATGCATATCATAATAGAAAAACATCCAAAATCTATGCTACGTGTTAGGTCTTGCACGAGTATTCCATTCAGCTAATCATTGCTCCAAATATGGAAAGGTAATGAATAAATTACAAAAAACTCAATTTATTTATATTTGTTCGTCCGAGTTTGGTAAATGACGTACCATAAATCGCCACGACAAGATTAGTTTTTCTGCTTGGATGTTGCGCACTTGATCTTCTCTGCCGCCATAACTGTAGAAGAGTCAGATCTAAATTTAGCCTGCAAGGGGGGTTAATGAGGACCTCTCCTCTCTACCAGCTGTACGATCCTGATCCTGCGTCGATAGCAGGACACATTCCAATCTCTATACGAACTCTCTGAGAATATCAATAAAATCGGTAACATGTGTCAGTGTATTTTTTCCAAATATCCTTAAAATTACCCGATGGACAAGAAAGCAGTACTTGAAGGATTTGATAATTTCGAGTGATTTTGAATATAAGGATAAAACATACCAAATTAAAAAAAAATCAAAGTGGTTGATTACAAAATGATGACAAATCTTCACAATTATTTTTTACCCTCATACACTCAGAAATCAATTACAATATTTCAATCAGGGCTAGTGAATTATTTATCCTAATTATGAGTGTGTTGAGCGTGAACACACAGACATCATGTTGCTGGGCATTCTGGGATAGGTAATCATGATGGATTGCGTTATTACGTAGGATTACAAGCCTGAAGTAGAAAAGGAAATTAGTTTTTAATAGGACAATCATTATGTTTTTTAATGTGCTCCTATTAGGATTTTAAATGGTTCACCCACTCCATCACTTGTCCCTCCCTATAAATCAAAAGATGACTTCTGTCTTTTCCAGGCTATCAGTTGAAAATAGAAAGCTCCCTTTCTTATTTACATTTTTCTTGTTCTTGACATATTTTTTGTTTTCGTTGTTTTGGCGTTTGATCGATTAGTATGAATAAGTGTGTCAAATACTATTGTAATATAAGTACCCGAGGGAAAGGCCATGATCGATCTCCATCTTGTCATGTTAAAACTTAACAAGTTAATGATTGAACATAGACACTCCTGAGGAATTCTGATTGAAAGTTTCAGTTGACATTGTATACAATGTTTGAAATGTTTCTGTGGTTCCGGTGGTTTGAGCTGAACCATCTAATTACAACAATTAAAGTTTTTAATTTGCCAGAAAACGTCTTAGAATGTATATCAAGGGTAAGTCTGATTTTGTAAATTTCAACTGCTTTTTATTTATTTGAAAAATATATTGCTATGAGATTGTATTTTATCTGTAATCTAACTACGCTAGGATTTATTAATTTTGTAATAAGCGATAGTGTAAGGCAGTGATAAGATTTCATAGAACTTTAATGCAAAATGAAACTTTACATTTCATCCATAATTATGTAGTTGACATTCATCTTCATCTCTATATTGTTCTGTACATTGTTTTGTAATTCTATATATTGTTTTTCAGAAACTTTTTCTTCGTAAATAATTGATTCTACATAGCTTCTGTTTGCTATGTAAAAACATAACCCAAATTGTACAAGGGAATATTCAAATTTTGTTCTCAATATCATCTAAGACCTTGGGAAGCAGGTCTTACATCCATTTTTGTAATAAAAACCGGATTTTTGTACAAGTATTTAAAAGGTCTTTGAACTTTTCTTATTCAGCTTTCCACACTCCTTTCCGGCGTTCCCGTGCCCAATTTAATGCAAGTGAAACAGCGGAATGCAAATGGTCTTTGAAGTACAGAGTACCGGTCACACCCTGCCAACAAGGGAACCTACTTAGCCACTTCCTCAGAATACTGACTCTGACATCCAGTGTAAGTCGTTTTTGTCATCCGATTGCCTTCCTTGGTCTAAGGCTAATTGAGACAACGGGGCGGATGCGGGCGGACTTGCCCCGCTGCTGGGTTAGATAATTGTGTAATTTTATAACTATCTAGTGTTTCTCTAATGGTGCTTCACTTACAGTACTTTTTGTTGGCCACCACGAAGGGTCGCTTGCCAGTCTTGGATATACTGTACTGAGTGTCCTACCATGGAAATGATTTCAGCAATACTCGTAACATTTTTTATAGGACAAAGTCATGATACATCAGCGGAAATAAAACAGGAAAAAATCGAAAATATAAACTTAATCGTCAAAATTTTCTCATTTAAATGATGTCACATAGTAGTAGTCTGGTTTCAGCAATTCAAGGAAGAGCCATGAACAAACTCGTCCAAGGCTCGTATCAGAGCTTTGATACGTCTATAAGGGATCATAGGCATGAATCCAAAAAGAAATTGTTTAACTTTATATTGAAAGTAAGTTTAAATTAATACTTTTACAATAATTAACACTCAATCATCAAGAACTGAAGGATGAATAATATTCACCCACACTTGGGAAAAGATTCCAGAAAAATAAAGGAACAGATGTCGCATCAAAATATAGTGTGCTAAATGTTGTGAAGTTACAATTAGGGTGTCGATTGGTTAGATTTCCTATTAAACGAGGATGACAGGGTCAGCACCGTTGTAAGTCCCTGCTTTTATTCCCTTCCCAATCTTCATGTAAAAACGTGCTAATTTTTGCTACAAATTACGATGATTTACATTATATGTAACTGCCACTAAGGCGTGCGTTGTGGCTTTATTGACAAGACCTCAGTTCCTATATTATTTGTGAAATTATTCACTTACTACTTTATATTCAGTTCTGGATTGCAAACAAATAATTATGTATGATACATGACTGATTGTTTCTTCTCTACTCATAATTTCTCGGGATAGTACTCGTGAGTTATAAACAACTTCGTTTGCTTTACTTAAAAAATGTTAACGGTCAAAGGTCTACTTGAGTTGCAGTATACATCATGATATACATTACTCCTCGGCCACACTTTTTTTTTTGGATCACCACAGGCGATCATGTCGAAGATGTGGTGGTCGTCCACCTGTCTAGACACTTTGCTGTGTGAGGAGGTCCACAGCCGGTTATGCCGAAGATGTGGCGATCGTCTGCCTGTCTAGACACTTTGCTTTGTGAAGAGGTCCACAGCCAGTTATGTCGAAGATGTGGCGATCGTCTGCCTGTCTAGTCACTTTGGTATGTGAGGTGGTCTACATAAAGCCAGTCATGCTGAAGATGTGGGGGTCGTCCAAATGTCTAGACAGACACTTTGCTGTGAGAGGAGGTCCTCAGCTGTTCATGCCAAAGATTGGGCGATTGTCTGATGTCTAGACACTTCGCTGTATGAGGAGGTCCACAACCGGTCAAGCCGAAGATGTGGTGGTCGTCCACCTGTCTAGACACTCTGCTGTGTGAGGAGGTCCACAGCCGGTCAAGCCGAAGATGTGGCGATCATCTGCCTGTCTAGACACATTACTGTGTGAGGAGGTCCACGGCCAGTCATGCCGAAGATGTGGTGGTCGTCCGCCTGTCTAGACACTTCGCTGTGTGAGGAGGTCCACAGCTGGTCATGCCGAATATTTTGCGGTCGTCCACCTGTCTAGACTCTTCGCTGGGTAATGAGGTCCACAGTCGGTCATGCCGAATATGTGGCGGTCGTCCACATATCTAGACAGTTTGCTGTGTAATAAGGCCACAGCTGGTCATGCCGATGATGCGGTGGTTGTCCACCTGTCTAGACATTTCGCTATGTGAGGAGGCCCACAGCTGGTCATGCCGAAGATGTGGTGGTCGTCCGCCTATCTCGACACTTCGCTCTGTAATAAGGTTCACAGCTAGTCATGCCGAAGATGTGGTGGTTGTCCGCCTGTCTAGACACTTCACTATGTGAGGAGGTCCACAGCCGGTCATGCCGAAGATGTGGCGGTCGTCCGCCTGTCTAGACACTTTGCTGTGTGAGGAGCCTCGAAATCACAGTCATTGCCCTCCTCAACCGGCTCCACACGTTTGCCCCTCTCTCTCACTCCCCCTGTGATACAACTTCTTGCGCTCTTTTATAATAAGTTTTTTTTAGTAATGCTCTTAACTGCGAAGAAACACTTTCTTAGCAAACATTCGCTTTATGCGATTTAAATGAACATAACTATCCCAATTCTAAAACAGTTAAGGCATTTTATTATTTCAAAAGGTAGACCAACATAATATTTAATGTGAGAATAATTTCGCCATTTTATTAGAAAGTGAGGTTAATATAAATATATATTATTCAAAACAATCATTATTTATATCACTAGAAAAAAGTTAAACTACTTTTGTGGAAGATAAGTAAGTGATTCATCAGTGTCGACGGGTATTTTGTGGTGGTAGGGTCCTCATATGAATGTTTTTATAAGTGCAAATTGGGTAAGTGTGCCATCAGTGTTTGGTAGGTCATGAGTGGGTGGAGTTGGTAAGAGAACCTTACAAGTCGAAACATTATAGTTTTTGTAATTTGATCAATATAATCATATAATAAAAGGGCATTATTAAAATAAAACTTTTGTGGCATATCTATGAAGGCCATCAATAACGAGGTTAGCTGAAGATTAAGTAGGGCTTTCGAAGTCATTCCTACATTTTCCATTACTAAAATAAAAAATGTATTCAGCGAGATAGAGATACGTAGACTAAAATCATATGGCAAACATCTGGATGCAAACGATACAACTTGCTTTTCGGTTTAGCAATGATGCAGTATTTTTCATTACCTATTAGTTTAATCAAGAAAATAGTAGGCCTATTTACTTTACCAAAATAAGTGACACAACATAAAATATATAGTATATCCCTTAGTATCATCCCAACAGAAATTATGATCACTACAGTAATCATATAGTGAATAAAAAAAAATAAAAAAAAACACTGAGCAATCATGAAATTAGGTTGCTCAATACTGGATGGCACAAAATAATAGAGCTATAGAGGAGGTCATTAATGATACCTTAACTTAAAATAAAATGTTTGACGAATGACACGCTCTAAATTGTTTTAATATTCAAGTTAAAACTACTTATACTGAATTTTGCACGAAAGAATGCTCTAATCAAAGATTTACAGAGAATGTTCTGGAAGAGGAGAGGTTAGAGAAGGCTCCCTGGAAGGTCTAACCCTTGCCGGCAAGCCCTCTAAATATGCAAGACAACCAACAAAAAATTCAAATTGATGAGAGAACCAGAAAGAGGTGGGGGTTGATTGAGGACCGAGTGAGGCTGGACCATTTCGTTCCACCGATCCTCTCTTCACATGATATTTTTTAAATATTCTAGCACAGAGAACCCTCTGAACCCTCTGTGCCTCTAAGTTTGACTCGCTTGGTAAGGCAACGATTATAAAAATGGTGAGTTATTATCTTTATATTTATTCTTAAAACGCCGATCATAACAATGTGGGTGATCATGGATTTAAAATGTATGTGATGAGTGTGAATGAGCGGCTGTAGTTGTTACAATCTAAGTCCAACTACTACTTAATTAGAGTCATTAAGTAATATCCCAATGACAAATAAACAGCGATTGTTGTCATCCGATCCCTTCAAAAATTTGCTTCGTTCTGATTAGGATTAAACTGAGAAAAGAACCTTCTTCAGTTTGTTGGGCTTTAAACAAGTTCCTGATAAAAGAAGAAGTTATTTTTAGGAGGTTAAGTTCACGCTAGAATTTGTATGGTTAAGTTCACGCTTCATTTCAATTTGACTACTTTTACGTGGAAACAAATTTAATTAGTTCACTTTTTTCCAAACATAAGTTTCTTTTATTTGTAATACGTACTGTATATCAAAGTTACGACTGAGTTTTGTACACCGTCTACGAGTGGTTAGTACTCAACACTGTGTGTATTTGAAGTATTTGAAACAATGTTTTCAACTTTCCAAAATTGGTCGCATTCAATAGACTCATAGTCTTATTGCAGGCTATAAGGCATTCTGGATTACGTTGTCTTGAAGAAGTCATATCTAAAACCTCCCACGAATTTCAAGCAGCTTCAGTTCCGGGCTTCATTACATATCTCTAAAATCTCTAACATTAACAAACATTTTTTAAGTGAAGACCAATCTTCTTCTTATCCCTACTTCGACCATTCCTCATAGCCAATTGATCTCTGTGGGGAACTTATTCACATAGAGAAAGGGGGTGAAATAGTAGACTGCAATTCGACAATTACTGATAAATACTTCCACTCCAGGCTAGATTCGAACCTGAACTATCTCTAACCCAGGCTCCAAGTCCTGACGCCTTAAACCACTGGGCCACTGGCTCTCCATTAATGACGTAATTAGTAGAAAATCATCCTGAACAGCCTTTTGTTACAGAAATCAGTTATTGGTAAAAATAGCTCTTGTATGAACTCTTCTTAGAATTGGATTCAATGAATTCTTCTTCCTATTCCCAAATTTCGCATTCAAATAATGAAACACTTTTGGTATATTTGCAAGAGTATTTGATTTATTCATTTTCAACTCACCAACTAATGAAAGCCGTAAGATTTATTAATTATTACGAAACAGTGGTTGTTACCATATAATTTATTATTGTTGAACTATTGAAAACCACTAATTTATAGATCATACTGATTGCTTGCAGGCATTATTAATTATAATACAAATAATGTAATATTATAACCAAAATTAAGGCAATATGTAGGTGCGTGTAAGTAAATCATTGTAAACAGAGTATCTTATTAATTAGTTTAGTAATCTTACAATCCAAAAGAACGTTGGAATTGAGTCCATAATACTCTTGTGCCTCGTACTTTAGCGTCAGCGGAGACAGTGATGGAGAAGTTGTGAATGCACCATTTGCATAGTGGGCAGAGATAGACCTGGTGTGAGAGTAACTTGTACGTACATGCTTTAGTCATAGAACTATCCCACACGGTTTATGTTTCGTTACACAGTTTAAATCTCTTGATTATCTACTAAATATAATTTAATCTATAACTTCATCTCGAACCTGATATCATAACCTAATCTTAACAGGGATCTAATATAATCCGATTAGATGTTTAAATTTTAGCCTTTTAAATTTAGAATTAGCGAAGCGTTTATAAAACCACCAATCATGATTAAAAACATTATGTGAAACTTTTTTATAGTTCTTATACAAAATTATTCTCTCTGGATTACTTTCAAGCCTCCTGCTGTTTATGCTCTATTAAATTTAATTCAATGCTAATAGTATGTACATCGTATCACACCTCGAAAAAGCCTTCAACCCATACAAGGGACTCGAGTTGACGAGCCCTCATACTCACACAACAGACACGACTTGACGAGCTCTTCTACTCACACAAGAGACACGACTTGACGAGCCCTTCTACTTACACAACAGGCACGACTTGACGAGCCCTTCTACTTACACAACAGACACGACTTGACGAGCCCTCCTTCTTACACAACAGACACGACTTGACGAGCCCTCCTTCTTACACAACAGGCACGACTTGATGAGCCCTTCTACTTACACAACAGACACGACTTGACGAGCCCTCCATCTTACACAACAGACACGACTTGACGAGCCCTCCTTCTTACACAACAGGCACGACTTGACGAGCCCTTCTACTTACACAACAGACACGACTTGATGAGCCCTCCTTCTAACACAACAGGCACGACTTGACGAGCACTCCTTCTAACACAACAGGCACGACTTGACGAGCACTCCTTCTAACACAACAGGCACGACTTGACGAGCCCTTCTACTTACACAACAGACACGACTTGACGAGCCCTCCTTCTTACACAACAGACACGACTTGACGAGCTCTTCTACTCACACAAGAGACACGACTTGACGAGCCCTCCTTCTTACACAACAGACACGACTTGACGAGCTCTTCTACTCACACAAGAGACACGACTTGACGAGCCCTCCTTCTTACACAACAGACACGACTTGACGAGCCCTTCTACTTACACAACAGACACGACTTGATGAGCCCTCCTTCTTACACAACAGACACGACTTGACGAGCCCTTCTACTTACACAACAGGCACGACTTGACGAGCCCTTCTACTTACACAACAGACACGACTTGACGAGCCCTCGTTCTTACACAACAGGCACGACTTGACGAGCTCTTCTACTCACACAAGAGACACGACTTGACGAGCCCTTCTACTTACACAACAGGCACGACTTGACGAGCTCTTCTACTCACAAAAGAGACACGACATGACGAGCACTTCTACTTACACAACAGACACGACTTGACGAGCTCTTCTACTCACACAAGAGACACGACTTGACGAGCCCTTCTACTTACACAACAGGCACGATTTGACGAGCCCTTCTACTTACACAACAGACACGACTTGACGAGCCCTCCTTCTTACACAACAGGCACGACTTGACGAGCTCTTCTACTCACACAAGAGACACGACTTTATGAGCCCTTCTACTTACACAACAGGCACGATTTGACGAGCCCTTCTACTTACACAACAGACACGACTTGACGAGCTCTTCTACTCATACAATAGACACGACTTGACAAGGCCTCTCACCTTCACAAGGGTCACGAATTGACGAGCCCTCCCACCTTCACAAGGGTCATAACTTATAACCCTTGTTCACGAGGGCCTCCCATGTTCACGAGGGCCATGAATTGACAAGCCCTCTCACCTTCACAAGGGTCATAACTTGACGAGCCCTCTCACCTTCGCAAAGAACACAACTGGACAAGCCCTCTCGCCTTCACAAGGGACACGACTTGACAATCCCGCTGCCCTTCACAATGCACCATGAAAGCCCTTTCATCTTCACAAGTGACACGAATTACAAGTCCTCCCAACATCACACAAGGGACACGACTTGACGAGCCCTTCTACTTACACAACAGACTCGACTTGACAAGCCCTTCTCCTTACACAACAGACACGACTTGACAAGCCCTCTCACCTTCACAAGGGTCACGACTTGACAAGGACTCTCACCTTCAAAAGGGCCACGAATTAACGAGGCATCTCAAATTCACAACAGACACGATTTGACGAGCCCTTCTACTCACAAAAAAGAAAATATTTGACAAGCCCTCAAACTCACACAAGATACTCGATTATACAGGCCCGCACTCCATATGGGGCACGACTTGACGAGCCCTCCTACTTACACAACAGACACGACTTGACGAGCCCTTCTACCCACACAATAGACACGACTTGACAAGCCCTCTCACCTTCAAAAGGAACACGACTTATGAGCCCTCTCACCTTCACAAGTGTCACGACTTGACAAGGCCTCTCACCTTCACAAGGGTTACGAAGTGACGAGGCCTCTCACCGTCATAAGGAACACGACTTGACAAACGCTCTCACCTTCATAGGGTAATGACTTGACAAGCCCTCCCATCTTCACAAGGGCGACGACTTGACAAGCCCTCTAACCTTCATAAGGGTAATAATTTACAAGCCCTCACACGTTCACAAGGGCCACGAATTTACAAGCCCTCTCACCTTCACAAGGTACATAACTGGACAGGCCCTCTCGCCTTCACACGAGGAACACGACTTGATAAGCCTTCCCACCATCACACAAGAGCAACGACTTGACAAGTCCTTTCGCCTTCACACAAGGGACACGACTTGGCAAACTCTCTCACCTCCCCAAGAGACACGACTTGACGTGTCCTACCTCCTTCACATAAGGTACACGAATTGATGAGCCTTCCCACTATCACACGAGGGCAACGACTTGACAAGCCCTCTCACCTCACAAGGCACATACATGACTTTTCAAGCCCTTCTACCCACACAAAGGGCATATCTCGATGAACTCTCCCACTCTCATTAGGGAATTGACAAGTCCTCCCACCCACATAAGTGAAGCAACGAACACTCCGTCCCTCACTAGGAACACTACTAAACAATTCATCAAACCCGCGCAAGAGACATGACGAAAGAATTAATGACATCGCCACCCACCCTTCTGAGGAACACGACTACTGACGGTCCTTCCACAATCGCTTTGTACGCTCATGACAATTTTGCAAATGATTGTTGTGGATAAAGGTTAGTTATAAATATCTTTAAGGTTATTGAGTAGGTACCATTATTCAAAATGTGTCTTTGCTATACAAAAGCCTTGATGAGATGGTATATAAGAATAAAAAAAATGGAAGGTACATAGTTCTGATTTTACGGTAGAGTGGTCATAATCAAGAAAGATGAGTCCAAACCTGAAATAAAAACTGAAGTTCATGTACATCGTGATCGTTTCAGAAGCTACATTATTAAAAGTTTAAGAGAAACTTGTAATTTTTGTCGTTTAGTACATCAAAGAAACCATGCAGTTCTGTAGTCTGGTTCGAATCCACTAACGGCTTCCCTTATTACTCCGATGTTTAAACGCGTGTTGACGTGTCGTACGGTGGCCGTGCCAGCGGGAGGCATGCTAGAGCTAGGGGGTGGTCTAAAACAAGAGCGCTGACATCAAACCGGGCCCAAAAAAACAGTAGTGATGGAAATAGCGTGTATTCTGTGCTGTGTGGTGAGCGTACGTGTGCGTGTGTACTGTGACGTCATGGGCGTTTACGCAACCCAGCGCGGGATGGGGTCAGGCGAGCCCGCGCGCGGGAAGACATTCAGGCCGCCGCCGCTAGAGCGCAGCGGCGTCCACGCATGCACTCGCGCTGCCACGAGACTGTCTGGTAATAGGCCTAAATAGGAATATGCACTGAGTAAAAATCACTTGACTAAATTTTAGAATTTTAGTGGAGCAAAGAAATACAGGTTGATGTATCGAGTTTGTCAAATTGAACTAACAATAAAAAAAAAAAAAATAAATAAATAAATAAATAAAATAGGTGTTAGGAAGGACTGCTTAGTCCGAAACCTCACCTAATATATTTTTCATTTAATTTAAAATTTGTTTATCTTTTCCGTTAATTCACTACCACTACTTTTTTGTTTCCGTTATTTTACTACCACTTGATAAATAATAATCTAATGATCTAAATACTATTCCTCAATCATTTTTACGTCTAGTGTTAGCTGATTTCTTATCCACAAGGAATCCGATATCGCTGGGCTTGACTTATCGCTTTCCAAAAACTCACACACGGAGAGCGCATTCGGCGGTAAGTCAATCATTGGATTTACCAGTTTGTGATCAACTTTAGTAGACACCTAACCTAACCGTAATTGCGATCAAAAATGTAGTGGAAGTGAATTAACGGAAAAGGTTTAAATTTTTAACTAATTTTACAGATGGAAAGTTTATAATATGAAATATTTTAAATAACGATGAATTTTAATTATTATATATGGGTCGTTGATTCTAGGCATATATTGGAAAATCTTTGCATTTAGAATAAAATATATTTAATTAAGGAAATAACACATTTCACATGATATAACAAATAACTATGAATACGGGATCTTGAATAAGTGTGGATTATTATTCTGGTGGACCATAATTTTCTATCTGACTTATATTTAGTAAAAAAGGACAATTCTTAGAGCTAAGTGACCAGAACACTTCTGCACGCTCCGCATGCCAACCTGTCACTCGCTACGCTCATGTTTACCTTCATCGTCGGTCTATGATATCTCACGTCACTCACTACGTTCGTGCCTACCTTGAACTTCGACCTCGGTCTATCATTTCTTGAGGCAATGAGTGCATATTCGCTCATTTAGTTACCTAGGTCTGTAGAACAATGAGTAAAGAATGCATTACTATTGGTATAGGCCTATGTTTGGATAGATTAATTTACATTTTTTTTAGGTAATTGTGTTTTCTAAGAGAAATGTTTTAAGGTACATAACACAGTTACTGACCAAAGTTGCAGAATATTTCTTACCTGGCCACAAAACTACAATCAGTTTCGAAATTTGAATATGTGCTTTAAAGTTAAAGCTCAAGCCGAGCCTAGTTCAAATTATTTTGGAGGTTTCAGAAAGTAATTCAATACAATTTTTAAAACTTGGTGACTGAGATGACTGGATTTGTCTTATAATTTCAGTTGATTAGTCATTGAGATAGGTCATTACTGAAGGCCTATTTCAACCCCCTTTTTAATACTAAACACTACTAAAAACAAATTAACTTTCCTTGCTTAGATTTTTGGCCTGTGCACAAGAGAGAGTTCCTCCAAGACTCGAGAATAGCATTCTACTCTGTTAATTTAGTAAAGCATTCTAAATACTGAAATTATTATAATTGACTGTGAACTGGGACTGTAACAGTAATAATTACATAATCTAGCATATTGGGCAGCTCTCCAGTCATCTAGGCTGGGTTGAAGTAGCCACTCACTGATCGTGTACTTCTGCACGGCGACACTGGCACCTTCCAGGTCAACAATTTATTGCGATACATTTTGTATAGAAATTGAGCAAGATTCAGTCGGGGAATTTGAAAATTGAGGCAAATTCATTCTTTTTTATATAATTATGTTCCAAACGCACATAAGTAAACTTCTTACTATATATAATGAACACGAGAAAACCTTTACAAACACTTTCATGGGGAAAAAAATAAAAAAAATAACGTTGATTTGTTTGAAAGAATAATTTATCTTTCACGTGACCACCAAGGTACTCTACAGTTGTTTATTACTAACACTAACTTAATACATAGCAACTAAACCTAATATAGTAAGAGTCTAACCTATAATGGATTGCGAAAATAATGCAAATACACGAGGTTTTACTAATTTTCTTAATACACGGTTTTTACATTCATATCTACATTTTTTTGTTGAGTCCAAAATCGGCACTCTTGACCTGTACATAAAAAAAAATTGACAGCTAAGTTTTTTTAACGAATATTTAGTATGAGTAGAATTGAATGTAACTGAACAACTGTTATGACCAGCGAAAAATAATGTGCAATCTGCAATCTGCTTTTAAATTAGTTTCCTAAAGGGATCAAAGAGGAATTTTTTATCAAAATAATAAAATACTTCATTCAATTTTATTGAAATTGCAAATATATCTTAATAACCAATTTAAAATTATTAGTAAACAAATAATAGGGGTTCATTGATTACTATATAAATATTAAAAATGACTATTAAAAGAAAATTAAATTTTTTCAAACGGTAAGATTAGGGCTTTTGAGCCTTCTGTTACACTGAACCACAGAGAAAAAAACAAGGTCGCTTTCTTATGCTTGCAGCGAACTCCTCAATGGCAGTTACCGGTACCAAAAATGCAAGTCTGTGCGAATTTGTAGTATTAATTACTACGATTATCCTTGAGAATTTAAAGGGGATGGACCGGTTACGGTGCTAGCCTTTGAACAAAGAAATTAAAGGGAATGGACCGGCTACGGTGCTAGCCTTTGAACAAAGAAAATAAAAATTAAAACCAAGAATGAAAAATAATATAATTATAAACAATTCCACAAGATTACCACTGTATCAAAGTAATGCCCAGCCATGAGCTACGTTTTTTTTCTCGCCAATGGCTCAAAAATGGGCAAACGGGTCTCTGTTACTCAAAATTGAAAAATTTACATCTTGATTTCATTAACAGAATAAAAGACCCCGATCCTACATAAGCAGATTGAAAACCTGTTCCGACTTCTGTGATTACTTAGAATATGTCTCGCATGTCAAAATAACAGCTGATCAAAGTCGTGATTACCGTTAAATTACGATGTAATTTGAACTGTTTTACGTAAACTTCGCCCTTGAAAGTCCTAGTTAACAAGAACACAATTTAGATCAATTCATCTCATATCTGAATATAGACATGTCGCATGGTGACTATCTCAGTAGTGATCTCATCGATTCATTCTGTAGTCCATACGCCTGTGTATTTTGCAACGCATAAAAAGGCTTTTAGCATTGCACACTACTGTATAATAGACGTTACAAGTGCATGTGCTTGTAATTTTCATTCGTATCTCTTGGGCTTCCAGTAAAGTGTCTATTATATTGAGGCGTCATTGCGGAATGAGTAAGACATAGAACGTGTGTGAACCTGTCCAACAACCCTAAGCACATTGCTGTACACGTGGGTTGATGGTGTGTCTTGGTGAATGAAGATTACTATCTACTTTAGTTAGAAAAAGTGTACTTTAATCCAGAAACTTTAAAAAAACCCCAAGTGTGATATAAAATTGGACATTTGAGGAACAAGGTTTTAATTTCTGGTATAGGATGAATCTTGTATGTTATATCCTACTTATATTATCAATCTCCAAGGCCTGTCCTTGTCATTTCCCTCTTCCAAGAAACACTGGACAGTGTTACTCTAAATCATGGAGGTAAAAATTATCTCTAAAACATATTTTTTTATGTGTCCAGTAATGGATGAACATAACGGTCCGAGTGAATAAAGCTAGCAATTGCAAATATTCAAAAATTGCTAGATCTAAAGATATCTCAACCAATTGAATTTGAGTATAAAAAGCTAGCAAAAACTGTGGGTTAACATTTGCTAGAAAGTGTCCGAAACGCTAGTAATCTATAAAGAACCAACTGAAATCACCATTTGGGGGAGAAGTTTACCTATGGACATCTGTTTTCAAGGCAAGATTCTCTAAATATTCCCAGCAGAGTAGTTTTTTAATCACCAATAGAGGGAATGGTGTACATTTAGTACATCACCAAAGATTATAATTAAATCAAAAGACATAAAATAATTGAGAGGTTTTCTTTATTAATCAGGTGAATAACCAAAAATAAAACTGTGTTCACGTAATTGTTTGGAATAAATCATTATCTCATCCAACCAAACTAAAAATCTACGTAACAACCGTTGGCTGCAGTACATTCAAATTATATCATTTCGAGTTTGGTTTTATTTTGATTTAAGGAATAACATAGAGTATTATTGCAAAAAATAGTGCTTCAAATAAATGAATTGATATGATTTTGACAGTAGAACCATGTGATTGTTAGGATAAAAAGTAAATCACAAAGAACTAACCGATGCCGACATCTTTTATATTGTTTTATCACATCTGATGGTCTCAACTCATGTTTGGCTTTGAGTTGCCGTCTAATAATTCTTATTTCAGGTCAATACTTTCTATTTCATATATCAGCAGTTTCTTGCTATGTGCATACATTAACACATTCATCTAAAAACTAAAAAGCCTATAGAACAACTGACCTCCTATCATCCCTCAAGGTTGTTTAGGGAAAAGGTGATAAATCAGTTATAATAACAACCATTCCAGGGCCAAAATGCCCAATTGATCGGTAATTTCATCCGTCAGCTTAATGAACGAGTCTAGTGTATGGTAATGCTGAATTAATCTGTCGGTATGACAGCTCGCTGCGCTCACTGGAGCCAGTGGGTGGACCGAACCGGTCTCCGAGGTCAGCCGGTCCTCTCGGGCCTACGAGCTTTTGGAGGTGTTTGCCCTGCTCGAGCTAAGTGTCCATAGATTCGCCTAGTTTTTCTGTTGAGACGTTCGTTTCTTTGAAAATTCCACGACTAGGTGAGGGATTCTAGAGCCTGGGGAATATAACTCATGAAGGAACTTCTTGGTATTGAAACTTATTCACGCTCATGAAGGAACTTCTTAAATTAGGTACTTTTCTAAGTACAGTTACAGACATTATCAAACTAAACAGATAGGCTCTCAGAAAAAATCACTCACTTATTTATCAATTTCCTTAGAGTCTGTTAAAATTTATGATTTTATTATTAATTTATTATAAACCCCCTTCTTTAATAACATACTTGAAAATCAACATTAATGTTTTTATAAGTAATTGGCCATTACGTAAGGAGGGGCCAGATTGAGTGTTAAATAGCTAAACTTAGTGAGTTCACTTTATACATTTGAATACTATCACAATTTTTTTACTTTAGTGATATTCCTTACTTATGCTTCTGCACTATGTGCAAGTTCAAGCTTTTAGTAATAATTTGAAATTGGAAAAAGCAATAAATGATGATTGGTAGAAAATCCAATCATGATTTAGAGATTTCTAATGCTTCAAGTGTTTATTGAACAAACACAACGTTTCGACAGGTATAAAAACTCCTGTCGTCTTCAGATATTGCTTACTACATTAACAACTAGGTGTTTCTTTTCAACCTATGATAATTTAAGAAACACTAAAAACTACATGCTTATAGACTACCGTTCACTGTTAGAAAGTCACGTGCTCTTAAAAACTATCACATATATTACAATTATATTAAAATATAAAACTCAATATGAAATACAAAAGAAATACAAAATATGATAGTCCAATGTTATTGGAAAAAAATATGATAGAACAGGTTATTAAATAGATAAAATATTCAACATATCCAATCAGATTTCCAACTCCACCAGGATCATGTCCAATCCTTTTAAATACTTATAGAGCTAAACATTAATAGATTTTACTTAAACTAATGCATTTAACTAACATTTTTTTTCGTTTCTGTTTCTAGATAATTCATAAATCAATGCCAAGCAGTAAATTTTAGGGCACTTTATTGCACACATACATTTTTTACACAATACAAAAGCTTCTATACCATCTTCCCTAACACTATAAAAAACAAAACCATTTATATTTATTGGCATTTGATGTGTATTGCAAAATTTCTCTAAACTAACAGTTTTAATTTACAGTAACACGATTGCTTATGACTCTAGACACTAAACAATAAAAACAAACAATAAAGAACTTCAACAAAATATAGCTTCAATGGAGTCAATTTTTAATATCGGCTTTCTAATTATGAAAAAAATGGTAGTTGAATCAACCTGAGTCAGAACTTTCATGCGTAAAATTCTTTAGATTCATCTCCTTCACTTATTTATGCAGTTTTCAACAACCTAGATTTTTCTTCCTTAAAAATGTATATGCATGTATTTTGACAGCTTAATCTCCTTCCCTTTAGAGGCCTACACCCGGATGTTGACGACCTTCTATCTTTCTCTTCATACACTCTGTGACAGTCGACTATCTCTTCCCAGTCGAAAATTCTCTTTGCCCAATATTTTCCACTATAGGCATTTTTTGCTATTGACAGCCCACGCTCTCTCGCTGGATCTTTCTAAGGAATAGTTGACCTTAGTTAGTAACAAGACTACCCAAGACAACCCCATACACTCATGTGATTATTCATATTCGTCTTAAACTACTACGTACAAGCTATATTAGTCTCATTTCTGATCAATCTGAATCCATACACTCTCTTCCCTGACATCTACCTTCCCTTACATACATACAAGGCTCTTTACTGTATATTCTCTTCCCTGACATCTACCTTCCCTTACATACATACAAGGCTCTTTACTGTATATTCTCTTCCCTGACATCTACCTTCCCTTACATACATACAAGGCTCTTTACTGTATATTCTCTTCCCTTACATACATACAAGGCTCTTTACTGTCTATTCTCTTCCCTGACATCTACCTTCCCTTACATACATACAAGGCTCTTTACTGCCTATTTTCTTCCCTGACATCTACCTTCCCTTACATACATACAAGGCTCTTTACTGCCTATTTTCTTCCCTGACATCTACCTTCCCTTACATACATACAAGGCTCTTTACTGTCTATTCTCTTCCCTGACATCTACCTTCCCTTACATACATACAAGGCTCTTTACTGCCTATTTTCTTCCCTGACATCTACCTTCCCTTACATACATACAAGGCTCTTTACTGTCTATTCTCTTCCCTGACATCTACCTTCCCTTACATACATACAAGGCTCTTTACTGTATATTCTCTTCCCTGACATCTACCTTCCCTTACATACATACAAGGCTCTTTACTGTATATTCTCTTCCCTGACATCTACCTTCCCTTACATACATACAAGGCTCTTTACTGTATATTCTCTTCCCTTACATACATACAAGGCTCTTTACTGTCTATTCTCTTCCCTGACATCTACCTTCCCTTACATACATACAAGGCTCTTTACTGCCTATTTTCTTCCCTGACATCTACCTTCCCTTACATACATACAAGGCTCTTTACTGCCTATTTTCTTCCCTGACATCTACCTTCCCTTACATACATACAAGGCTCTTTACTGTCTATTCTCTTCCCTGACATCTACCTTCCCTTACATACATACAAGGCTCTTTACTGCCTATTTTCTTCCCTGACATCTACCTTCCCTTACATACATACAAGGCTCTTTACTGTATATTCTCTTCCCTGACATCTACCTTCCCTTACATACATACAAGGCTCTTTACTGTATATTCTCTTCCCTTACATACATACAAGGCTCCTTACTGTCTATTCTCTTCCCTGACATCTACCTTCCCTTACATACATACAAGGCTCTTTACTGCCTATTTTCTTCCCTGACATCTACCTTCCCTTACATACATACAAGGCTCTTTACTGTATATTCTCTTCCCTGACATCTACCTTCCCTTACATACATACAAGGCTCTTTACTGTATATTCTCTTCCCTTACATACATACAAGGCTCCTTACTGTCTATTCTCTTCCCTGACATCTACCTTCCCTTACATACATACAAGGCTCTTTACTGTATATTCTCTTCCCTTACATACATACAAGGCTCTTTACTGTCTATTCTCTTCCCTGACATCTACCTTCCCTTACAGACATACAAGGCTCTTTACTGCCTATTTTCTTCCCTGACATCTACCTTCCCTTACATACATAAAAGGCTCTTTACTGCCTATTCTCTTCCCTGACATCTCTTCCCTTACATACATACAAGGCCCTTTACTGTCTATTTTCTTCCCTGACATCTACCTTCCCTTACATACATAAAAGGCTCTTTACTGCCTATTCTCTTCCCTGACACCTACCTTCTCTTACATACATACAAGGCTCTTTACTGTCTATTCTCTTCTCCTTCATCTCTATTTTCTACCACATAACCATGGTTCTTTACTCCGCAACAGCCTACACATGACTTTTGATGTGTAGGCACAGAAATGGCACAATCATTTACGATTTCCCTAATGTGATTGACATGTAATCCATGACGAGGATGTCCACAATCACAAGTCGAAGGTTCAGTCAACGGTAATCGTGAGCTGATTGGTGTGAAGGACATGACAGGAAAGAGACGCTGGATATCTAACTCGACTTATACAGCAGTAATTAACAGGAGTCACAACCACTATTAAACCTGTAATGCAGGGTAATCGAGCTGTGAGTTCCTAATTGGTAAAGTAGTTGCTGACAGATAAAGCTAATCTCTTGACAAAAAAACCAACAAAGCTTATTTGAAGTGGGATGAATGAGAAGAGGCGTGGCATCAACTTCTTTTGATGTTTAACTTCCTAGTCAGTGCTCTTCAAGATTTTCTTAGTATAATCTTATACATATTGGATTTTTTTAGCAATAATTATTGGCATTTTTACATTTTAACATAAAATAATCTTGCATATTATGAACTGATTTTCCAAGACATCTTGTACAACAATCACTACACTGTTTGTTAAAATCTACATAAAGGTTGTCCTAAACTGTTATGGTATCAGAAAAAAACCAAGAGATTTTAACCTTAGACAAAGGACTTCGCGGTCCGAAATCTCCCGCTCTAAGCGTCTACACCAACGTTTGATACTTCAATATATCCTCTCAGATTTGGTATATTTTGTATGGGCGGTACAACTCCTCTTTTATTCTACATGAAGGGTGGTTAGATGAAGCTCATTCCTGTTCACTTAGTACAAAGTGGTTAGGTGTAGTTATCACTTTATTTGGTGAGATCTTTTATAGAATGAGTCACATCGGTTTAATGTGCTATATAATATCTGAGAGCAACTACAGAGAAAGAAACAGATGTCACCTTTAAATGGTCGCAGCTAACTCCTCAATGGCAGTTACCACTTATCTTTGTAAATTTCTGGCAATAATTACTATATTTATTCCTCAGGATTCGGAGGAGAATAAGGTGAGGACTGAACAACGGTGCTGGACTTGCCATCCACAAAGAGAATTTGAGAAATGACTCTTGACACCCATTCAGCGCCCAATAGGATGTGAGCTCGGTTTCTTTCTTCTCTGTGACCATCTTTCACTATACACACACCTTCCTGAGGGTGGGTAAGTCAGCTAGGTCGTTAGTGAATTAACATAGGCTACTATATATAATTAGTGTATTTAACACTGGTAATGAGAATTTAAAAATCAGCCCCTCTAAGAATATAATTTAGAAGAGAATTGTATCAAATTACTCGTTGGTCGATTTTTGGTCATGTAAAATACTTTGTACAAAAGTAAATGGAGAAATTTTATAACGTTTTATATAAATAAGTTATTTATGGAAATAATCTGGTATTTTAAATTATAGCTTCATATTTCTGGAAGCTTTGGTTGAGTCAGTTTAGTAATGTTTGTTAGTACATAGAGGCTCTATGGTTAGTACTGTCAATAACAACCATAAAAAATACTGATTTTATGTATTACTTAACCTAACCGAACTGTACAAATATGAAGGTTTTATGGTTCCAGTAATTTCAGAGCATTTTTAGCAATTAAACTGCCTTCTCTTAACACATAATTGCAATTAATAATCATACTTATCATGGATAAGATTTGATAAGTATTCCATGTATAAGTAATTTACTTTTTCACTCATTCAGAAAATAATTATATACTTTTGTAATGTCTAGAAGAATTTCAAGGGCAACTACATCAAGTATCTTCGGTCGAAAAAAGCTTTTAAACAGCGAACTGTGATGGAGGGAGAACAATTTCCCACAAATATCCCGCATACTTGAGCTCTTCCATTGTCTTACTAAAGTGGGTAATTGCAATATTTAGTGGACCATTATGCGCCCATTTTAGTGGGAAAGCTATTAACAATACGCCAAATTATAGGCAAACTCCTTCTGCAAGGCGTGACGGTCCAGGTTCAGGGGACCATGAATGAGTTTGGATGTTACAACAGTATGGATGATGGAGTTAACTTTGTGTTTAAACGAAAAATGAACCTCCAACTGTAGACAACAATTGGACAACTCTAATGAAATCCATTACACTCGAAAGATCGGAAAGGAGGAGTTTGAACAGTTAATTTCTTAGAACAAACCACTGAAGGTCAAAGTGGGAGATGTTTAACTTGTAGAAATCTCCTTAGATCAAAGGGAATATGTGTAATATGCACAATATTTAAACTGTAGGATGACAAACCACTGAAGATCAAAGTGGGAGATGTTTAACTTGTAGAAATGCCCTTAGATCAAAGGGAATATGTGTAATATGCACAATATTTAAACTGTAGGATGACAAACCACTGAAGATCAAAGTGGGAGATGTTTAACTTGTAGAAATGCCCTTAGATCAAAGGGAATATGTGTAATATGCACAATACTTAAACTGTAGGATGACAAACCACTGAAGATCAAAGTGGGAGATGTTTAACTTGTATAAATGTCCTTAGATCAAAGGGAATATGTGTAATATGCACAATACTTAAACTGTAGGATGACAAACCACTGAAGATCAAAGTGGGAGATGTTTAACTTGTATAAATGTCCTTAGATCAAAGGGAATATGTGTAATATGCACAATACTTAAACTGTAGGATGACAAACCACTGAAGATCAAAGTGGGAGATGTTTAACTTGTATAAATGTCCTTAGATCAAAGGGAATATGTGTAATATGCACAATACTTAAACTGTAGGATGACAAACCACTGAAGATCAAAGTGGGAGATGTTTAATTTGTAGAAATGTCCTTAGATCAAAGGGAATATGTGTAATATGCACAATACTTAAACTGTAGGATGACAAACCACTGAGGATCAAAGTGGGAGATGTTTAACTTGTAGAAATGTCCTTAGATCAAAGGGAGTATGTGTAATTTGCACAATACTAAAACTGTAGGATGACAAATCACTGAAGATAGTGGGAGATGTTTAATTTGTAGAAATGTCCTTAGATCAAAGGGAATATGTGTAATATGCACAATACTTAAACTGTAGGATGACAAACCACTGAAGATCAAAGTGGGAGATGTTTAACTTGTGGAAATGTCCTTAGATCAAAGGGAATATGTGTAATATGCACAATACTTAAACTGTAGGATGACAAACCACTGAAGATCAAAGTGGGAGATGTTTAACTTGTAGAAATGTCCTTAGATCAAAGGGAATATGTGTAATATGCACAATACTTAAACTGTAGGATGACAAACCACTGAAGATCAAAGTGGGAGATGTTTAATTTGTAGAAATGTCCTTAGATCAAAGGGAATATGTATAATATGCACAATACTTAAATTGTAGGATGACAAACTTCAAAAACGTCTCTTCACCCTAAGAATACATTTACTCGTGGAGCTCGATGTGAAGCGTACAATAACATGATAGTCAAGTGTTATGCACCCTGAAGATGATGCTACGTCACTCGTACTTACTACCACCTCAGGGACGTTCAGAACTAAAATGAACAATAAATAATTACTGTGTTCTTCTTTTCAAAAAATCAATTCAAATAACTATAAGAACCCATGTAAAAATTGCGCACTTAATCTGAATATAATTGTTACTATAAGACGATAAAAAAAACCTTGTTAACTAAATGAATACACTCTCAATACAAGCCCTAGATGTATTTGATTTGAAAGTTTTTACACGAATTTAATATAAAAATACGCTAAAATCATGCTCAAACAAGCAAATCAAGCACATAACTCGACATACTGACCTGAGTTTACAAATTCCTGTACTTTATTTTACATGATCCTCAGATGATAGATATAAATAAATATAAATTGTAATTTAAGTCTAAAAAATACGAAATAGAAAAAACAAAGGATGTAGTAGCTATTGGATCTTAGATGCGAATAATTATCCAAGGGCTTTGGTTATGATCCAATAATTACGGTAGGACCTGGCAGTAAAGAAGTAGCTGACGGCTGCGCACTGGCCGAAAAACGTTGTGCGCATGTGCCGTCAATCAGATGTTAACTGCACACTCTTCAGCTTCTTGTCGCGGAAACCAACTACCGTAATAAACAAAAAGTAAAACTAGAATATTGCATCCAGTCTCTTATTTGCAATACTACAATAATTAATATTATAGACCTACGAGTTTTTCCTCACTTCCTAGACTTGAAAATTTGTAATGATATTTAATACAATTCCATAAAATTTTTTCCAATACTTAAAATTATAATCACTGAGTGGTCGACTCTATGCTCGAAGAATTAAAACACTTCAAAGCTCTTTTGTTTTATTTGCATACACTTCTATAATAGTGTTCAGAATGTATACTCTAGTTGAGGTTCGATATCACCCGATAAATCAGTTAATCGACATATCGAATTTATGGTTACGACTTAATGCGATCACTTGCAACTGCAAGCCAGATATATCAAACTACATTCTCAAATCGGTAACAAGGTTGTAACCCGGCCTTGCTGATAACAATTTGAGATTACCGCTCGCATACAACTCGAGAACACGAGTAAAAAGACGGGACTATCGGCAATAAAATAGCAATAAAAAAAGAAACTGAGAGTATCCCCGACCTCTGCTACTACAGTATAATAGCTGCTAAGGTATTTAAAACCATTTTAATGGATTCAATAAAATTCAACATTGTTGGATGCTGAGAGTCAAAGATACGATCATGGCTATAATGAACATTAAAAGTCGCACCTTAATGGTCTTGCCATTCTTTAAACCAAAATGCCTTCTGAAAAGAACATTAGTGTACCTGTTTGAACGATAACATTTGCTTTACAGGCGTTTGTGACCCTGTTTAAAGTTAGGGAGTGTCTGAGGGTTTATTTCATTGAATTTGTCTTCTTAGATTGTATTGTAGACGCAGAAGAAGCAACATTTTCACGGTGCAGTGAATTAAAATCATTCTTTAAATTTAACTTGCCGTTTATGTTTCAGGTGGACTTTCCCAAACTGACAAGCTACCGCTGGAAAGTGACACTGCTCCAGACAGCCCTACATAGAAATGCAATTTTAACGTCAAAGGACCAAAACATGCTTTTCTTTTTCAACTTTCGGTTCGTTCTTATTATTAAAATGAGTAATAGTAAACACCCTATGATTATTAAAGATTCATTCTAGTAGATCTAGTTGATATTACAAGTTTTGTAATGTAAAATCATCAAGAGTTACAGTCATATCATAGCTGTGACTGTGAACAGGGATGGATAGGTCGTTTCAAAGGAGAGAAGAGGATAGAAATTTTAAATGAATTTGGACTGGAAATTTGGAAGAAAAGCAAACAACCTCTGGGGAAACCAAGGCTAAGATGGGATGATCAAGGGGCTTGTGATGTGAGAACAGATGGCAGAAGAGAAATATGTTAAGACAATTCATTGGCGAAGCCAAAATCCAACTAGAATACGAGTGGCATCAGAAGTAAAAAACTAGTATAAAGGTATAAAAATGCCACGTAAGCGTTGACGAACGTACGTGTTTGTCCGGAATCACCGCTACTTATATTCCCCCCAGATTCTTCGGCGGGTCACGTAACATTGGGTTGATCCTTTTATGTCCTTGACACTCTTTTTATGCTCGTTTCCTTTCTTCAGTTCCTTATCTGGACGATCTGATGGTAATCTGAATCCGAACCTTCGTTTGACCTCCTTCCCACAATTCCATCCTTAGAACACCTGTTTATTTTAGTTTGTGTTTTCTTATGCGTACCTTCATTTTTCTATTTCTTAGAATTGTGTTTTTAATTTGTAAATACAATTCTGCATTGTGATTTGAAATTTGAAACTTACGAATATACTTGGAAGGCATACAAAAGATAGCACTGATTTTCATTTTTAATTTGCGTAAGATTACAGAACTGTTCAAGATCTACATGAAAAGGCGAGGACTATCAGTTTCATTTTAATTCTTCCATATTTCATTATTGATTACACGTAATTTTCACGTAACCAATAATTTTTCAAATGTATTCTATGTTGAAGTCATATATTTTGTTTATTCATAAATTTCAAACAACTTTAAAGTAAAATGAACGTACTAAATAAATATTAAAATTATCTCTTAGCAGAATAACATAAATATACATAAATGTTAGTCAAATTTTGAAACTAAAAAAATATATTCTAAGCATAAAAACAAGTTTTAAGATGTGGAACATATTTAGGAATAATAACAAAATATTAAGGACAATGAAAGAACAAATTCACATAAAAATGGGAACTTGTGATGTATTAAATAAATCAACCACCGAAAATTTAACTGTGTTTTTTTCAACTAACAGACAAGTTTAAATACTATTAGCCTACTACATCTTAAACTGGCTGCTGTTATAACTAGAATGTATATTTTCTTGTAACAACAACGTTAAGGTGCTATTTGCAATATCACTACACCGTACTGTGATGTGACATCCTCAGTGGAATCTCTGAGACTCAATATGTGTGAAAAGTCTGGCGATATTGTAAATAGTATAAATATAGCACCTTGGAATTGTTGTAACCGAAATATTTAGATTCAACTTTCAATAATTTAAACATTAAAGTTTTGATTTTGATTTTCGAATTAAAATTTGTTTTATTGTATGTCTACTGTTGTTCAATAAAACACCACTGTAATTTGTGTTAGAATTTGTATCAGAGATGCAAAACTTTGCATAGCAAATTGTTTGTCGGATTTTATACGGATTGAACTGTCGGTAAATCTCGTAGTGAAAGTACAGAAAGAGTTGACTCTGTGTAAAGAAGAGGGTTGGAGTGGTGGGTGGTTTTAAGAGTTTATTCGTAGGAGGGCTGAAGAGTAGAAAATACAATACGCCATCTCAACACTTACCGGAATTACAACTTCTCCAAAGGAAAAAAGGTTCAGTTGTCGAAATGAAACATATCCCGCTTTCAAACAATCATCTCGCAGTGAGTTTATTGTGAGAGACGTCACAGAGAAATGACAAGTAGAAGGAGAGGGAGAGTGCGGAAATCCCTTGAGAGCGAGAGAGAGGGAAACACTAAAACTGATGACGACATTCAAGCCCGGGCTGCGACAGCTTTTTGCTTTTCCAGGTTTGCATTATTTGTGCAGTGACTACGTTTTGTTAATGCGAGATGGCTCACACCAGAGGATTTGAAAAGCTCCGGCTTTCAAAATATAATAATACTGTACTTAGTTGATTGACATTTTTCAGACACTATTATCGTAATATTTAATCAATATGAATGTATTATTTAATTTCTAAAAGTTCATTAAAATATGAAACAAAAACATTTATACATTTGTATCATGATGCATTTATTAAATTTAATATAAAAAATATGACATCTCAAAACTTTGAATTTAAATCTATTATCATTTGTTACTTAAGCTCAGTTCTTTTATTAATTCATAACACAAATGATATTAGGGGACACCCCTATCTGCCTCGTAAACCAACCCCGTCACTCGCTGCACACGAGAAACCTTGGCCTTCGGCCTCGGAATGTGGCTTTTGATATTAAGTAAAATCATTATATGTAAATTTAAGTACCTCACTCACTGCAGTATGGTTGCAACTTGTTTAAAGTCTAAATATAAATACCCAGTGTTATTAATTAGCCCGTTTAAAATTTGATGTTTAATTTATATTATTTAACAGCTGACATTGAATCAATCAAATTTACTCTCACTAACATTAAGAAAGATCTATAACCTTATCAATATTACATCATTACTTACATTCCAACAGATGTTAAAATTCCGTAAGTAAAAAAAAAAAAAAAACTGCTGTTACTTTTTGACTAGTTTAAATCTCTCTCCATGTTATTCTTATAGCCGAAAAACGTTCTTTGTTGGCTTCCTTTGTCCTTAAAGGTACAAATATTGAATAATGAAGACCTTATTGCATGAATACGAAAATAGGGGCAAATTGTTTAACGCCTCAATCGTTAAAATTTATCAAGAAGTAAGGGAGAAATTATAAAAAACTAAAAAAAAAAAAAAAACAAAAAAAAACAGCTTCACGTAGGCTATTGTATATAAGGAGTAATAAAGTAAAATTGCTATTAAAAATTCAGTAGCCATTTACGTTTTGTGAAATATATAGATCATGGAATCACCCATTATGTTACCTACGTACTATTGTTAAATGTCATTCACCGCTTCATAGGTTGTGGGTACGTAGGGACGATGTGAGTGTCACTGAGGAAGTACGATCATTGGAAGGGTTTTTACAACATTTATTTATACAGATGGGAAAGGGAGGGAGTGATAAAAAATTGAAACAAAATTATTTATTCACTAAACATGTTAGTCAGTTTTTAGAGATAACATGAAAAAGGTATGTGGTATGACCTTTCGAATTATAGATACATTGTTGTGATCAGGTATGACTCGTCCATGTAAAAAATCTAAATGGCTGCCAAAGTAAGATAATTTTACGAGCAGAAAATTTAGTTGGTAAGATTATTAAAACGTAAAACCAATCATTGGTGTGTAAAGAGACTTTCAACACACATCTAAAAATCTAAAAACATAAATTTGTATTGTAAATAGAACTGCTATTTTGAGTTATTTAAAACCATAGTGGTTAAAAAAAAGTATTTTTCAAATTATGTAAGCTTATGTAAAATTAATGGTACACGTTTAAATATACTACAAACATTTTATTACTGTATTATTTCACATATAATATCCTTTTACGTATATAGGATAAGATTTTGTTGTAGAAGAAAACGAATTCCTCACATATGAATTTTAATATAGGCCTAATTGTTTAGTAACTGAGAAAAACGTGTTAATTGAATCAAATTTAACCATTGAACTGATAATTTTTCGTAAACATTAAAGGTAAAAAATTAATATTGAAGTAATTTAAATAGTAAATTAAATAAATTTACGATACGCTACTGCGTAGGAAAATTACAAAAGGAAATGTCCTTGAGATCGGGTATGTTATTTCAGAAACCACATATCTTGTTGTTGTTGTCATGCCATCACCAAAAACCTGTAATTATTTACCGAATATTCCTAAAATCCGGGGAACATCTGGATTGACCTGAAGAGATTGTGTAATGTGATGAGACTCTGGCAGGCTCACATTAAGGCCTCACTAATTGTGTGTTTAGGACGTGAAATGTCAAATGTGGAACAGAGTTTGAGTCCTGTGAAAGCC
Organism: Stictocephala bisonia; assembly: GCA_035578905.1. NCBI lineage: Eukaryota > Metazoa > Arthropoda > Insecta > Hemiptera > Membracidae > Stictocephala > Stictocephala bisonia. The sequence goes on from JAQJVL010000318.1 coordinate 870,507, forward strand.
TGCCCCTTGCTATTGTTTCTAGCTAGTTAGAAAAGATAAAACAATAAGATGGACTTCCTACATAACCCAAGTTCACACAAAACTGGCCATGAGGTCGTAAAGGACCCGAACAACACGTATTTAAGAAGAGTTTTATATGCAAGAAATTCACACGAAGAAATATTGTAAGTATGGTGAATAGTAAATACTTGCAAGAGTCTCACACAAGACCACAAGAGGCACTCACACAACCTAAAAACTTAAAAAAAATAAAATAACAAAAACTTAAATGCATGAGCACATGGGCACACCCACATACTGTTCGTAAACTGCTATTAGTAGGTGTTCATATCCATTTTCTGAACTTAAATGTCTTAAGTGTCTTCCTAACCCATCACACTTTATCACACTTTTACCTTTACAAAAAGCTCGTTTTCCTCTAATCATAATATGAAATATTTGCTATGGATTCTAAACATCCATCCCCCTAAAAAAAACACTTTAAAAGTAAGCTAAATAGGTTGGTGTATTAAAAATGGATCTACATTGATTAAAAAAATAATAAATGTAGATCCATTTTTAATACACCAAACTATTTAGTTTACTTTTAAAGTGTTTTGTTTTTTGGGGATGGATGTTTAGCATTCACCTTATTTTTTGCTACGTAATCGAGAGTTATAAATTTATTTAGTTATTTTATTTTAGAGTAGGTAGTTTTCTGGGTGTTCATAAATTATAAAGCATCTTGATGGTTCCTTCATGACGTAAGGATGTATGTATAATGTTGAAGAGGACATGTCGAGTCGTTAGTACATAGTTTATGGGGGGGGGGGGGGCACAAATCCACTCAAAGACATCTAATTCCTCAAAGAATTTATAGATAAAGAATGGATACGTATGATAAAATGCATGTCTAAAAGCCTTTAAACTTTACATCACTATTCTTGGAAGGCTGCAGTAAAATCAACAGTGCAGTTTTATACGCGCAATTAAATTTCATTACAACTCTGCGGCTGTCTGTTTAAGTATTCTTTGAACTTTTCCTCCTTGTATGTTCTCTTTAGTGATTTTACTTGTTTTAACTTTTGATATTTCTTTAAATGTAATGCTTGTATTTCAGTAGTTATATTTTTGCTCGATAAATGATCATGAGAAAATTAATTTCGATAAGATCTTTTATTACAATATCAAACACTGGAGTTGCACCAGACACTGTACTAAATGTAACGTTCAAAATAAACTTTAAATAAGAAATGTTTGATCATAACCAACATTTTGAATTGAAGTCATCATTTAAAGGCGTAAATATTATGATGATTTACTATCATTGATATATAATACTCAAACACTGGAGTTGCACCAGACACTGTACTAAATGTAACGTTCAAAATAAACTTTAAATAAGAAATGTTTGATCATAACCAACATTTTGAATTGTAGTCATCATTTAAAGGCGTAAATATTATGATGATTTACTATCATTGATATATAATACTATCATTTCACAAAGGTTTTATAGACGATGACCAATTAAAGGTGCCTTGACAGGGGTGAAGACATAAGGAACCTTTTTCAATCAAATCCATTAAATCTTAGTTTGTTAGGAAGATTTATGAAAAATACTTAAACAAAATTGAATCCTAATATCAGCGATAACATTTTCGGTTATTTGATACCTATGTCGGTAATAAATCTTATTTTATTTAATACGAGTGTTCATTAGTAATATAAAAAATACGAGTCGACGATTTCATTTGATAGTGACATTGTTTTATTCAAATTAATACCACAAATGACGGATTAGTTGTTTTAACAAATAAATTTCTTTTTTATGTCACATTCCTTACATTATTAGATGCTTAAATGTGTTGACTTGATGAGAATATATTCCTGACCGTAGACATTGTGTGAAAGCTGGTAATGGTGTATCACATTGGAGATCTGTTACTACAGGTGTACCTCAGGGTACAGTGCTAGGACCACTTTTCTTCTCTCTTTATATCCATGACATATTTAATGTAATTTGTAACTCTAAATTTAACATGTACACAGATTATTTCCAGATTTACCAGCACTTTTCATTTACTGGTTTGGTCAGTTATGTATTTCTTATGAACTCCGGCATGCAAGCTGTTAGCTCTTAAGCCTTTCGCCGTGGATTGAAACTGAACGAAAAAAACCCAAGTCATAATAATTGGTTACAGCAAACTTCTTAACAAACTTGACTCTAATAACATCCCGAACCTTTTTCTGCACAACCAGGCACTTGAATACAGTGACAAGGTACGTAAACTTAAGGCCTTGGAATGGGCTAAACAAGTAACTAAAATGTGTAACAGAGTGTTAGCTGGCATACACAGTTTGAAACAGTTTGCACTTTAACTGCCACTGAATGTCAAAGTGTTGCTAGTAAAGGCTTTAGTTCTCACTCACTTTAATTACTGACACATTGTGATAAATGACATGTCTGCCGAGCTCTCTGAGAGATTTCAACGTGCACAAAATTACTGTATGAGATTTATATTTCACAATTCAAGAAGAAATCATGTAACCAAATGATCAACTATCTTTACTAAAATTAAAGAGGCTCTATGAATTCCACATAATTTCTTTCATGCAAAATGTATTGCACACGAAGTTTCCTAAATATCTATTGATAACTTCAAGTTTTTGTCTCATACAAGTGCCCGGGAAACACATAGGGGTGTTTCGCTTCTTTGTATTCCTACTCATAGACCTTCAATATTCAATAAATCATTTACAGTAAATTCTTGCCATATGTGAAATACATACTTAGATGAACATTGATAATTATCAATCATTCATTATCAATCTTTTACCTTCAGGGTGGACATTATCAAGTCTTTCTCTGCGGGACCTGTGGGTCCGATGATGGCCGTTGGTGTTTGGCGGACATCTGGAGGTAAAGCCTTTCTCCTACGGGTCCTATGGTGGCCGGTGGTGTTTGGCGCACATCTGGAGGTAAAACCTTTCTCCTGCGGGACCTGCGGGTCTGATGATGGCCGGTGGTGTTTGGCGCACATCTGGAGGTAAAGCCTTTCTCCTACGGGTCCGATGGTGGCCGGTGGTGTTTGGCGCACATCTGGAGGTAAAGCCTTTCTCCTGCGGGACCTGCGGGTCTGATGATGGCCGGTGGTGTTTGGCGCACATCTGGAGGTAAAGCCATTCTCCTGCGGGTCCGATTATGGCCGGTGGTGTTTGGCGCACATCTGGAGGTAAAGCCTTTCTCATGCGAGACCTACGGGTCTGATGATGGCCGGTGGTGTTTGGCGCACATCTGAAGAATACGTACGAATGTTGCTTGTGATTTTTTTTAGTTTTTATAATCGGCTATCACGGCAATCAATGTGTAATTGAGCGTGTGAGTAGAATTTCATTTTGATTTCCTAAACGTTTTAATTTATTTTATATTTGTAAATACATATATAATTTCATTATTATTATTAATATTACTCACTTTAGGCATAATTAATTATTTATTGTATGGTATTAGTTTATGTTACTTTCATGCAGAACTAATGACTTATTTAAATAGGAAATTGTAATTATTTTTGTATCTGGTTAAGTGGAAGAAGAGTCTTCTTAATTCCAACTTCGTCTGATTAAATAAAGACGTTTCCATTTCAATTCATTCAACAATATAATTAAAACATTGCAAATAAACATATAATTAATGTAATGCGTTTTGAGAAGACAGTGATTAGCAGTCTTGTGATGTCCAGACAAGCATACGTTTCTAAAGCCAGTCGGTGAGTAGGAGGAAAGTCCTTTGTCTTACAAGGATCCTTAGCTCCAACAAAAGAGGACTCTTTTAAGATTTTTGAATTCTCTCCCTCACTCACATTTCTAAGCTCACAATACTTCTTTGTACATATATGCAAGAATGAAAAATGCAGTGTAAGACCCATTATTTGTAAAATTTATTTTTACTATAGCACTATTGACGAAGAACTAACGTTTCTGTAATAATTGTCATATACATAAATATACTAAACAAACGTAGAAAATGAAGTCAATAGTATATTGAAGAAAATTGTATATTCTAGCCAATACTACAATGTCAGATAAATATTATTATCAAATGTTATAAACTTAATTCGTCAACATTGTTAGTTCGACGTACTGCAAATTACTTTATTTATTATTATTATTATTATTTTTTCACTATTATTTTTTATTTTCATGGCTACACTATTTCGATAGACAACGTTGGTCTAGCAGTTCCAGATTTTTGGACTTTTAGTTCAAGTGATTTTTGGAATGTGTAGTTTTTAGATGTAGTTTAGTTCTCCAAACATACTTCACATAATACATTTTTTCAATAACGCTTACCGCAACTTTCTAAGGATGATGTTAGCAGCATATCAATTGTTGCATGTGTGACTAAACTCACGCTGAGCTAATTTGACTCCGCTACTTGATAGCTGCATATTTGGGCCTCTGAGCAGTTCCAGACGCTTGAAAATAATTATAATAATACAAATACAAACGTATCAAATAACTTACTCTTAAGTGCATAACACTTAGGTATCGACTCCCAAGTCATTTCAAGTCCCTAACCTCTTACTTTTTGAACTGATTAAACTGCACATTTCATTTATACAGCTCACATTATTTCAGTACATAGTCTAAGTTTTGTTCTATATAAAACTTCTAATAAGTTTCCAAAATTCTATAAATAGGATGCTTAACAATTTTTAAACGAAAGTTATCATGTGACTTTAGTCAAAGTTTTGCACTTTTTCAATGAAAACTATTCTTTGAATAAATATTTAAAGCCTACAATCTACATCCTCATTGCAAGATTTTATTAGAGTTTAAAAAGTGTGAATTCAAAATTATAAATGGATCCGGGTTTTCAAACGAACTCTTTAATTTTTATAACTTACAAATTTAATTGCTTATCTTTTTAATGAATGGAATATATAAAAAACACGTTATTTATCAAAACACAAACAAACAATTCTTAGAGCGAATTCAGTTCCTAAAATACAGATAAAATAGTTATTCGAAGAGAGTGCTAACTTTTAAAGAATATTTTAATAAAACATCTTTCACTTTATTACAGCTTATTACTCGTTAAGTTTCTGTTATGGCGTGTAGAGTAAAATTTTTTTTAATTAAGAGGTTATAGGAGGTGATGTTTAAAAAAAAATTAAATATTAGAAAATAAGATGTCAATGCTATATAATCATTTTATTTTGTGTTTTCAAGTTACAAAAAATAGTTAGTTTTATGGTATATAGAAAGAAAATATTAACTAAATACGATATTCTAAAAGTAATGTCACATAGAATCGCAAATAAAAAAGACGACTTTCTAATATTTTAATCGGAAGTATGCTATCATCCATTCAAACAAACATCACTTTCCCAAGTAGTTCATTTTCCTAGTATTCATATTGAAATGTGACTAAATATAACTATGTATCCCCAAACATGTAATAAAGTGAATATTTTAAATTTGAGTAAATCTTGTATATTTTCAGTTTTCTTTGAGAAAATTTACAAGTAAATGTTTGGGAAGGGTTTTGGTAATCCCTGAAGCGTCACAAGACGAGATTGAAGTCAAGTAATCCTCACGAAAATCCATTGAAAAATGGAAAATTTAAAACCTCAGAGGCGAGAGAGCGAACGGGTTCGTGGGAAGGCGGACAGCTGAGGCCTCAATTCGACGGCAAAAACCGCGGACAAAAACAAAGCAGCAGTGGTGAGATGAAAATCTTGTAAGACCGACAAAACACTTTGTATTCACATCTTGCCAGATCGATATGGCCATTGGTCTGAGGGAGAAACGTGTCTGTGGATGACAAGGTATCATAAAAACCACTATGTGGTACAAAGGTAATAGTCATACAGTCATTGAGCTAAGGGAAACCACGTGTATGGGGACGACAAAGTATGAGTAACATCACCATGTACGACAAAGGTAACAGTCATATTGTCCTTGAGCTAAGGGAAACCACGTGTCTGGGGATGACAAAGTATGAGTAACATCACCATGTAGGACAAAGGTAATAGTCATACAGTCCTTGAGCTAAGGGAAACCACGTGTATGGGGATGACAAAGTATGAGTAACATCACCATGTAGGACAAAGGTAATAGTCATATTGTCCTTGAGCTAAGGGAAACCACGTGTCTGGGGATGACAAAGTATGAGTAACATCACCATGTAGGACAAATGTAATAGTCATACAGTCCTTGAGCTAAGGGAAACCACGTGTATGGGGATGACAAAGTATGAGTAACATCACCATGTAGGACAAAGGTATTAGTCATATTGTCCTTGAGCTAAGGGAAACCACGTGTCTGGGGATGACAAAGTATGAGTAACATCACCATGTAGGACAAAGGTATTAGTCATATTGTCCTTGAGCTAAGGGAAACCACGTGTCTGGGGACAACAAAGTACGAGTAACATCACCATGTAGGACAAAGGCAATAGTCATATTGTCCTTGAGCTAAGGGAAACCACGTGTCTGGGGATGACAAAGTATGAGTAACATCACCATGTAGGACAAAGGTAATAGTCATATTGTCCTTGAGCTAAGGGAAACCACGTTTCTGGGGATGACAATGTATGAGTAACATCACCATGTAGGACAAAGGTAATAGTCATATTGTCCTTGAGCTAAGGGAAACCACGTGTCTGGAGATGACAAAGTATGAGTAACATCACCATGTAGGACAAAGGTAATAGTCATATTGTCCTTGAGCTAAGGGAAACCACGTGTATGGGGATGACAAAGTATGAGTAACATCACCATGTAGGACAAAGGTAACAGTCATATTGTCCTTGAGCTAAGGGAAACCACGTGTCTGGGGATAACAAAGTATGAGTAACATCATCATGTAGGACGAAGGTAATAGTCATACAGTGCTTGAGCTAAGGGAAACCACGTGTATGGGGATGACAAAGTATGAGTAACATCACCATGTAGGACCAAGGTAATAGTCATACAGTCCTTGAGCTAAGGGAAACCACGTGTCTGGGGATGACAAAGTATGAGTAACATCACCATGTAGGACAAAGGCATATAGTCCTTGTTGTGAGGGAACCCGTATGTATGAGGATGACAAGGTACGAGTAACACCACCATGTAGGATAAAGATAATAGGCATATAGTCCTTGTTCTAAGGGAAACCACGTGTCTGGTGATGACAAGTTGAGTAACACCACCTTGTGGGACAAAAATAATAGTCATATAGTCCTTGTTCTAAGGGAAATCACGTGTCTGGTGTCTGGGGATGACAAGGTATGAGTAACACCAACTTGTGGGACAAAAGTAATAGTCATACACTTCTTGTTCTGGGGGGAGAAACTATGTGTCTGGGGATGACAAGGTGAGTCACACTACCTTGTGGGACAAATTAACAGTCATACAGTCCTTGTTGTGAGGGAACCCGTATGTATGAGGATGACAAACTACCTTGTGGGACAAAGGCATATAGTCCTTGTTGTGAGGGAACCCGTATGTATGAGGATGACAAGGTACGAGTAACACCACCATGTAGGATAAAGATAATAGGCATATAGTCCTTGTTCTAAGGGAAACCACGTGTCTGGTGATGACAAGTTGAGTAACACCACCTTGTGGGACAAAAATAATAGTCATATAGTCCTTGTTCTAAGGGAAATCACGTGTCTGGTGTCTGGGGATGACAAGGTATGAGTAACACCAACTTGTGGGACAAAAGTAATAGTCATACACTTCTTGTTCTGGGGGGAGAAACTATGTGTCTGGGGATGACAAGGTGAGTCACACTACCTTGTGGGACAAATTAACAGTCATACAGTCCTTGTTGTGAGGGAACCCGTATGTATGAGGATGACAAAGTATGAGTAACACCACCATGTAGGACAAAGGTAATAGTCATATAGTCCTTGTTCTAAGGGAAACGACGTGACTGGGGATGACAAGATATGAGTAACACCTACTTGTGGGACAAAGGTAATTGTTATACAGTCTATGTTGTGAGGGAAACCATGTGTCTGGGGATGACCAGGGTAGTAACACTACCTTGTGGGACAAAGGTAATAGTCATACATTCCTTGTTGTGAGGGAAACCGTATGTATGAGGATGACAAAGTATGAGTAACACCACCTTGTGGGCAAAGGTAATAGTCATATAGTCCTTGTTCTGGGGGGAAACTATGTGTCTGGGGATGACCAGGTTAGTAACACTACCTTGTGGGACAAAGGTAATAGCCATACATTCCTTGTTGTGAGGGAAACCGTATGTATGAGGATGACAAAGTATGAGTAACAACACCACCTTGTGGGACAAAGGTAATAGTCATATAGTCCTTGTTCTAAGAGAAACCACGTGTCTGGGGATGACAAGGTATGAGTAATATCACTATGTAGGACAAAGGTATTCATACAGTCATTGTTCTGAGGGAGACCACGTGACTGGTGATGACAAGCTATAAGTAAAACCACTTTGTTGGACAAAAATAACAGTCATATAGTCATTGTACTGAGGGAGATCACGTACATAAAGATGAGAAAGTAAGAGTAACACTACCATCTGGGACTAAGGTAATAGTTAATCAGTCATTGTTCTGAGGGAGTAGATGCATCAGAAGATTACAAGGCAAGAGTAACACTACCATCTGGGACTAAGGTAATAGTTAATCAGTCATTGTTCTGAGGGAGTAGATTCATCAGAAGATTACAAGGCAAGAGTAACACTACCATCTGGGACTAAGGTAATAGTTAATCAGTCATTGTTCTGAGGGAGTAGATTCATCAGAAGATTACAAGGCAAGAGTAACACTACCATCTGGGACTAAGATAATAGTCAATCAGTCATTGTTCTGAGGGAGTAGATTCATCAGAAGATTACAAGGCAAGAGTAACACTACCATGTTAGGTATTAGGGAATGCCAAGTTTGACTCCTGGAAAGGTTTTACTGATGAGCTAAACAGCTTGAAATATGTAGCCGGACTAAACAAAGTACTGGCTTCAAAACCTCTGATCCGTCTGGGGCTAGTAACATGTGTTAAAGCCCTCGGCTAAGAGCTATACGGGTGTGCTGGTACCTTCCCAGACATATTGTCATCTTATGTGGTGATGTGGGTTATCAACCAATTCAGCACTAATAACCTGGGTGAGACGGCAGGTACTCTCGGTTATAAAACTGCTTTGTGAATTGATCGGTGACATTGTGGGATATGGTTATGTACCGACGGCTTTGGTGGTGAGCAAAGTATTGTTTATCCCAAAGCGAAACAAATCTGACTATAGCCAAGCTAAGGCATTGATAGCAATCAGTCTTTCTCTTTGTTATTTCCGGCATGGGCTCCTGCAGACAACTTTTTCACTGGAATCAGCATGCCAATTATTCTAGTAAATCGTGATCACTGCCCTCAATGAACTCGTATCTAGAACATAGAATGTATGAGAGAACGAGGAGGTTGCTCTGTGCTTTTCTAGAGATATCGAGGGTGCTTTTGATAAACATCTCATGAAACCATAGCTAGTAGTGAGTGTCAAAGAGTGAGGAGTTCCATCCAGATTGTGAAAATGGATGGGTCATATTCTCTGCTCCAGACAGGTTAGTGCTTTCCTCATCAACGTGACCAGACAGGTCCTGACGGCTAGAAGATGCCCACAGAGTTTGGTACTCTACCCAATAACGTGGAATCTGGTGGTTGATGACCTTTTGATATGATTAATGGTGGCCACTTACCGGTGGCTTCATACAAGGATTTGAGGATGACATAGCTTTGATGGTAATTAGTATTGTGGTACTATTTCTAGCATAATGGCTGAAAGCTTGGAACAGGTAAGCAGATGGGTACCATGGAATGACTTTCGGTCCAAAAATACTATAAGAAAGGCAATCACGAAAAAAGGGACCTTGGAGCTTAAAAAACACAAAAGAGAGTTCCACTGGGCCATTCCGAGAAAGCTAAATATCTAAGGGTAACCTTTATTGAAAGCTTCTTTGGAACTATCATTTTTCTACTGTTATTAATAGAGCGAAGTAAGCGTTCTTAGCATCCAGACTGCACTAGTGGTTTACAGTGGAGGATGAGGCTGGCTCTACGAGGCATTCTTTCACTCATAGATCTGCTATGGGGCTCTTGTGTGGTGGAACAAGGCTATTCAGAGCTCGGCGAGTAATAAGCGTGCCGAGAGGGATGTGGCTAGTATGTTCAATTAAAACTGGTGCGTTTTGAAGCACCTACGGCATCACTCGGTGCTGCTTAATTTACTGCCACTTGACCTTCTCTTACGGTGGAATGCAAGGATGGCAACCTAAAAGCTGAACAGTGCAGGTAAGATCATGAGGAGCTGATCTAAATCTGGCCACTCACGAGCCATTTAAAATGAACTGTACAGCAGAAAATTGGACATGGTACCAGATATCATAAACACAAAAATCGCATTCTTCAGACCATACCTGGGAGTACTGGAGACTAAGGATAGCAACAATCCCACCTCCAACCGAAATCGTCTAGTACACTAGTACACGGAGCACTGTCATGGAGGGTTGGGCTGGGTAGGGGGCCCACTTTCCCTCTACTGAGACTTGCCAATCGGAGATGCTTGCTGAACAATCTATCAAGCCGATATATTTACCATTCTTGTCTGCACCCAACAAGGGTTCGCAAAAAATTCAGGGGCAAACAGATCTGTATTACTTCAGGCAGTCAAGCCACGCTTAAAGCACTTGACTCTTGCCAATTTACTTCAAGACTCACCTGGGAGTGTTTTCGAACACTGTGTGCGTTAGCCCGCCTCAATAACGATGTGTATTCCAGGGTATAGCGGCTTCATAGGCACTGAATAGGCTGAACACTACATTCTGATGACTTTATTCATATGGCCCAAACCAGTATGTGGAATTGGACTTACCTCTGCCATGCCTGGAATAATTCATTTGTCACTAAAGTAAATAACAGTGGTTTTACGTCAAAGTATTTGCAAATCTCTGGTGTGGGGACTCAACCCAAAGTTGATTAAGTCAATCACCATCATAAATTGAAACGACATCAAGATAGTGACTGTTTACAATAATGGGCACGACCACTTCAGGAAATTAAGTGTATGTCTCTCTACACGATTGTTAGAGTGTATGTCTAGCAACGATTGGTATCTACAGAGAAGACATTAGATTCCAGTTTTGTGGGCTAAGAAGCTTTTGAGTCTGCCGAACAACTGTTGGCTAAATGTGAACCTCTGGAGCTTAGGAGAAGAAAAATTGGGGTTGAGCTCTCAGAGGAAAGAGTGGTAGCTAGTCTGAGGGTAAAGATTATAAAGCAGGATAAACAGCTCGGAATACCCCATTCTAGAAGGTAACATAAGGAGCACAATAAACCAAAGGTAGAAGTATATTATTGGAATAGCCTCAGAGCTCCCCTTAACCAAATTAAAATAGCACCATGCGGACAAAGTTAATAGTCATTGTTCTGAGGGAAAACACGTGTCTGGGGACAACAAGGTGGGGACAACAAGGTATGAATAACAGTACCTTGTGGGACAAAGGTACTTTTATTGCTTACAAAACGTCATAAAAATCATTGTTACGAAGAAGACGACGTAATGGGGATGGCAAGGTATCAGTCAAGGGGTCGTATTGTCATTAGTGTGAGAGAGGACACGTGTCCCCATTAGTAACACCAATGAATACAATTAACAACAAGATACGATACCAAGGTAATTTGAAGGGTAATTTGGAGGAAAGCTTAAAGTAGAACTCAGTAATGAAATACGCGTTAGCTTATTGGTTTGTGGTAGAACTTAACGCTCAATACCACAACGGTAGAAGAGATATTTATCTAATTAAAATAAGTTCAATTGCAATAAATTAGGGATACAGAGTAAAGACAAGATTGTAATGTATGCTGATGACACTACGGTACTTGTAACCAGACACACAATAAGTCAAATGGGGTAAACGATGAGAAAAACTATGAAAATATTATATGGAGTGGGTAATACTACTGTACGTGTATGGGTGGGCGGGTGGGTCAATACTATTGTACGTGTATGGGTTGGTGGGTGGGTTAGTACCACAGTAAGTGTATGGGTGGGCGGGTGGGTCAGTACCATAGTACGTGTATCTGTGAGTGGGTGGGTCAGTACCATAGTACGTATATGGGTGGGCGGGTGGGTCAGTACCACAGAACGTGAATAGGTGGGCGGGAGGGTCAGTATACACATGTATATTGTATCATAGTATATTTTCAAATACATCTTGCTTTTCATTTGCTAAAGATGTTTCATCATTAGATATTCAAGAGTCAACATAATCCAAATCCGTATTATCCGATTATATTGATGGAAAGTAAGAGTTGTACTCATCAAAAACACAGATCAACATTTACATAGAAGAAAGTTAATAATACCTGATAAAGGTACATTAAAAACTCATATTTGTAAACAATATGTTTGTATCCTTAAGATCCAATTGATAATAATATGAGGGAAGTATATTACATGTTGTTTGTATCTGATGAAAAAATCCAGGAATTATTAAAATGTTCCTTAACCACAACTACCTAATCTATTTTTTAGGAGAACTATGCGTTTTTCCCCTTTCCGTGCTACTTCCCACTGTTGAGTAACTTTTAAATGCACAAAAAATCTCAAGGTCAACTCCTTCCAATTGTCCCAGCTCCAAAGGGAGTGCACCCAATTGTCAAATTGGGAGGCCAACATTCAAAGTCAGAACCAGTGCATTTGCATTCCGATGTCTCAATAGCGCAGCCGCAGAAGAATCGCCGGAAGTGCATGACTATAGCGAGTTTCCGGTTGCGGCGTGTCAGAGTCGTGTCACTCCTCCAGACAAGGCCACTGTTGGTGCACACGCACGCACGCACGATCGTGCATTCTCAGAGGCCGTCGACGACCGTCAACCTCACTTCTGGCTTGATTGACTCGATCACGCACCTCTCGGACACGGAGGGCTTCCTAATGATTTCCTCGGACTTGCTGATGTAAAGGCAGGAAGGAATGGCTGTCAACGCCAACGGTATACCCATCTATTCCCAAAAAGCGTATTTCTTTTAATCAAGCTGCCCTTAAATACTTGGTAAGCTTTAATCCGAGTTCCCACTACGCAAAAAGTTACTAAAAACGTGTTTTACAACAGAGTTGCACTACAAGTTTGAAAACGGAATCATAAAAGGCGTACAACGTTGCATAACAAAACCAAAAATCGTGTTTTGCAACAGGTTGCAGCCTTCTCTGCTCGAGTCGAGAATGGTCAAAAGAGATCTGTGTTTAATAAACTTGTTTAAAATAATTTGTGTGCAACTTGATAACTTGATGACTTTTAGTGCTGAAAAAACACTCGATCAAGTAGCCCAAGAATTTAAATTCCTGCTCCCACTCCAAAATTTTTCTCGAGATGAATATAATGAGCTGCAGAAGAAGACAGTTAATCAGTAGAGATGAAAGTGTTGTTACGAAAAAATAAAAACTAGAATCACTTAGTGAAAATCACCACCACTGTATTTCTTGCTCGCTTGCAACGAAGGGCGTACCCAGAATTGTCTGTTAGCTCTTACATTTTTTACACAGCTTACAACCACACAAGCATTACCAGCGTCCGTGATAATATAACCTCTCAGTGCTTGAAGCCATCAAGGCAACTAGCAATATAATATGAACTAAACATGTAGCATAAAACTGTTGTGCAGGAAATAAATTTGTCTATAATCTGCAAAAAAATTTTGAAAAAGTTCAATGAACAAAAGTAAGAGGTTTACAAAACAAAAGTTTTGTAAATTTTGTTTAAAATAAACAAAGGTTTACCAAACAAGTTGCATATTGTGAACGCGGTTTTACTAGTCCGATTACTTATGTTCTAATTCAGGTAAAAACTATAATGTTAAAATATCGCTGTCCTTAAAAATTCAATCTATATACCATCACTCTCAAGAAAGAAAAGGAAGAAAAGAAAAACACCCAAAAGGTATTATCATATGAATGTGACATAAGTACCGTGCAATCGTAGAATGAGTGGATGGGCTTATCAAGTACAGGACCGTACAGAAAACTTTACTGTAAATGGAAGTGAGGAAGTATTTTTCCATAAGAACTCCACGTCTCAAAAAAAAAAAAAAAAAAAAAAAAAAAACGAATTTGATTTTGGTCATACGTACTGGTAAAAACCAAAAAAGTTAGATCAAGATTTGTTACAGGTGGAATAGTTCGAGTGAAACATAATATACCTGAACCTACGTTATGTTCGTTAACATTTTCATCTATAATAAGGTAAATATTGTAAATAAAATAACACAAATAAATATTCTGTGATGATTTCAATAAGTTTAAAAAACGTTTAGTTGTCTATAACTTGGTTAATAGATTCCTGTGTTATGTTGTATTAAGCATGCGAGTTAAAAACTCTGGTATATTATCTACTGTTACAGTTGTACTGGCTGTAGTGATATTTATATCAATACGTCACAAAGAAGAAAGAAACATATGTCGTTTCCAATAGTGTACTGAATGGGTGTAGTCGTTAGTTCTCCAGTTCACCGTGTAGATGGCAGGCTAACGTAGTGAGCCCTCTCCTCATCCACTTCAAACCTCAATGATTAACGTAGTCATCATTAATACAAATGTAATAAAGATTTACAATAGTGGTAACTGCCAATAGCGTTCACTGCGAGAGTAAGAAAGTGACCTCTGATCATTCATCTCTGCGCAAAGGTATTGTAAATAAAAAATTGTCAGGTACAGTTGTTATACACGGTGTTCTTTTTAAACGTAACCCATGATTTCAAATACAAATGACTAACAAAACATATATCTATAACATTTTATCATTATTAACATTTATTACTACAAGTTACATGGTGTTAATGACAATTTTGTTTAGGTTGGTGTTCAAATACACAGTATTAGCATTTATACAACGTTCTGTCCTCTTTAGTAAATTTCTGGACACCTTTTTCAAAGTTTGTTTAAAACTACATTTCTAACCTCAACTTAATGACATTGCACGAAACCCAAATAACGTGAACAACAATACCACAATGCATAGCCGAGGAAGAAGAAGGACCAGGGCTACCAACCTATGAACTTGTAAGTTGTAACTATCTTTAACCTTTATTTTATCTACTTGTAATTAGGGTTGCGTTTTAAAAGAAACACTCTGTATTAAATGTGAAGATTTATTTGTAGTAGTAATGCGTATACACAATTGGATCTCTCACACGTAATTCAGGCAACGCATGGAATTTAATTACGTAAATACGATAATTAATGATGTAATTGTAAAATAACAAACATAGGCTACTCAACTCTAGAGACTTTATCATTTCGACATCATGTTTCCAAAGCATGTTCAAGTTAACAATAAAAATTATTTATGTATGAAAGTAATTTGTTGAAGATGAATTTTTTATAATTTGTTAATTTGTTCGTGATGGTACATGCTAATTTATGAAGGTGAACAAGCGGTGGAAATTCCCAACAAATTGACAGTTACTAACGGATGCATTTGATTTAGTACATTGTAAAAATTTTCACGAGTGAAAAACAGTATAAATTCATCTCCAACAATATACATAAATGGGTTATATAATAATAAGTACGTGTTTTAAATAGTGTCTTACGATTGTGTAAAATGAATGTTGGTGATTTGTGTACTGCAGTTTCTACTTGAAGTTATTAACGGGGTATTTTATAAAGGGGCATTTTAATTGAGACATGATCAGTGGAGAGTTTTGACGTAGAAACCGGACCACAGCTTTATATCTGATTCTGTGGGCTGTGTTGAAAAGATTGATCCCAGGTTCTGTCATATAATGACCTTGAAACCAGGAATATTAAGTTTGGGAACTGCAAACTTATCTAATAATATCAGTGATTATCTGTGCCGAGTGGACGAAAATTCATCGAGGGGCCCGTCGTCCAATAATGAGCCTATCGTACCCAAGCACTCGTTTCCATCAGGATTACATTATACTAGAAATATTACCACAGTGAAGTGCTCTCGCCGGCTGTACTAATGCGGTGATGGACTGTAGGCAAACATATGTCTTGTACAGCTGCTTGCCCATTAAAATCAGACTAAGATTAGCATAATTTTATGCTATTTTAAGCATAATTTTTCTACTCTTCCAACACGTTCGTACATTTTCCTATTTTATCTATCTGTCCATTGCTTCTTCCCACTCTTTATTTAATTCAACGTCTGAATTCTTCTACTACTCCACTTATTTCTTTTCACTAATTTTTCCAGGGCCAACCTCAGCATTCCCTCCTTCCCTTGAAGGATATGGCCTTTCCAGTTTCTCTATCTTTTCTTTGTGATATGTAGAATTTATCCTCGCCAACTCTTCTCAATACCTTTTCATTTCTCATCTTGTCTGTGCATTTGATTCCTTCACAGAGAAAAAGGGAAAGAGGTCAAATTCAAAGTGCGCTAAATGTGTGTCGAGTAGTTAGTTTTTCATTTTGCCAAGCATATGGAACAGACATTACCTTGCAAAGTAGTCTCTTCATTATTCCCCCCAAATACTCAAGGATAAATGTAGTAATTATTACATCAGATTTATACACATGTGCATGTAATCTGTTTGTAATTGCTTTTGAGCTATTCGCTTACCCATAAGAAAGCGACCTCCGTTTCTTTTTCTCTGCGATTCCTTCAATTATTCTCTATGTCCACATTTCTTACCTTCTTTGAATATTTGATTCCTTCCATTATCCTTCCATGTTCACATTTTAAATGCTTCTACCATCTCCATATATGTCATTCTCTAAGCCATATTTCTGTTCCATATAGGAAAATACTCCATAAAGAGCACTTCAATCGTTTTGTAACTTACCCTATGCAAAACAATAATTGTTGGATATCATACTTTGCTAACTTTGTTATTAAGAGCTAAACAATATAAACTCAATCATCCTAAAAATATTGAACAGTAAATAGTTTGTACGTAAATATTTGCAGAATTAAAGTGAAAAAGCAAAAATCCTTCGTAAAGAAGTCATATAAACACGAATAAAAATTAAATTTACATTTAACATACAGGAATTGAAAATTATGCTAACTAATTAGGAAAAAATTTAAAAATAAACAAAATGTGCTTTACTAAAATTTCATAATATTGACAAAAAGGTTTCCTTAAAAAAGTTTCTGTTATACATATTTTTATTGATTTTTCTTTGACGTCATAAAATACAAACTCGATTTCCATAGAATCAAGAAAATCACAGTTGTTAAACAAAGTTTATATATTATCATAAATCTACACAACATTAGAAATGCCATTTGTTTTATTAACTTGATAATGTTCCTTGTCTGATGAGTTAAACGTAAAGCTATTATACTATTACAATGAACTCTCAAGAGTTAGACGTGTAGACTTAAGTCACAACAAATAAATTGTACAGAGGCTGTTTCAGCACGATATTATGACATCCCTGAACACGTAAAGAGGAAACATCTAAGATTTTTCTCAACAATAAAGCACGCAGGGGGAACAATGTTTCTACTTTCATTACTTTAAAAGCGCCCAAGTTTGTCGTTTGTGTTTTTGTTTAAGGGTTCCCTCTTCAGACGAGACACACGGAAATTTCACTGTCAGTCAGTTGATTGAACAATACAGCCCACTCACGAAGGCCCACTTGTGGGCGTCTTTGACAATGTCTTCGGCCATATTCGTAATCTTTTGTTTGTTTCCAACTTAAAATACATGTTACGCCTGGAGATTTCTGCACTCTTTCTTCGAGATTTTCCTATAATGTAACCACTTAAACAGCTATCGTAATTTTGTTTAAATGGTTTTGAGTTTTGAAAATTTTGTCAACAGACATGTTAGTTAATGCATAAATGGTTTGTTATACATTAAATACTGATATTGCTGCCTTTAATTACAAATATATACGAGTGTAATCATATCATAAACTAAAGAAGCTAACTTCTCTTTTTTTGGTTTTACAAACGCCAAATTTATACACATACTTTTTTATAAATAGTGTGAATTTTCTTCTTACTTTACTCCAGTACTTGACCTTTATTGAACACGAGCAGTATTCGCTGCTAGCTTATTTTGGGGTTCAAACCTTGGACATTGCACTCCGCAGTCCGAAGGCTTATCCACAAAACTGGACTACCATGTCAGCAGGGTTCAAACATCTCAGCCTTCAATGATAAACTAACTTAAAACTACTTTTTTAAAATTTATATGAAATAAAAATATTAATCTATTTCACAAGTAATTATTTAATCTAACATCTAGAGGTGTTACAAATGAGTCCGGCAAATTAATAGAGCGATAAAACTTAATTTTGTCAATATCATTGGTGAAATTTACATCCTGAACTTTAAAACTACAATGGCGTTGAAGCTATATGAACAGTGCTTGGATTTTAATCACTGTGCATGATCTACGCCATGGAATTAACTAGCAGGAAATTGCCTGGTACGTGTGCTCGAGATTGTGCTGGATGTTAGGATAGCGTTGTCCTTCACAATAACTCACTCTCCTGGGGATATGCACCTCCAGTCATCGTCACTTGAACACGATCCCTCTCCGAGAGCTCTTCTAGAGATAGGTTTCTCTAATTGGTGATTTCAAATGACTTCCAAGGGTCCCTTTAACAAGAAATAAGCACATCCCAGCGTGTTATTCAGAGTGGAAGTCTTAGGTAATTCGATTGATACGTCATGGATTGGCAGACTCATTACTTGTAATTCATATGATAGTGATTCCTTTTGAGGGAAAACTTAGTGCGTTTGCTGATGACTTGGCAATTTTAATTATGGACTCGGAATGGGACCGTATTGAGAATAGAATAAATTCAGACTTAAGATTACTGAGAAACTGGTGTAGCAATAATGGAATGATAATTAATGTTGATAAAACAAAGTACATAAATTTTTCTTTTAGAGGTCACAACTTTGAGAGACACCCAATTTATCACAAAATAAATTGCACAAACACCAGATGCGATTGTCCACACATTGAAAGTATAGATGATATAAAATATTTGGGAATAGTACTAGACGGTAAATTGAACTGGAAAAAACAAATAGATCAACTTAACCGCACATTGCGCTACAATATAAGAAAGTTTTACTATCTCAAGCGATTTTGTAATGTACAGTTAATGACATCACTATACTTTGCCCTTATCCACTCTCGACTGCAATACGGTATTACATTCTGGGGAGGTGCAAACAAATCAACCCTCGAACCAATAGTAAAAACTCAGAAATATTTCGTACGTATTATTCTTGAAAAAAATAAGCACCATCCTTCCTTCCCACTTTTCCAACAATTAAAAATATTACCGCTTAGGCATCTTTTTATTTACAAAGTCCTGAAAGAATTTTATATACGAAGTGGTAACAGAGAAAATTTTCAAAGCTACTACAACACTAGAGGGAATGCATTGAATAATGTCAGACAACCAAAGATTGTTAGAACTTGTTTTAAAAACTATTTCCTCTTTGTTGGACCGAAAGTATATAATCAGTTACCAACTGATCTTAGGAAATATAATGCTAGTGAATACTTTTCAAAAAGGATTAAACAATGGTTATTCACTTTTGACAATATTGAAACCCTTACAGTAGTTTTTTTTTTTTACAGTAGTTTTTTAAAAGTTATTTCAGTTGTATGTTTTTGTTATATTAATAAATGCAAGTTATTGTTATTTATTATAGTTATTATTATTTATTGTAGTTATTTATTTATTTATAGTTATTATTATTTATTGTAGTTATTTATTTATAGTTATTACTGTTTATTGTGGTTATTTAATACTAATACTAAGATTTGTTCAGATTTAATTATATTACGTCATGTTGTTCAGTTAAATATTAAATATATCAATCGCCACAGATGCGCCGCTCGTGTGTGAATGAAATGAACATTGATTGAGCCTGACTCACTAGAAAGTGATGTAAAAGAGACATTTTTGATGTACTAACCATCTTTACTGGCTGCCCACCCGCCCACCCATACACGTATAGTGGTATTGACACACCCACCCACCCATACACGCATAGTGGTATTGACCCATCCACCAACCCATACACGTATAGTGGTATTGACACACCCGCGCACCCATACACGTATAGTGGTATTGCCCCATACACGTATAGTGGTATTGACCCACCTGCCCACCCATACACGTTTAGTGGTATTGACCCATCACCCACCTGCCCACCCATACACGCATAGTGGTATTGACACACCCGCCCTCCCATACACGTATAGTGGTATTGACCCACCTGCCCACCCATACACGTTTAGTGGTATTGGTTAGATGGTTAGAAATTCCTGTATATATGTTAAATTGAAACTGTATATGTAGTATGTTTTTGCAGGAAATAAATTATTCTATTCTATTCTATTTACCAAACTGCCAATCCACCACTAGAAAGTCAACAGCCCAATAATAGACATACATTCTTACCATCAGCTGTTTAAAAGATCTAGCTCTATTTCAACTGAACGGTTCGTAACTATTATGATGATGAGTCATAGTGAACACTGTATGATACCAATGTAGTGGACCATAAGTTGATATTAAGAATTTTTGAAGTTATACTTCTTTGCGCCCGTTAGACACTTTGGGATGGGATGTTGGTCGAGAAACCGCGTCACGCTGAAAAGTAAGAACAAATTTTTAAGAACTATCGATTAATCGATTGTTAATCGAAGAAATTACTGATAATGATAATATAGGTGTATAATATAATAATGAAGTCACGTATAATATATTGAAGATAAATATATTGAATAATATTGAAAAATGTCTTATATTTCATTTATATATCCTGTCTGTTTGTGTGCGTGAGTGGGTGTATAAGAATGGCCAAAGAAGTATAACTTCCACCGTGTGGTCCGACGCACACCCAATTTTTTTAATTTAGAATTGTAAAGAATGATATTTAAACTTTCACGTATTTAACTGTAAACATGTTTAAAATTTACGAGTATTTACAACAATCATCTTATGGTCCCCTAGAACAGTTCTTTAGATATCAAAAAACACTCCGTGTCACGATTCGATCATTATTAAAGATCATTCGATCATTATTAAAGTCGAATCGTTGAAATAGACACCGATGTTTTTGCCGTATATCGTTGTCTGAAATAGCCAAAACTTAAATTACAATGCCAGCAGATACAATTTTTCTTAAAAATGGTTAAACTAAAAAGCTCGTTTATGCATGAGAAACGTAAAAGTACCTTAAAAAAGATTCAGTTCAAAGTAATTATGAATGTAATTGTATCAAATTAGCAGTTTAGTTTTTTAATACATTCAAAACAATTTACGGTTCTCTTCTGTCAATACTCCAGCTATTAAACGGTAAGAATAGTTGTAGCACATTTTCATATGAAACTGGTGTATTCCATGTGATCAGAATTAAATTATCTTTAAGATGGCAACAAATATCATATCATAAAGCCCAGAGTGCACTCTATGATCTCATACGCATTCCTAATAAGAATCGTTAGATAGAAAAGGGTTGTATAAGAAAGCCATGCTACCAAATAGGGAAAAAGCTTCAAATTACTAACAATATACAACGAAAATTTAAACATATAAACCGCAGAAACTATTTTGTACCAATAGAATTTAATATCTAGAATACAAACAAAAGTTAAACGGACGCTGTTCCCTAGACGGTTCGCTTTAGTTTCTCTGGTATAGAAACACAGATTTGCTAATCCAAAGCATTACAGACAAACATCTTACTTGATATTTCAGATGTATTTCCTACACAATGTCATTTTAATCGCCTACCTTGTACACGCTTGTTCACCCACAATTGATATTATGCAATATTTCCTCCTTATGATAAAGATCTTTTCCTTGGATAAAGGTAATTAGTCCCGACCATGATTGCTGCCAGCCTTAAGGCGTAAAGACGAGAGTAGCTCATTGTTATGTTTAATTTAGCATGTGATAGCACCAGGAAATAAGGGTGGCGGAAGAGAGAGGGTGTGAATTCCAAGCAGGTGGGTGCCGAGAAGGGGCAGGTGGTGCCCAAATCACTCCACGACAGACTCCCCAGGAGATCAAGTCATTCATCGTAAAGTTGTAGCCTTGTCCACCAGATGGTGCTGACACTAGGTTCTTTCATTCCGATTGTGGGTCAAAGACTTGATGAGAGATTCGTTCTACTCAGCGAACAAATTCGATCCGAGGTCATTGGATTTCCTGGGCGTATTTTCGAAGGATTTAAAGTGGTTGTGTTGTTTAGTAGCGAGAATATTCATACACGACTGTCACTAAAATAAAATTAAAAACAATTAATTTGTTGAAAATTATATTTCCATCAAACAATTTTTGGAAACTTTAATGTTGGCACATTTTGTTTTAAATTATAAAATGAAATGAAAAATGCCTTTATTGAACAGGTGGATTTAGGACTAATATTTCCTCTCTACCACTCACTAGACGTTGCAAAGTCTTGGACCTATCTCTTTAATCACGAGGATCATGGGTTTGTACGATTTTCAAATTACCAGAGGTAAGTATGAGATGAGGGATACAAAAAGGTAGTTGGACATTTACCATCATTACGTGAAAAATACCAATCACGACGTTTAGATTTGATAAAACCCAAACCTTTTTCAAGTGCTAAAAACTAAATTACATATACACAAACATGTTATAAAACTACTTTCTTAAACTAATCTACTTTAATAATTATCTACATTTTAACCTAGATCATAGAATGGGGTACAACAAAATGATCTTATACAAAATGTAAAAATGTTAACAGGGTTAAATTAATATGACCAATTAGGCGCTGCCCAGGTCACGATGTCAACGAAAATATGTTAAAACACAATTAAATTAATATTCAAATCAGACTGAAATAAGATTACATCAACTACTCGTAAATAAAATAAATATATGGTACCTGAAAAACAATATTAATTCAAAATAACATTAAACATGCACAAAAAATGATAAATGTAGATAATTATTAAAGTAGATTAGTTTAAGAACGTAGTTTTATAACATGTTTGTGTAGATGTAATTTAGTTGTTAGCACTTGAAAAAGGTTTGGTTTTTACCAAATCGAAACGTGGTGATTGGTATTTTTCACGTAATCATGGCAAATGTCCAACTACCTTTGTCTCCCTCATCTGATACTCCATCGTTAAAAAATTTCAAAAACAAAGAGTTAAGTATGTACCATATATGATGACTTGATTATTTCCTATGTTTTAAATATTTTTTAAAATAAATTTTCATCCATATTATTACTGCGTTGTCTATAGGAAATATAAAAATGAAGTGAAGTAATTAGTATCCTACAGTTAATTATAAAAGAATATTAATTAATAAATACACATAAGATTTGTAAATATCTTTGAGGACCTGATCTCTCCATCTAAGTCTTGGCCTGCCAAGGGGTCTTCTACCGTCTGGGTTCGATCGTTCAATATAATTAATAATGGAGGTATTTTATCACCTCCACACATGTCCAGCCCACCTTAGTCTTCTACTTTTCACTAATGCTACTATATCTGGGTGAGTGTATATTTCTCTTAATTCTCTGTTCTTTCTTATTCTCCATACATCTCCTTCGCATACTGGACCAAACACTTTTCTTAATACTCTATTTTCAAATACAATAAGCTTCTTCTCATATTCCTTTGTCAGTGACCATGTTTCAGCTCCATATAGTAACACAGGGAGGACTAGTGTATGGTAGATTTTGATCTTAGTTTTCCTAGACAATATTTTGGATTTAAGTAATTTCTCTACTGCCCAATAGGTCTTAGAGGCTAAGACTAGTCTATTTTGAATTTCGTTTTCCTCTTTTATGTTTTGTGCTAGCTTTATGCCAAGGTATTTAAACTCTTCGACTTTTTCAAATTCCCACTATTATGCACACATTTTAAATATGTAATATATTTTTACAACTAGAAAAATATTTTTTTTCAGAGCATTTATTTTATGGTGTCAAACCGATAGTAGTAAATAATTAAACAAAGAAGTGATACATTTCTCGACTTACACACAATTATTTTGAAACCTTATGTGCTGTAGTATAATTGAATCAAGTAAAATACAACAGCAATTATAAGTATTTTCAAACTCCTACAGAGCTTCTATCGATGAATTTAGAAAATAAACAGATATATAACAAGTAGGCTACTTATTAGTAAAGCATTCTAAACCAAATTTTAATTTTGTAATGTGTAAGGACGTCTTACACTGACAAATGGTTCGAACTCATGATTTTCATAGACGCTCAATATCTGAAGAGGAATTAAGATGCCCAAACGCTACCCGAACGACCGATGGTTGTTTTGCATTGTTTCATAATGTCTTTCATTATTTATTGGTTTATAAAAAAAAAATAATATGACGCTGGCAGTGTTTTAAAGCTTGTTAACGAATGAGTGCAGCACAAACATAATAAGAAGTTTAACCTCTTATATCTTTAAGAAAAGGTATTCGTTTAACCAACTGTGTGTCGAACGAATTAAAATGTGCTCAGGTGCTCAAAGAACATAAAGGCTCGTTTCAAAAAGTTCTTGATATGAAAGGCTTTTTATGGTGTGGATGAGTTCCTTGCACATGACTTGGCGACAATCTAATTGGCATAACTCACACCGGAAGTGGAATGGCTACTTACTTAGGTATGAGTAAGAGTGTGACTGCAACGTTGCATGCATGTATGTGACAATGTACAGGATGAATTGGAAGTGTTTATTTAGGTTAGATAGGATGACAGTTGTGATACAATCTTTATAAATTGCCTTCATGCAATATGGTAATTTGAATTTAGTTTGAATTTAAGACTTGTACAAGTAATCTTTGTGATGAACAGTGTTTTGCACCAAGCGTGAGAAAAAAGTAAAGGCAATGAAACAAAAGTAATGGCGATGAAACAAAAGTAAAGGCAATGAAACAAAAGTAAAGGCAATGAAACAAAAGTAAAGGCAATGAAGCAAAAGTAAAGGCAATGAAACAAAAGTAAAGACGATTCGTTTTACCAGAAGTAGTAGGTTATTGCTGAAGTCCAGATTTTTTTTATGGCAGATTGATTCGTGGAGAGGTCGTATAGGCTTTGAGCTCAGTGATCTATCTCATGTTGACTTTAATCATATCCACCTAGTAGTCATTAACCACCACCATTATCGTCATAATCATTATCATCATCATCATCATCATGGTTGGCTGAATGTTGAGTTGACAGGAGTTAGGTCAGTGACAAAAGGCTCTAAATGTTGAAAACAAAACCCGTCACATTGGCGTACTTCAAGGAATCATGATAGTGCCTCTGAACATTCCAGATAGGCCTCCACTTGGCGACAAATGTGTAATTAAAAACCAATTAAACCCCGATAAGAACTAAAACAACTTAGATCATAGCTAGTTGTAAAATATCGTGGCATCGCCTGCAACCCTCGCAATCAACGTACATGGACAGTTCAATGCCAGGAGGGACCGTAATTGGTCTAGACAGGAGTAATTGTGATAAAGACGTGGCTGTATGTCTGTCTGTCTTATCTGCCAGGCCGTCTACCTATAAGTGTACTGTATCTACATATTCCGGTCTGCCAAGAAGAGGCTGTCTTCAGCTCTCCTTGGTCCAGACAGTGTCTACTATTTACCTCAACGAATAACCTGAAGGAAGTTACTTTGGATTTAGACTTTTATTGTTCAGATATCGGCCCATGTTATCCTTTCTGTTTGAAATTAAAGTCTTACTTTTTATAGCCATTCTGGTTTAATTTCTGCCTTTTAGATTTATAGTTTTCCATATTAACTAAGTGATTTTTTTGCATTACGGTAAATGATTTGTTATTTTGAAGCATATAAAGTTTTTTTTATGGAAAATACGACAATTATTTGATTTAAAAAGTTACTGTAAAGCAATGTAGGCATATACATGTCATAAAATAAAGACAACATGTAGCGTTTACGAACGTCAGAACAAGATTAATCAATACACGATACCATATTATTTTTATAACAATCATATAGTTATTTTTATAAAAATATTTTTATTTAAAAATAATAATTTGAATATATTTAACCAACCAATATCAACTCGATCTCAACTTCACTAATATTTACAAGATAGATGATTTTGGCATGCAATATTTAGCTTTTCCAATCAATAGTGTCCATACATTGTTGAACTCATAAATTGTAAAACTAGTTGGCTAGTTAATGATGCTAACTTCTTGTTCAATGGTCCATGACCTTACTATACCATACAAATATAATGGTATAGCGTTTAAAACTATTTTAATGGGAATCCAAATAGACCGACTTGCAAACCAGAGTCTTAACTCGCAAATAGACAAGCAGTTGGTAATATTCAATAGAATTTAGTTTTTCTTAACATAACTCTAAACAGAAAACTTATTTCAAGGTTCTAAAACATCTTTAATTATTAATTTGATATTCTGAAAAACTTAAAACAATAACTCTCTCTTGTAGTAATATTTTTTTGAGGAAATGGAAGTAGTCCGGCATAATGTCACCGCTGAGGCGTAGTGCTGTATTACGGCTACTTGGGGAGGTAAATGTTATGGACATTGTAGGTGATCAATTTTGTTCACAATGCTCAATGTTTGCTAGCGTACTTGAGAAGTGAATGCGTGAAGGTAGTGTTCGGATATTGTCCAGAGTAATAACTGATTAACAGACCAATAAGCCTAACAGATGGTTTGCTCTGGTGATGTATCGCCATTGACATGTATATACTTAACAATAGTCAGTTATGTAAAGTATTTTTATGCATTATAAATTTCAATAACTTTATTTAACAAAAAACTTATCAGCAATGTAATTTGATCATTCAAGCAATAATATTCTTCCCCAATAATAAGTTGCTTGGCCTCATTTGTAAACTTAACGCTACTTATTTTTGGATGCCAATTATCATTAAGTGAAGAATGGAAAAAGTTTTG
Organism: Stictocephala bisonia; assembly: GCA_035578905.1. Taxonomy (NCBI): domain Eukaryota; kingdom Metazoa; phylum Arthropoda; class Insecta; order Hemiptera; family Membracidae; genus Stictocephala; species Stictocephala bisonia. Next base: position 897,395 of record JAQJVL010000318.1, read on the forward strand.
TTAAAAATATTGACTTTTAAAACTGGAAGGAATGACAAGAATATAGAATCTGTGGAAATTATACTCTGCGTTTCAGGAAAAAGAAAAATATTTAAAGTTATTAGAATATTGACGTTAGAAGAAAAGGCAATCTACAAAGCAGAAAGGGTATACAACTTAATTTCTTAGAAACAGATTTTAGATGATTGTGAAAGTTGAGTTTGATAATCTTTAAAAACTCAGTACTAAAGGTTGAAATTATGTCTTTAGTGGACTACCTAACATTAATTGACCCACATCTTTATTCTTTCTTAAAGAAAACTTCACAGCCTTTGATTTATCAAAATTAACTTTCAAACGGTTCTAAGACAACCACTGCAATACGGAAAGACCCTTACCGCCAGTTACTTCCGGCATTTATTTGCAATGCTTATAGATGTATTGCCTGTGAACAAGCAAAGCAGTAGCCTTACAAACACTACTAGGTTAGTCGTTTGTAAACAATTGAAACAGTGCAGGGCCAAGAACTGACCCCTGTGGTACTCCTGATTTTATTTATCACTTCAGATTGTCTGTTCTTTAAACATCTTAAGTCAACAATATCAGAAAATACAAAACATCTTCCGTATATTTGTTAAGTAAGAATAACATGATTTTTTGAATACTTATTTAGTTCAAGAATTACACTAAAGATATGCATCTGATGTTCCTCAAGGAAAACATAAAATGGAAAAGGGCATAAGTCTGGAAGTATTCTATTGAAATCCAGAGGTGTATGTGTGAGTGGTGACAAAGAATAGTTAATTCATCAGGTTTATTAATCCTAACAATAAATAAGTGATAAAAGGGGTGGTTTTGGTCACCGGCATTGTTATCAATGGAGCCACCAATTAAGAACTTCATACCTCGACTAGACAACTAACTTTCCATATAAAACGGCACGGAAGAAACTATGGGTAGGTAGAATATTGCTAGTTCTCTACCAATCTACAATCTACCAACTACATATAAGGTAAAGTTACTATACAACAGTCATAGAAACAGAACAAAACATGGAAATGTTATCCATTAGTATTAATAAGAAATGCGGTCAGTAATCAATTAATGATGACAAAACAAATAGTGGTGACGGTATAAAAAAAAATTAATCATATATGAACAATAAAATAAAATGAGGGCTCAGTTAACAACTTTATTTTCAACTCCTTTAGGTCTGAAAATTGAAAGGAAAGATTTAATTAAATTTGAACTTTTGAAGCCATCAAACATTTATTTACGTGATATGTAAAAACTATAAGCATGACAATTTTAAAGTGCATATTTATGTAAGTTTCTCTAAAGACGTTATTATATGTGGAAAAACATTCACTCATTTTTAATTGAGAAACTAAGTTTATGTGTACCTAAAACCCAAAGTTAAATGTAGCCCCATCACCCTTATGTATAGTCTCAAAGTATACATCTTACCAGTGAAATAAATCCTAGTTTCTTCCAATAATCTAACTCACATTAAAGGTAGAAAAAATTTATCAAAATGATAAATAAAATGTATTTCAAAAAGTACTTACTTATAACAGCTGTAATGACTTTTAGAGAGAAAGACCATCCCATTTTTTTGAAATCTTATTTATATCCTAAACAAAAAAATAATAATAATATTAATAACAAGTTTGTTGTTTGCATATTTTAAACTGATCAATAAGATGTTTAATTTTAAACTTATGGAGTGGGAAATACTAAGTTCCATCGTAAATTGCTTGTGAGGGGGGGGAGTAATAATTAAACAAGTACTACTTAGTAGACGAGCATTTTTGTGTAGCTAAATATAAATTCTAATCATGGCAGGTTTAAATAAATTGTTTCCTAATATTTTTAGCCTTATTTCTGTTTTAGAAGAACATCGAGACTATTTAAAAATCGGAAGGTAAACTTGAATATAAATCGGGTTTTACTTCATACCCGATTTGAGAGGACTTTCAGTATTAATTTATATTACATTTTGAACACTTATTGTTTTATTTCCCACCAATGAACCAAATTTTTCGTTTGAAAAGCGGATATAAATAGATGTGTGTATTTATGCCACCTATTCAAATTTCGGTTGTTGTCAATAATTAAAGTAAGCTGACAGACATTATCTGCTTCCAAAAATTGTTTCAAATCAAATATCATACCTTAAAGACTTGAGTTTTTAAGCCAAATTTTCTATTAGTAAATTTTATATTGTAATTTAAAGCTATGTTTATTCCCTCCCCCTCCCCTAAAAAAGGTCACATTTACATAGCCATTTTAAGTATCCAACTTATCGTCAATGCTTAGAGTCTGCTTCCGTTTAAAAAAAAAAAAAACAAATCATCCTAATAAACATATCCAATTCAAAATGTCATACGCCCTTACACCAAGAATAGCGTGCACATGTTTTGTTGACTACATGTGACATGTTAACAAACATTACTTGTACATTTAGTCAGACGACGAGACGTTTTAGATTTATTACGTTTTGGTTACAACATCCTCCCAGGAGGTTTTGGAGTCGAGCAATTCATTTGACTTTACTACAACAAATTACTCGAAAAACCCGTTCCTCCATGTTGAATACATCTATAAATTATCCGGACTTATGGAGCGTATGAAGCGAGTTGTTTATGTACAACTAATTCCCCCGATAAAGAAAGAGTGAGGTTAGGTTGTCGAGTTATGGCGACAGGCGTTAGCAATAACCAGCTGATTATGGTAAACAAAACCACCCTAGGCGATATTGGCGGGAAAACTGCATGTAGAGTAGTTGTACTTGGGTTGGATAAGTGAGAGGTTATGTTCGTTATATATTTTATATCTATCTTAAAGAATTATAAACTAATGAAATTACTAACAATATAACTAATTTTCTACTGCATCTATTGAACTTAAACTGTTATACTTACTTCAAATAACAGAATGCAAAATATTTACAACAAATTCTTACCATAATTATTATAAAATGTACAAAAGACAAATCCAAAAAGGAGTTATTTTTATTTAATACAGCAAACGTTTCATTATTTGATTACACCCAATATATTTTGTCTACTCTTATTAATAAACTTTTTGGTCGATAAAAACACTGAAAAAGAGCTTAAAACATTGTTTTGCTAAAATTTAAGTTTCAACTTCATTAAAAATGCATGATTTTTAAATATAATTGTTTAAAAATAATTTTGTGGTTTTATATTGTCACATTTTTTTTAAAGTCTAGACAGTATTAAACTACAACATTTGTCCCAAACCAAAACACGTTATAAACGCTATTATAAATAAAATGTAACCTTTTAGGAATAAGAGAAGAACCAATGTTTCATATCTATAAAGGAACTTTTTAGATATGAAAATAAATACCAAGAATAGAAGGTAACTACGATTAAAAACCAAATAAGAGTAATGTACAAAATTAAATCATCATCCTGTCATATTATTTATGGGAAAATGTCTTTTATTATATCTAAGAATAAAATAAGCTGTACTTTCCCTAATTTGTGTGCGACTCGTTTTAAATTTCTTGCCTAAAACGATCGTGTTTTTTATATTTATAACAACATATGTTTTTGTACTGAACGAAGATAAAATTTAGGGCGTTACATAGTCCATATGTATTATATTGCTATAAGAATTTTGTTAGCAAAAAGAGATGGTTTAGCTTTGAGGTGCATTATATCTGAGTTAATGCATTATATAACTCGAATAGCCTAAACCTGAACTGTTGACAAGTGTTTGATATTTTTGTTAACACCTTTTTTTAGATAATATTAAAAGTAGTATTACGTAAAATACACAAGAGTTGTATTATAACTTAAGTAATTGTAGCTGCTCAGTATACCAATTTATTGTGCACGTTTCATCCAATCTTTTATGAATTTTCACATTCAAGATAATTTGGAAAACTTAAGGGAATCAGAAAACATTAAGAGAAAAGAGAACAAATTAATACTTTGATCATTTATTTAATAGAATCCAAATAGTTTGTTAGTATTTTGAAAAGAGTCGGGACATTTTGAAAGATGGTGTGATTAGTATTTATCTGCATGCCACATTCCTTACACATGACACTTCTAACCTTAATTCTTATCTAAAAAAAAGGTGGCCTTAAAATAACCAATGAGGGTGTGAAATAGGGCACAGCCTTAGGCTTGACCTGTTCTCTTAACATGCAACTCTTTTTGTTTGTAAGTTGGTTTAAGGCCTCTCTAATTCAACAACTATAACTATCAAGAACCTTAATTTAGTTGATAGTTCTGTTTATTAATTATTTTTAAAAACCATCTATGTTTTGAGACCAATAAGTCCCCGCATTATGTTCAATATGATTTTCACCCCATTTAACATTGGCCTTTTCCCAAAAATGTCTTGCTGACCAGTTTCTTAAGACCCAGAAAATTTTGCTTTGAAGATCATATGAGATTCCATACGTTAGTAAGTTAGAGTAATATAGATATTGCTTTGTTAAAATTATCTTTTTAGTCGTTTAGTATTATTTTCATCCCATTTTTACTGGGGGGTCTTTTCCCAAAAATGTCTTGTTGGCCAGATTCTTAAAATCCTGGCAATTTTGCTTGTAAGGTCCTATGATACTCAGTACTTTGGTTTCAGGTAATTTAGGGAACGATACAAATGTTTTACTATAGTTGTCAGTTTAATCGTTTGATGTGGCTCATCCATGACCTGGAAACTAGATTAGAAATGCTTATTACGTTCTGACAGTTCCTTTATTTGAAGGTATCATGGCAGACTTACAAAGTCAACTACAGCCTTACCTAGATACTGTTATCAGAGCTGATCTATTGTCTAGTGTATATAGAAAGCCTCTCTAGTACATGTTAATGCTGACACGAACAGCTGAAGCCGTCACCTCTGAATTAATCACAACTACCAGGTTACCCAGCCCTGAACTCATTCTCGTAACATAGATCCCATTCTGTTCCAGCAAGTCATTCGATCTGATAGTATATATCGATAATCTGACATTTTAGGGTCACCTTTTGTAATAGTAACTGCATACTAGCTGAACGGAGAAAAGCATACTATTTCTTGTGTGGAACCGATTTTACTACTACAATTATTGGAGAATGGAGCTATTGCCATGTGGTGAGAATTTGATTGAATCTCAGACGTCTTCTCTTAACCTACAGTTTTTTGTTTATATGTTCCTTCATGGCCTCAGCGTTGTATAGATATGTTAATCTCTGGTGGACTCTCTATACCAGGAATTGTAAAAAAGGAAAAATATGAAATTACCACTTATAATCGCAGAAATGTAGATGAGAAAAACTGTGATGATAATTTAGTTTTCCTCCGCCTTATACTTTTCACACAGTTGATGTTCAAACTCGAGTATCTATACTTTTTGATCCGACAGTAGGGTAACACATAAAAACAAAATTGACTTCTGTACTATTCACATCCTTTTATGGTGGAAATTAGGGTAAGTGGTATAAATAGATTTAGAGATCAAAAGCCTCTCATTTCAATGAATGAAAATCAAAAGTCTTTATCAAGTGAAGGTAGGACCTGTAAAGTCTTCCCTTCTACACAACCTTAATGAAGGAAGCCTGTAAACTGATTTAAACATTATATTTTAGAACTTAGGCTTAAGCGGCCGATGTCATAACTAGAATCTACATTTTCCGGTGACAACCGCGTCAAGGTGCTATCTACGCTATCACTGGTTTCTCTGAGACAACCACTGAGGATAACACATCACAGTATGGGCGAAACGTCTGGTTATTTTGTAAATATTGTAGACAACCTGGACGCGGTTGTCACCGGAAAATGTAGATTTAAACATTATATTGATACCATCTCTAAATTTTGAGTGTCTCGTTTTCTGTAAAAGGTAAGTCAGTAATTTGAATTTTCCAATAATGTCCTCTCAAAAAAAATAAATAAAAAAAATTAAAAAATCGCATTTTATGCATTTCTATATTTCTTCTGACAGTGTTCATCTATTTACATGACCGGGATCCATTTTGAGTTATTAAACTACTATTTCCTGGAGTCACAAATTAAATAAATCGGTAGAAGTACAAAATAGATAGATTACAAATTAACTATAATGGCCCATACAAAGCATATGCATGGGTGAACGGGAGGGTCAATACCACTGCACATGCTTAGTTGTTTGGAAGGGTTATTACTACAAAACGTGTATCCTTTATTCATAAGTGATTACCGGTAACATTTCTTCATACACCAGTACAAAACGGTAGTACAAGATTCATAAGAGTTAACAAAGATCTTAGTTTACAGTCTGAAAGGCTGTACAAGCAGGCAAACAAGGTAACAACTAATGACAAGCTTGTAAGTTCATTCAAAATCATACTTTTATCAAAGATCGAAAATGTTTGATTTATTTATTAAGTTCCCATCACTAAAGATTGTATGGGTTAGAAAATTAAGACAATCGTTCCTGTTAAAACTCTTTTGTGGCTAGCTGTTACTTACATTTCACTGCCGCTTCGTAACGAAGATATTGGTTAAACATTCAAAAACAAAAAAAGACCGTCTCCATTTATGCCAATCGCAGTATAATTTGAGAGAAGCAAAACGAAAGAAAGTCTAAAGTGGTGGTGACTCTGGTAAATTCGTCTGGTAGGAATACTATTTCAGAAGACAATTTATTGCAAAAATGAAATGGTTCTCTATTTAGGCCAGAAAATATCACCTTCTCTTCAAACCACGGAAAATGCCTACAGGCAATCACGTTCACCGCCGAACAAACAAACGTGCCTTACAATGGATTCGTTCTAATATAGATTTATTAGCATACAATAGGCAGTGTGAGTGTAGAGATTGATTTTGAAATAGTGTGGGGTATTCTAACCTAACGGAATGCCAGTGTTGACAGACCCATAGACAAGCGAGGTCTACGATGTAAATAACATTGAAATTCATACCTCAGGTATTGTGTGGTGTTTAACATATGAATGCGGCGTGATTACAATTTTTAACACGCCGTAGGGTCGCGCTGGAGTCGCGCGGACCGTGAGGGGATACGGCCTAGAACGTCGAAAATATCGTTCGAGTGGGTCACAGATGAAAACTATCATCTATCGAAATATCATAAATGTAAAATAATACAAATTACCATCTATATAAGAGACAGTTTCATATACTCGTATAACTAAGTTCACTTTTTATTTTATTGGGTCTATTACACAGAGAAGAAATAAGCAGAGGTCACTTTCCTATGGCCACAGCGAACGCCTAAGTGACAGTTATAAATATATTTCATCTAATGTACTTCTTTATAGATCTTTACTACGTATATCCTTGAATATTTGGGGAAATAAAGGAGGGACTGACAAGGTGCTGGTCCTACCATAGCATGACAAAAAGGAGAAATAACTACTCGACATTCATATAACGCTATGGCATGCGACCTCTGTTTCATTCTTCTCTGTGGTCTACTGCCATAAACAGTGTAGTTCAATGCCATAAACACTGAGTCATACCGTAAGTAAGATCTCGAAAACAGTCAATGTATTTGAAAGAAATATAAAAATGTTATCTTATAACTAGAACATTAACAATCGAAAGGCAATGGCTTAGTTTATCAATAAGAAGGAGTACACTTACATTCCCATCCTAGGTTTGTCTGCCATATACTGAATGTTAACTCAATACATGAATGTGGGTACCCATGAGGTTTAGGTTAATATAGCCAACTGTCCACGACTTAGACATATCATGTGCATATATCAAATAAAATAAATGATTGGGCTATCCGAATTATGGCCGGAATAAATAAAAGAACGTCATGCAGATATTATTTTAAATCTCTGAACATTTTAACCTTGCCATCAATCTATATTTATGAAACTCTTACTTATTATAAATTTAAATTTTCAAACATTGTAATGGGCTCAGATATACATAATTATGACACCAGGCAAAAGAACCAACATAGACAGACCACGCACAGATTAGAAATTACTACCTGGCTTCCACAAAACATAGGTCCAAAATTGTTTAATAAATTGCCCGATGTAATTAAACAAGAAGGCACACAGACTAAATTCAAAACTCTACTACATCAATTTTTATTGGAAACAGCTTGTTACTCTATTACTGAATTTTTAAATACTTAATTAGTTTATAAATGGATTAATACTTGGTTATATATTTTATTTTTATTATTTAGTTAAGCAAGTGTTTTTATTTGATTGAATATGCTATTTTATGTTAATACTGAACAACTAATGTAATTAAATATTATTCATTCACTACATACAACACATACAAAATATCAGCTCTGAATATCAACTGCTACGATCTCGAGATATGTAGGTGCTGCGTTACAATAATATTTACACAGCTAAAAAACGAGGAATTATATTTCTAAAGGAGTTACGAGTATTAAGTAACCAACATTTCAACCACACCAAACTGCAACATGCACACAATAAATTAGCAGTAGTTTCATATTCTTCAAACTGCCACGATCAAACAGGAAGATGATATTTCAACCATGTGAAACTGCAATGTGTACTGAATAAATTAGCTGAAATTTCATCCACGTCAAACAGCCATGTGAACTGTATTAAATAGTCGAATGTGAAAAACTGATATGGGTAATGTATAAATTAGCCATATTGTAAAAAATCTCAAACTGACGCATCTAATTGCCACGTGGAGTGTATAAATTGAAGTCCGAATAAAATAACTTTGGTACTAGTGGAACGGCCTCGCGCCACTCGTCTGAAATGACAAAACTCTAAGCTTTAATTTGCTGTCAAACTAATTTTTATTTGTGTCCACTATGCTATACTCTTTAAGAAAAAATATGCTGGATATTTTTCTTAATCTAATTTGCTATTTACTGAGAAAATTGTGTTTAAGAACACGTTTTTATGAGTAAAATTTTGATTTTATGAGTCGTTTTTAACTTGTCACTGTATCGAGAATAATAATAAGTAAATAATTTATTGTGGATGGATGACAGTTCGATTTATTTTGATTAATTTGGTATTAGGCTCATTTTATGATTCAAATAAGTTAGTGAGAAATTACATTTTTTTAAACCCTTGCAAACTCGGTAACGACAAACGCTAAAAAAATTACTTTATACCTAAATTAATTGTGATACTAAAATCGTGCTCTCGTATTAAATAAAATTTTCTTGAACTAGGAAGAAAGTTTCAGTTGTTTTTAAAACTAGATTGTCAACAAGGCGGCGGTGATACCACATGCGCATTACACATACAGTCACTGGCTCAGCCTCTGCTCTCTTCCATTGTAAACATAAGGCCTTCTTGTCAATTACTAATATACTATTAACTAACATTTGAATGGGCCTATATATTAGAATTGCACTAAACCTCGATAATTATATACACACTGAATCTTGTAACGTTATTGTCACATCTAAACTAAACAAATTGTAATTGCACTAAAAATAAATTACTGTACTGTATTAAAAATAAACTGGTTATTAAACTATACCAAGCGCTGATAAATCTATTAAGCACTATACGCGAACACACCTCAAAGTCAACTAACTCAACTTATTTCTTACTGGAGAAATATTTCTTATCTGGAAACATCGTCAATCTACTATTGTTAAGATTACTTTACGCTTGGGCTGAATATTCGGTCTACACTTTGCCCTTGAGCAGAGTATACCTTACGCGTCCAACACAGCCTCGACGTAAACGAATTATGAGTTACTTCATCAATTCTTCATTATTTTTTTACATGTTTTATTTGTGCCGTAGTATTATTCTAATAGTACATAAATAATTTGCTAGTAGTAAATGTTTGCTCAAAGACATTTTGTCTAGCGTTTGTCCTTCCCGAGTTTGCAAGGGTTTAAAAAATAATATCTCATCAATTTGTTTGAATTAATAAAAGGGTCTTATACCAATCTTATAAAAATAAATCAAACTGTCATCCATCTACAAGAAACTATTTTACTATTATTATTCTTGTTACAGTGACAGGTTAAAGACGACTCACGCGCAATTTCACTCATAAAAACGTGTTCTTAAACACAAATATTACAATAAAAAGCAAATTAGTTTAAGCAAAATCTCCAGCATATTTTTTCTTAAGAATTCAACATGGTTGACACTATGCAATTAGTTTGAAAATTATTGCTTACTTATTTTAATTAGACCCTAATATAACAGCAAAATAAAACAAAGAGTTTTTTTCATTTCAGACTAGCGCGTGGCCGTTCTGCCGGTACCAAAGTTATTTTATTCGGACTATAGCTGAAATTTCGGAAATGTCAGACTAGAATGTACACTGAATAAATTAGCTGCAAATTCAAACACTTGAAACAATCATACTTTTTTATATTTATATTTTCAAAATTAAGTGTTGCTAGATTGTTAACCTTTTATATTTATTTATGAGACATTTTTAATTATCGAATCTTTGAAAGTATCAGGGAGGTGAGATTTGGCCGAATCGCTTTCTGCTTAGTGAGTCTTGACGTTGTGGAACTTGACGGAGGCGAGGTAGGGCCGCATGTAAATGAGAGAGAGGGTGCGCAGGCAGAAGGGCGGCTCAAGAGCCCTCCATGGAAGGGTTGTAAGGGCGACCGGATCCGGAAGCACGTACAATACCCCCACTTCACAGTGCTGCCGATTCATTATTAATGTAGCATTGTTGTTCCCTTGTTACCGAATACGACAACTAACAAAACCTCTCTTTCTGTCGATTGTTGACCGATTTGCAGGTTTGTTTACTTTCGACCATTAAAGGTACACTTTATTGAATCACACGCTAGCTAAGGTGCTCAGTTACTGTGTTGGCATTATTAATGTAGCATTGTTGTTCCCTTGTTACCGAATACGACAACTAACAAAACCTCTCTTACTGTCGATTGTTAACAGATTTGCAGGTTCGTGTACCTTCAACCCATAAAGTTACACTTTATTGAATCACACGCAAGCCGATGTGCTCAATTACTATTTTCTTACCATATTTGTTTAAAAGAGCGTGATATCTTCCAACCACTAGCATTCACTCTCATGAATCTTAACGCTGTTAGGCCGAAGAAATTAATCTATATTTTCTATAAAAAATTGAGTTTTCTTCAAACATGGTTGTTTTCATGGTGCTTCCTTAGTTGTAATTCCACCAAACCTGAAATATAGGTGAATTGAATCAGGTAATCCTAAAAAATTATAAACTCGGGGAGAAATCATGTTTGGTGGCTAGGATTTAATTCAAGTTTGAAAGGGAAATAAAAAAATGGACAGGGTGTCAACTTGTCCAAAACGAACTGAAATAAAGTGACCTCTCATATATGGGAATGGCTGAAGAAGCCTAGGTCAGGAGTTCATGTCGCTGGAACTTTATTTTAACAAGATTTCATTGAGATATAAGGTCATAGTAAGTGGTTGGAGGTACTAGAAGTGAGTTCTATTTCATTGAGATATACGGTCATAGTAAGTGGTTGGAGGTACTAGAAGTGAGTTCTATTTCATTGAGATATACGGTCATAGTAAGTGGTTGGAGGTACTAGAAGTGAGTTCTATTTCATTGAGATATACGGTCATAGTAAGTGGTTGGAGGTACTAGAAGTGAGTTCTATTTCATTGAGATATACGGTCATAGTAAGTGGTTGGAGGTACTAGAAGTGAGTTCTATTTCATTGAGATATACGGTCATAGTAAGTGGTTGGAGGTACTAGAAGTGAGTTCTATTTCATTGAGATGTCTATACCACTGTGCGTGTATGGGAGGGCGGGTGGGTCAATACCACTGTGCGTGTATGGGTGGGTGGGTGGGTCAATACCACTGTGCGTGTATGGGTGGGCGGGTGTTTCAATACCACTGTGCGTGTATGGGTGGGCGGGTGGGTCAATACCACTGGGCGGGTATGGGAGGGCGGGTGGGTCAATATCACTGTACGTGTATGGGTGGGCAGGTGGGTCTATATCACTGTACGTGTATGGGTGGGCGGGTGGGTCGATACCACTGTATGTGTATGGATGGGTGGGTGGGTCAATACTTCTGTACGTGTATGGGTGGGTGGGTGGGTGAATACCACTGTACGTGTATGGGCGGGCGGGTGGGTGAATACCACTGTACGTGTATGGGCAGGTGGGTGGGTGAATACCACTTGTAAGTGTATGGGCGGGCGGGTGAGTGAATACCACTGTACGTGTATGGGCGGGCGGGCGGGTGGGTGAATACCTTTGTACGTGTATGGGTGGGCGGGTTGGTGAATACCACTGTACTTGTATGGGCGGGCGGGTTGGTGAATATCACTCTACGTGTATGGGTGGGTGGGTGGGTCAATACCACTGAACGTGTAAGGGTGGGTGGGTGGGTCAATACCACTGTACGTGTATGGGTGGGTGGGTTACACTGTACGTGTATGGGTGAGCGGGTGGGTCATTACCACAGTGCGTGTATGGGTGAGCGGGCGGGTCATTACCACTGTACGTGTATGGGTGGGTGAGCGAGTCATCACTACTGTACGTGTATGGGTGGGCGGGTGGGTCATCACCACTGTACATGCATAGGTGGGCGAGTGGGTCTTCACCACTGTACGTGTATGGGTGGGCAGGTGGGTCATCACCACTGTACGTGTATGGGTGGGTGGGTGGGTCATTACCACTGTACTTGTATGAGACCGGGTGGGTGGGTGGGTCATTACTACTGTACGTGTATGGGTGGGTGGGTGGGTCATTACTACTGTACGTGTATGGGTGGGCGGGTGGGTCATTACTACTGAACGTGTATGGGTGGGTGGGTGGGTCATTACCACTGTACGTGTATGAGACCGGGTGGGTGGGTGGGTCATTACCAATGTATGTATATGGGTGGGCGGGTGGGTCAATACCAATGTATGTATATGGGTGGGCGGGTGGGTCAATACCAATGTATGTGTATGGGTGGGCTACCACGTACCTACCTACCTATATGAGTACCACCGTACGTGTATGGGTGGGCGGGTGGGTTAGTACCACCGTACGTGTATAGGTCATAGTAAGTGGTTGGAGGTACTAGAAGTGAGTTCTATTTCATTGAGATATACGGTCATAGTAAGTGGTTGGAGGTACTAGAAGTGAGTTCTATTTCATTGAGATATACGGTCATAGTAAGTGGTTGGAGGTACTAGAAGTGAGTTCTATTTCATTGAGATATACGGTCATAGTAAGTGGTTGGAGGTACTAGAAGTGAGTTCTATTTCATTGAGATATACGGTCATAGTAAGTGGTTGGAGGTACTAGAAGTGAGTTCTATTTCATTGAGATATACGGTCATAGTAAGTGGTTGGAGGTACTAGAAGTGAGTTCTATTTCATTGAGATATACGGTCATAGTAAGTGGTTGGAGGTACTAGAAGTGAGTTCTATTTCATTGAGATGTCTATACCACTGTGCGTGTATGGGAGGGCGGGTGGGTCAATACCACTGTGCGTGTATGGGTGGGTGGGTGGGTCAATACCACTGTGCGTGTATGGGTGGGCGGGTGTTTCAATACCACTGTGCGTGTATGGGTGGGCGGGTGGGTCAATACCACTGGGCGGGTATGGGAGGGCGGGTGGGTCAATATCACTGTACGTGTATGGGTGGGCAGGTGGGTCTATATCACTGTACGTGTATGGGTGGGCGGGTGGGTCGATACCACTGTATGTGTATGGATGGGTGGGTGGGTCAATACTTCTGTACGCGTATGGGTGGGTGGGTGGGTGAATACCACTGTACGTGTATGGGCGGGCGGGTGGGTGAATACCACTGTACGTGTATGGGCAGGTGGGTGGGTGAATACCACTTGTAAGTGTATGGGCGGGCGGGTGAGTGAATACCACTGTACGTGTATGGGCGGGCGGGCGGGTGGGTGAATACCTTTGTACGTGTATGGGTGGGCGGGTTGGTGAATACCACTGTACTTGTATGGGCGGGCGGGTTGGTGAATATCACTCTACGTGTATGGGTGGGTGGGTGGGTCAATACCACTGAACGTGTAAGGGTGGGTGGGTGGGTCAATACCACTGTACGTGTATGGGTGGGTGGGTTACACTGTACGTGTATGGGTGAGCGGGTGGGTCATTACCACAGTGCGTGTATGGGTGAGCGGGCGGGTCATTACCACTGTACGTGTATGGGTGGGTGAGCGAGTCATCACTACTGTACGTGTATGGGTGGGCGGGTGGGTCATCACCACTGTACATGCATAGGTGGGCGAGTGGGTCTTCACCACTGTACGTGTATGGGTGGGCAGGTGGGTCATCACCACTGTACGTGTATGGGTGGGTGGGTGGGTCATTACCACTGTACTTGTATGAGACCGGGTGGGTGGGTGGGTCATTACTACTGTACGTGTATGGGTGGGTGGGTGGGTCATTACTACTGTACGTGTATGGACGGGCGGGTGGGTCATTACTACTGAACGTGTATGGGTGGGTGGGTGGGTCATTACCACTGTACGTGTATGAGACCGGGTGGGTGGGTGGGTCATTACCAATGTATGTATATGGGTGGGCGGGTGGGTCAATACCAATGTATGTATATGGGTGGGCGGGTGGGTCAATACCAATGTATGTGTATGGGTGGGCTACCACGTACCTACCTACCTATATGAGTACCACCGTACGTGTATGGGTGGGCGGGTGGGTTAGTACCACCGTACGTGTATAGGTCATAGTAAGTGGTTGGAGGTACTAGAAGTGAGTTCTATTTCATTGAGATATACGGTCATAGTAAGTGGTTGGAGGTACTAGAAGTGAGTTCTATTTCATTGAGATATACGGTCATAGTAAGTGGTTGGAGGTACTAGAAGTGAGTTCTATTTCATTGAGATATACGGTCATAGTAAGTGGTTGGAGGTACTAGAAGTGAGTTCTATTTCATTGAGATATACGGTCATAGTAAGTGGTTGGAGGTACTAGAAGTGAGTTCTATTTCATTGAGATATACGGTCATAGTAAGTGGTTGGAGGTACTAGAAGTGAGTTCTATTTCATTGAGATATACGGTCATAGTAAGTGGTTGGAGGTACTAGAAGTGAGTTCTATTTCATCGAGATATACGGTCATAGTAAGTGGTTGGAGGTACTAGAAGTGAGTTCTATTTCATTGAGATATACGGTCATAGTAAGTGGTTGGAGGTACTAGAAGTGAGTTCTATTTCATCGAGATATACGGTCATAGTAAGTGGTTGGAGGTACTAGAAGTGAGTTCTATTTCATTGAGATATACGGTCATAGTAAGTGGTTAGAAGTGAGTTCTATTTTATCAAAATCGGCAAATCAAAAGACTTGTTATGTGTTTGTGGGTTTTCCAGAAAAACTAGTCAATGAAAATGGCACAGATTTTACTTCAGATGATTTTTCGTACTTTTAAAATGCTATTGGAATTTTTCATTTGTGAACTGCTCCGTCCATGCCTCGGATAAAAGAAAAATAAATTAATAGTAAACTAAAAAAACTCGGCCCTACGGGCCTCACCAGGGGGCAAGCCCCCTGGACCCCCGGATCTTTTTGCTTAGAGCCTACGGCTAAAATTCAAGAAACATGGAACATGCTTTAGCTGAAAACAACGAAAACACGAACGACACTGATATGTCATTGTGTTTTCATGGTTACGCGTCACCTTCCCGCGTCACCCTCCCGCGTAACGTTTTCAGGCAGTTAGGTCAAGACTAAAGCATGTTCCATGCTAAAAGCTGAAAGGTTTGTACTGGCTTTTAAAAAGTCAATGTTATTTATAAGTTGAAAGGAGGTTATTGTGAGGAGACCAGTCAGAACAAAACTACATATGATGAAGCCAGACGTTGAATGGGAAATTTTTACTAAACAAAGAAATGTTCTAGACAGCAGAATGAATGAAGTACTTGAATTTCACTTCGATCAAAGGTTTATTGCGAAAAATAATCAATGGCAATTAATATTGAGAAAAGGGGAAATATCGAAGGAGAAGGACAAGTATGCACCAGATGTTTAGAGAAGGCATGTTCATCGATTTTCAATCGTCAGGGTGGATTAATACTGTTAAGTATACATTTGGAGATGTTTGTCGGTTTATACATTGTTATTTTGTGTATTAACTTAAATAAGATGTTGATTGTTAATGTTAAGAAATGAAGCACATACTGTACTTTAATTTGATCAATGTGTTAAAAGCACTAAGTCCTAAAAGGTTCCAAACAAATGTTCGAGTTACAATGTTTTTTTACCTCAAGTAATTCTAGTTGTGCATACTTATATGGACCTAGCCCATACAACAACAGCCATGAAAATATGCTAAGAGGCATTCAGCTAACAAATAAAATTAAATTTCGAGACGGGAACTATTCTATTGATACGACTCGAAAGATATGGACATGACTCATTTATGGCCATACATCCAACTTAGATCTATATTAGGCCTACTAGTGTGAGGTATGAACATGGCTCATATATTACATATTACTAGTGTGAGGTAAGAACATGGCTCATATATTGTATATTACTAGTGTGAGTTATGAACATGGCTCGTATATTATATATTACTAGTGTGGGTTATGAACATGGCTCGTATATTATATATTACTAGTGTGAGTTATGAACATGGCTCGTATATTATATATTACCAGTGTGAGTTATGAATATGACTCATATATTATATATTACTAGTGTGAGGTATGAACATGGCTCATATATTATATATTACTAGTGTGAGGTATGATCATGGCTCATGTATTATATATTACTAGTGTGAGGTATGAACATGGTTCATATATTACATATTACTATTTGAGATATGAACATGGTTCATATATTATATATTACTATATGAGGTATGAACATGGTTCATATATTATATATTGCTAGTGTGAGGTATGAATATGGTTCATATATTATATATTACTATTTTTAGGAATAAATAAAATTAAATTAAATGTAATAAAATATGTAAATAGCTCTAATTTTTAACTTTAAATTACTAGTATGAGGTATAACTTGCTCATATATGCCCATCCATTCATCTTACATATGTGACTCGTGAGACATGATCGTGACCCATTTATGCAAATTAACCCATCTTAAATATATAACTCATTTTGTCCATCCACCCATACTGAATATGTACAGTAATTCATTATGAACGATACGATATAATGAGGACCACCAGCGTTATCTACAGAGACGACTCTTGGGTAACTATGTTGTTTTTAAGAATTCCTTATCCTTAAACGTAATACATAACCTTGATTATGAATTATTCTTTTGACGTTTGTAAACAAAAGTGCTTTCACGAATTAAACATATATAAAACTATCTTTTATAAAAATGTTTATGTTTGAGCAATTGAGCAACCCCATAATTGTTCTCTGACATATTAAATGACGAATTCTATTTTCTATCAAAAATATTTACAATGTTCCCCCATTCTTGAAGGCGATCACAACTCTCGCATTACTATCCCATGTCAACATGGTTGTCTGTCGATGGCCGCCGCCCCCCCTACGCATGTGAAGACGCAGGGTCTGGAATTCGTGGGGGAGGTCTTAACACCTAGGACATATGTGGACATGTGAGGACTCGGCAGACGTCTCGACGCCTCGCTTCTCGCCCCGCCTTCAAGACGTTCGCGCCGCGGCGGGAATCGATACGGCGCTAAGATGGCGCCCCACACCCCCTTGACACACTCACGCACACCTACACTCACACACGCGCACGCCGAGCTCCAGCTCACCTTGCTGTTCGAAGTGATTTAATGTACCAATCTACAGCGATCACTTGCGATTTGATTGCCGCACAATGGGCACCATCCAAAATTAAAGGCTGGAAAAGGTTAGACGTGTCTATTTATAGAGGACAAGAGAGAAATGTATATATTTTTTTATTGGAAATATAATTACCTAAATATGGTTCTGGTTTCACATTATAAATTTGGTAATTATTGAGTAGAATAATTGGTTTCGTACTCCCAAGTTTTATTTATCATTCAATGAGAAATATAATGTCTATAATTATCATCCGTTTTGAGGGGTCCAGTAGTGGATTGCTAGTATAGTTATACTATGTGTGCTGTAATGCAGTTTAAGGTGGTCGTTTATTAAACCGCCAAATCATCTTTGGGAACCTGACAGGCCCAGACAGTTCTATAGTAGCAATGCAATTTTATCGTCAACGGGCTAAAACATGATTTCCTATTTCAACTGTACGGTTCGTGTTATTATTATAATGAGTTATAGTGAACGCTGTATGATTATTAAAGACCCATCCTAAGAGACCATACATTGATATTATGAGTTTTTAAAATTCAAAATCGTTAAGAACGGCATTTAAAGTTTAACATATTTAACCATGATGAAACTATAAACATACTCAATATTTCACTAAGACCAATTCATGGTTCACTAGGATAGTTCTTGACCTTTCAAATTGCACTTCAAGTGTTACGATACGATCATAATTAACGAAACGAATCGTTGAAATATAAACCCAAGTTTTTTTAGTTTTCCGCGAAAGGAAACGCTCTCCCCCACGGAGAAGTGGCAGACCTCACTATAACTAATCAAATAATGCCACAAACGTCCTATAACATGAAACATACAAGGTATCCAGCCTCAACTGTTACATATTTTAGAGGATTGTTTTAAGTATATTAGACTACAAATAAGTTTTGTGTATGTATTTATGTAAACTTAATGTCTTTGGTCAGTAAATTACCTATATTATTAAGTTTTTAAGTAAAAAGTTTGTTTACGACAACAAACACTCTACAAAATATCTATTCAGTCATTATTTTCTTCCGGCGAAGGAACTGAAAAGGACGAAAGTAACGTGCAATTACTACAAGAAAGGGCCACTATTGAGAAAGAAAATGGACATGCTCCTTGTTTAGAATACTAAATAGGAAGGGAGGAATGGTAAATGTGTTCTAAACGAACTTAAAACGCCTCCTCTTGTCCGGTAAAAGCACGCTTTTCCCACGCAGATTTAATTTCCCCATCTAGACCCGACCCAGTCTTAAGACAGCTTATTAAAAAAGTCGGCCGCGAGGGGGAGAGATGTCGGCGCGTCTTGCGTCTTCGATTCTTCCTACCAATTAGGTCGGGAGGGGGTAATTATCAGTGGGGTGAGGAGAGAGGGTGGCAACTCGGCCAAGGTTTTGTTAATTGTGTCACTGGGCCAGAAGGGAAACTCTCATAAACAAAATCACTTTTCATAATTTTCCCCTCTCCGCAGAATTCGCAACTTTTTTACTTTCTCTTCATCGTCGCTGTCGTAGCAAGTTTTTTTATTGAATTAGAGGATTTCTTTTAATGCCTTAATGAAGTTCAACAGCTTCTCTTTCCCGAGACTGCTGTTTTGTTTCCGGTTTATTTTTATTTTCCATCTCGACTTTCCACTTTAAATTTTATTTCTTAACGTTAGCGATTATATTTCCGAATTTTGAAAGAATTCTTGAATTGATATTTACTAAAATATATATTTCAGCTTAGATTAAACATTGTAATTAAATAGCGAGCTTCCCTTGAGAAGGGGGTCTAAAATAATACCGTAACGCCAAGTTAAGACTAAAAATAACAAAAACCACTCCTTAAAACATGTTACAAAAAGTGGTCAGTTTATTTATTCAACGATAAAAATTCATACGTAACCAAGTCTCAAATTTCCTTATTAAAAAGTCTTCCATAAAATGCAGCTTACATTTAGTACATTTGCAAGCAAAGGTATTCTAGATAAAAATATGTTTGCACTTCTTGACTGTAATAATATGAATATGACTGTATTAATATGAAACCATATTACACTATCAACCATACATACCACACGAACATTTATACACTCTACGTACATAGATTGCCAATCCCCCTCACTTCCATAAATCTACTTAGATAAGGTTGTCAAACCCTTCCATTCTCAAAACTCTACGTAAATATTATTGTCATAGCCTCTCATTTTCATAACTCTACGTAGATATTATTGTCACTTTCTGTCATTCTCATAACTTTACGTAGATATGATTATCACACCCTCAAATTCCTATATCTCTACTTAGATATGGTTGTCAAACTCTACCACCCCATAAATCTACTTAGATATGATTTCCAAACACATATTCCCATAAGCCTACTTACATATGATTGCCATACGCTCCCATTCCTATGTATTCCCATAAATAAAGGATAATATAACAAACAAAAACAAAACTTACACTTGATCTAGCCACACTCAATAATTATTTTTGAACCTGTGGTTAAAGCTATGTCCAACAAAGACGCAAGTAAGCTGCACTCACCTGAGTAATGTACTAGCTAATAAAAAATTGAATATCTCTTGCGATCGTGTTTAGCTGAAACGCAATGAGCATCCATAGTACTTGGGAGTCAGTTTAGACCAATCTCTCTGTTTTAAAGTCACCTACAGAAAAGTGGCCAAAGTGAAAACCAAAATTAACATTGTGCATCAACTTACTGGATCATCGCGGGGAGCCAACGTACAAGCCCTGCGTCGTAAACTTTGTCCCAGGTTTACTTCCCTGCTTACTATTGTGCTCCCGTATGGATCAACAGAACATATGAACGAGAGACTGATATACAACTAAATAGGGAGATAATTCGCAACCCCTGTACCATGGCCTCCAGCGCTGTACAACACAGCTCCTGTGGATGTGAGAAGCCAAGAGGCACTTCTCAGAGAGTTTAAAAAGATCTTATCTACTTCTAATCTCCCTATTCCGCAACATGCAGGGCGATTTAAAAATGACTCTAGAAAACCACCTCTTTGACTAGCTTCCCAGTAAATCTCAAATGAATTTTCACCAAAAACGAACTAGGCGTTAACTTGGGATATGTTTGACGGTCGAAAACAGTTTCTGGTATCAGACCCTATGACTGTCAACCTTCCTCGAAAAGAATGGACTATGTTGAGTCGTTTTAGCACGGATGTGGTGAGATAGAGCAACTGGAAATATAAGCGGAGAATGGCAAATGATCAGTCATGTGATCGAAGAGTTCAAATTCAAACTGTGGATCATATCGTTGATTGCCCATTGCGTTCTTTTTTCAGGGGGTATTAGCTGGTCTTCATTCAATCGGAGAAGCACGTGTTGAATGGTTACGAAACCTGGATTTAGCTGTGTGACGGGATATTTACTAAGGTAAAAGTAATTTCTACTTCAGGTTTTATATTTAGATGTTACCTGTCGATCAAAATTTGAAATGTTTTATTTCTCCCCCTTTTATTTTGGTAGCTAGCTGGCTTTGAAAGCCATAATATGTATATATACTCCCATAAATCTACGTAGATATGATTGTCTCAAATAATACCACCCCCATTAATCTACATAGGATCATCCTCATCATCCCACTCAATCAATTCCACCCTCTCACCATGCATCGGCATATTTCTCAATAAAAATATGAGTTTTAAAACTGTAGTCTGTATTGTGTGTGTGCATTTTTTCTTTTTTTCCTGTAGTTTATGAAAAGGAATAGTTGACATTTATTCCTTTAAATTATGTGAAATCTAAATATTTACGTTTTTATAGTTATTAAAATATTCAGTATTTTCATGTTGATTTCCTCATATTATACTATATTTAAATGTTAATTTTTCTAAACTTTGATTTTTTCACTCTAGGGAACTCTTTGCAGTTAAAATGGTTTGGATTTGTTTTGTTTACTCCCTTAATAGCTGTTGGTTCTGAATATCCCAGATACTGGATAGTTTATTTTGTCTAGCGGTAATTCACAAGAATCTTACACGACTGGATTGATGCATAACCAAAATCCATTTATTTTTACTAATACAAATGCTAAAGCAAATAAACCTCTGAATGTTCATCAAAAATTCTATTTGTTCAGGAAATAATTCATTTTCACATTTGGAGATCAGAGGGAGCATTTGAAAATTGAAAAGTCGAGTGGGATGGGAGCCCCAGCTAGTGTTACTGTACTGTGCTACCCCGGCTGGTATCAGATCTGTTCCGGGAGCAGAGATCCAGAAAATAAACCAGGGGGTCTGAAGCCATAAACTAGCGAAGCGGGTAGCGTCTTAGACGCGTCGTTTCGGGAAAACCGGCAGACGCGCTCATGTGTGTGCGTGAAATATGGAGCCCTTCTACCCCCTTTTAGGGGGTGGGGAGGAGGGATTAATCGAAGTGCTCTGGGAACGTGGAGAGAAGATAAAAATAAGAAGGAATATAAGAAAGACGTCTTTTTCTTCTCTTTCTTCTTGTCGGTGTTCTTCATACATTAGATGTGTATGCGGTGCATGTGCGCACGCGCGGAGTTTAGTCAATACACACATGCTGCCCCCCGACCCCCCTACAACACCCCGCGACACCTTTGCTCCCCTGGTGGCAGCTTCTTGGCCCATCTCGTCATAGTTAGTCGACTCTAACAGTTTACTTAGTTACCCACTAGTTAACACCAGCCACAATCACCCTCCCTCTCCAACACTGTGCCACTCGGTCAGGGTTAATATTGCTCGTGTGATGAAGGGGTTGAATCTGGGAATATTTGAGTCACTCATTTCCTTAAATTGTTAATAGGCAATTGCCTTTAAAAGGAGAATTTAAATTCTTTAAATTCTCTATTTGCTTCTTTTAAATTAATCATTAGGTGTATGTAAATGAATATTGTCAAAATGAAATTAAAAAAGAAAAAACATAGTTAAACAATATTTCCTATTAATTTTGTATAGATAGTTTAGACAATTAATAATAAAAATAACGTATTGTATACAAACCACGAACTCTAATTTAGTAATATGGACATATCTTTAATAACACCCCTAATTCATAAATAATTTGATTCAATTAATTTTATCTTATTAATACACAAATTAGATGCTTCATTGCATATAATTTGCATATTTGTTATATAATAAAAAATCGTTCATATATTGCATAACAATTGACCCATTGACCGAAGATCTAATCTTAATCCTCCTCTTAAAGAAAATACTATTCAAAATTACAAAGAGTATATCTAAAGAGCTAATAAGATCACTTCATTTTGAGCACACTATTTACAAATCAAACAACAACAATAATTAAAGTTGTACAATAATTAAACTTCTCAAATTATGCATCAAGCGTAAAATAACATAAACGAAGAAGAAAACAAAAACTATGCTTACACGAGGAAACTAAAAAAAAAAAAAAATAACAATAATTCCCTTTTTTGAGTTGGGCATAACTTTTGTAACACTTAATTCAAGCTGTTGTGTTTTTAAAATCTTCTTTTTGTTTGAAGAGAAGATTTTAGATTGATACAAATATATTTGTTGTACTTCACATCACAAAAAAATAAGAGTTAACAACAAATATAAACATTTCACAATCGTCATTATAGCAGACTTCATTTATTTAATTTTTGACCTAAACGTTTAAAAA
Organism: Stictocephala bisonia; assembly: GCA_035578905.1. Taxonomy (NCBI): domain Eukaryota; kingdom Metazoa; phylum Arthropoda; class Insecta; order Hemiptera; family Membracidae; genus Stictocephala; species Stictocephala bisonia. Next base: position 920,700 of record JAQJVL010000318.1, read on the forward strand.
TATTATTAAAAAGTAGATACAATAATAAAAGTAAAAATCACATTGAAATATAATTTCGAGATAAAATGTTTTTATTCTGAAGATACAATAATATTGTAAAAATATTTATCACAAAACACCTACATTTTTAAAATATATTCGAGTGGGATCCTATTCAGATATGAAATTCCGATCAAGTTTATTGTATATTTTATAGTGATTATGAAATTACTGCACGAATTAAAAATGTCTGTAGATGATATGTGTGGTCTGTCTATATAGTAACCTATATAGACAGTTAGTAACAAGTCTATATAGATTACTAACTGATATAGACTTGTTTTCCGGAAAGGACTGCTAGCTCAATGTCGATGGTAACTCAGAATACTCGTTCGTAAATACATGTCTTGAAGATAAAATAATATTCCTCATGCAAACTACATCTATAGGTAAGCCACTCGTAAAAATGACCTTTAAACACGAACAATAGTACTGTATCAGATTTTTATTTTTAAGCCTGATTCAAATCGTAATTTTTAATCCTGATATCTAACGTCTTTAACGTGTCAAAATAAACCTTAACCTAACAGTAATTTTGCATCCTGATATTTAACGTCTTTAAAATTAAAAAAATGAGCCTAAATCAGAACGTAATTTATTAGCCTGATACCTAATGAGTTGAAGAGGTCCGCATCGAGCCCCGAGATCTGATTGGTCCATTTTTATGACGTCATCCAAGATGGCGGCGCCCATGTTTCCAGCCAAACTTCCTAACCTCACTCTTTCTAACGTCACTTTTCCCGCCAAACTTCCTAATCTCACTTTTCCCGCCAAAAATCTCAGGTTACATTTATATATCACCTATCGAAAAGGATGTTAAGTAAAACACGCACTCTGGTAATTATTTTCTGTATTTAAAAATTACTTACAGAAAGATGTTTAGCCTACCAATTATTGGTGTTCTGCAGATTGGACAGCGAAATAGCCTGGAAGCGCAGTACCGGCATAGAACGTGTCCGCATGATACGAATGCAATAGTGGGTAGCCTTGAAAAACAAACCAACACTGGACCCGCTGGGGACCGATGGACTCTTCCTCCTCCGTCTCTTCCACGGCTGGACGGAGCCAGCCCTCCACATGTACTCACCGACGTGCACCAAGACTCTCCAGGGTGGTCGGCATGAAGAGCCATATTAAGGGTGGTAGATCGAAGGCTTCGGACTCGGCAGTATCCTCTAGTAGATGATTGGAAACCCACAGCATTTATCTGAGGTCTCTCCGGGCATGAAGGACCACCTGCAGCGACTCCCCCGAACCTCCATTCTCGTACCCAAAATGTTGCTAAATAGTCAAACAAAATATGAATTTATCCACCTTACTAGTAACAGTAATAGTAAAGAAACATTAATACCTTACCTCCAGAAATCTGTTGAGCATGTACTCTCGCAACGACTGCTTGCTGGCTGCACGAGCGCGTGATCTCAATCGTGTTTGTACCTACAATGAAAAAATGTCAATGTGAGGAGTTCAACAGTTAAATTACGGTATACCAAACAATACTGATTTAAACTTACATTATTGGTACCGTTAGTCAATATTGAGGGACTTTCTGGCTGTGCAGGAGCATTTGAGTCGACGCAGTCACTATTGTGGCTACACTGTCCCCGGTATTCTGTAAAATACGATACCCTGTAAGTACTTGAACTGTTAATAAAATATTACGAAAGCTAATAAGGTATACACACCTCTGTAATGGTTGGTCCATATGCATAAATGAAGTGAAGGTTTGTATCCATCAAGTGGAAGTACCAGCAATCTTCTCTTGAGATTCTTGCTCCACCTACAGATAATAATTATTATAATACCAATCATGGAAAATCCCTAATATTAATAATAATAATGACTGTATGAAAGTTACCTGAGTGTTTGTGAGGTTAACCGTATCAGAAGGGAATGCCGACGAATGGTTTCTACGCCTTACCCCACCTCGTATCTGAAATAAACACGATACGATCGCCCTGATGTTAAATTGCATTAACCCCTAACTTATACAATATTAAAAAAAACTTTTTCCTGGCTCTCCTGGGTGGTAGTAGTAGTGGTAGAGGTGCTGGTAGTGGCCTTGGTGGTTGAGAGTGAAGTCTGAGTAGGTGGAGATCCAAGCACAGGTGCACCCCGTCATCCTCAACTAACAATTTACACCGAAACAGTCGTATTTATACGTCAGGACATTCTAAATATAGAGTGTCGTCCCCTACCTTGCACACAAGCAGAACGCAGGGGATAGTACTCGATCAGAATTCCATAACCTCCCAAGAGGTACTTATCTTAGCTCGTTTTTTATTATAGTGGGTATCCCCAGAAGGCCTAATCCCACTATTGTTTATTGTAACTTGCCCCAACCATCGTAGCTCCTCCATAGCAAATTTGCTACCTCTCATTATTATTTTTGTATTTTTCCCCCTCTGAAAGTAAAGACATCACTTTACTTAGAGAAGCCTACCCGTACAAACTTACAAAGGGGGTTTTTATTTTATATATATTTTTTTACCCAATGTAGGCCGTACAGAACACTTTACTCGGAGAAACCATTTTAATGTATTCTATCAGCCTACAAGGATTAGATTTTTTCGTTTTTTACGTTTATTTGTAATTCCAGCGACGTTCAATTATAAACTTACGGAGGCCCTGGAATTACGGAGGTTAGGCCTGCCATAGAGCCTGGAAACATTCGGGCCCTGGACTTACGGAGGTTAGGCCCGCCATAGAGCCTGGAAAAATTCGGGCCCTAGACTTATGGGGTTTAGCCCTGCCATAGAGCATTCCATTTACACTAGCTGAGGGACCAGACCGTCTCTGGGTTAGAGAGAGTGGTCGGGAAATTTCCCCCGGTTTTTGTCCTGGACTTACGGAGGTTAGGCCCGCCATAGAACAAACACACACGCACGCACGCACGCACGCACACACACACACACACACACACACACACACACACACACACACACACACACACACACACACACACACACACACACACACACACACACACACACACACACACACACACACACACACACACACACTCGAGCATCATCTGGGAACACATGTAAAAATAAGCCAGAATCAAACCGTAATTTTGTATCCTGCCTCATAACGCCTTTAACAAGTAAACAAATAAGCCTGAATAAAAACATAATTTTGTAACCTGCCAAACAACGTCTTTAACATGTAAAAATGAGCCTGGATAAAAACGTAATTTTCTATCCTGCCAAATAACGTCTTTAACAAGTAAAAATAAGTGTGAATCAAACTGTTTTTTGTATCCTGAAACCTAACGTCTTTATGTAAAAATAAACCTGAGTCATACTGTAATTTTTATCCTGATACCTAACTTCTTTAACATATAAGAATAAGCCTGATACAAACCGTAATTTTGTATTCTGATACCTAACGTCTTTATGTAAAACTAAGCCTGAGTCAAACTGTAATTTTTAACCTGATGCCTAACGTTTTTAACATGTAAAAATAAGCCGGGATCAAACAGTAATTTTGTATTGTGACATAACATCTGTAATATATAATTAAATCATCACTTATTTATACTCTTTTATCTTTTATTATTTACTGACAATCTCAATAATGACAGTAGTAAAGACCGTTGTTATGAAATATTGCCCAATTAATGAACAAATGTTCACAACATTATGAGGGAGAAAATGCACTAAACGACGTTACAATAACTGTAAAGAAGAAGAATAAAACGGCTCTAAGCAGCGTTCACTATATCATTCAGGCAGTAAGGGGTCTAGGGCGGACATATTTTTGTCATTGCTGGAGCCAGGGGGAGTTTTATGACGCATTCTCGAGACGATGGGATCCTTATGAAGGATGGGGAGGATAAAGGAGGAAGGAGCAGTTTTGGAAGCTGCTTTAAGTGTTATGTAGGTTACATTTTCTTGGACTTGGGTGGTGAATTAACGTTAACGATATAGTATTTAATAAACCTGAACATTCAGCTTGTTTGTTAATTATAATTTGTCATGCGTACCTTTACACACAATCAAGTACCATCTATCGTTTGTAAAACTGCAGAGTTTTTCTATTCTTAATGTGCTTGCTCTACTAGGAGATATTTATGAAACATCCCATTTATGGGCATCAAATCAAACATAAATCAAATCACAAATAACAACGTTATAAATAAATTAAGTTTGATATACTTAAAACGCCCTGATTGAAATTGTTTCATAGGTAATGAACAAATTGGTGATATCTTAATTGGGTTGAATCCAGGTTAAAAAACAAATGGTTAAAAAGTTTGGTTTAAAATCCAATCAAAACACATATCAATAAGATCAGCTGATTTTTCTACTTGTTCAGATGTTTTTGTACTGATAATAATACGTTTAAAAGAAAAGTTGACATTGGTGAGTAACAAATTGCTATCGCTCATCCACTTATTAACACTCAGCTATATTTTAACAAATGTCTAAAACCACAAATAAATATATGGTTCCAAAGAAATGGCACATTTCCCCCATATTAAAGGCTAAAAAAATAAAAACATTGAAAATTACCAGTTTGATTCCCAAATATGTTTTTTTTGCCATAACTAAAAAACCAGCCAAGTTAAATACATGCGTTTTTTACTAAAATGTTTTAAATTGCAATGTACATCTTTCCTAAAAATTTAATCAAAATCGTTTCAGCCGTTTTTTAAAAAAATTCAACTTTTTTTGCCCAGAAAAGTTAAAAAATATTCTGGAGATATTACCTAAATACACCTAAATTCCAAATTTCATAAAAATTGATCCATCCGTTTGGTCTCCAGAGAACTGCACATACACACAGACAGACACACATGCGGACAGTTATCAAACATTTTTTTCGAAAAAAAACTTTTTTGGGTTCAGGGGACCCTAAAATGGATTTTTAGACCGACTTATAAAAACATTTTCTTTGAACAATCACAATACATTCTCTATGCTAACGCATACGGGAGAATGTAAAAAAATATCAAATACAGTAATAGAAAACAAATCATTAAAGTACAAAATTTTAAATTCATAGATTTAATTAAAAGTGCAATGGCCTAGAAACTTTATTTTTATATTAAAACACAGACGTGCTTTAAAATTCAGATTTCGTAAAAATATTCATCTTAATATAGTATAAAACTGGTATTAAACCAATCCTTACACACTGAACAAGCAAATTTAACAACTTTATTACAAAAATGAGAACATTCTGAAATCAAAGGAACAACTTGTTCTCGTTGAGAAAAACTAAAATAACATTTACATCAGAGAAAAGGGAACAAAGAGGGAATATTCACTCAAGAATAAAGTTCACTTGAGATGTTAACAATTTGTAAAACTGCACGGTGTTCAGTTCTTTTGTCGAGGAGAGCAACAGAGAAGTCCTTAACGGTCCTTAAGGCGGTCGTTAGCGAGGCGCGAGCCCTTTAACTTCTCTACGGCATTGTTACCGATACTAACAGCTGATTCCTATAACAAACAGCTAAAGAAGGTTAAATCTTTATCCTCGTTCAGCTGTTATAAATGAAATGCTTAAAAGTAACTTTAAGTGCAACTTATTTAAGCAAGCAATTAGTTGTTTCTTTACATTCCGATCAAAATTAAAGATCTATATCGTAAAGATCCATATATTTTAAAGAGAACTATTTAAAAATAAGTGAATGTAGTCAAGTAACTGTCATGTACAAAATCAGGTAGCTGGTAAAAGGATAGTGTTATGTTATTAACTCAGCAATGATGATTTTTTTATAAGATGATAAATACATATAAGTGTGTCCAATCAAAGTATATCTCAATCGATAAATACATTTAAGAAACCTTGAGAAGTTTCAGGTTTGAACCCCAATTATTTTTTAGGCATATAAATCAAATCAATTACGAATCCTGAATGATTTCATGTTTGAGTTCAAAAGAGAGTCGTCCCACCCATCTAAACCCAATATTGAAGAAGCTATACTAGCAAGTTCCAGCGGTTATGATCTATTTATAAAGACCACTGAAGTTGTTTTAAATAATGTAACTAATACAATTTTTAAGTTTAAACTCCAATAATATACAATGGCTAAAATCGGTTAAGAAAAAGTGTAAGAGTTCATATCAATCGTTTGAATCTGGTAAGTTCTCTCGGAGGAATTCTATGTTTGGGCCTTAACTAGACATCGCAAACATCCAATTCTGTTAGAAACCTTGCATCAGCTTAAAGCTCTAACAATACATATCTTAATCGCCAGATGTGTTGGAGCAGTTCTTAGTCGAATTCCCAAACATAGACATCGTAAAGGGTTTAAATCTAAGTATCATCAGATAATTTCAAAGTTGAGCCCATACGATGGACATATCAATAGTTGGAATCTTTGTAGAGGCTGAACGTTCAAGCACGCTCAATCGTGTGAATCTGCTAAGATTCTTCTGGTAGCAAAATCAATATTTTCCCAATAATAGGCTTATATGTTATTGTTTTGCTCTCCTTTTTTTAAAAGGCAGATCATAAAAATTTATTAAGCATTTGATTATGTTTAGAGCTCATTTATTTGTACTATTTTCTCTTGAACACTTACAGTGGTATTTGAAACCTGTACCTAACCGCATTCAAGTAATGTGGTGTTACCCACCCATCCTTAATGTAATATGTTTTTACACTTCCAGCCACACACGTACATTTGTATTATCAACGTGAACACCCATACACGTAAGGTGTCATCAACCACTCGACCACAAATAAAAGTATAATAGCATTTACCCACCCACCCTTAATGTATTATGTTGTTACACTCCCAGCTACACACGTACATTTGTATTATCCACTTGAACACCCATACACGTAAGGTGTTATCACCCACTCGTCCACAAATAAAAGTATAATGGCATTTACCCACCCACCCTTAATGTATTATGTTGTTACACTCCCAGCTACACACGTACAGTTGTATTATCCACTTGAACACCCATACACGTAAGGTGTTATCACCCACTCGTCCACAAATAAAAGTATAATGGCATTTACCCACCCACCCTTAATGTATTATGTTGTTACACTCCCAGCTACACACGTACATTTGTATTATCCACTTGAACACCCATACACGTAAGGTGTTATCACCCACTCGTCCACGAATAAAAGTATAATGGTATTTACCCACCCACCCTTAATGTATTATGTTGTTACACTCCCAGCTACACACGTACAGTTGTATTATCCACTTGAACACCCATACACGTACGGTGTTATCAACCACTCGTCCATATATAAACGTATAATGGCATTTACCCATCTACCCTTAATCTAATATGTTGTTACACTATCACCCACACACGTAAAGTTGTATTATCCACTTAAACACCCATACACGTACTGTGATATCAACCACTCGTCCACATATAAAATTATAATGGCATTTATCCACCCACCCTTAATGTAATATGTTGTTATACTCCCAGCCACACATGTACAGTTGTATTATCCACTCACCAATCTATACACATACCCTGTATGAGATATGACAGGCCTGAGCAGATGTTATCTCCATTCTGACTTCCATTCATGTGGGTGTGAGAACTGTGCAGTGAGCGAATATGTCCCCCATCAGAACCCATTAGACAACATTACATACAACTGCCCACTCAAGAAGCCATTACATTGCATACATATCAATGCACTGTCCATTATTACTACGAGTATTTTTAGACCCCCGCTTTTTATATCGTGTAAGCTGATACTTATGCACATACGTCAAGTAATTTGTCTGACCTGAACCAACGGAAACACACATAGTACTTATAATGGTAGATAGGTCTTTATTTATATGCTTGTTTTTAGTATATTTAACTTGAAATGAAATCGTATATATCATAAAATATTAATTGTTTAATTAAATCCAAAGTATCTCCAAGGACGATTTTAAAATGTTCCTAACCATTTTGGCAGCTCTTAGCTGGTTGGAGGTACACAGTAAAAAAAGGTTTGCTAGAAACGTTAAGTTTTTGATACAATAATGTTTAATTGATCAATCGTTAAACCCTCAACACTACTGTACGTGTATGGGAGGATGGGTTGGTCAACACTACTGTACGTGTATGGGAGGGATGGTAGGTCAACACTACCGCACGTATGTGGAAGGTTAGGTCAACACTACTGTACGTGTATGGGAGGGTGCATCAACACTACTGTACGTGTATGGGATGGTGGGTGGGTCAACACTACTGTGCGTGTATGGGAGGGTGGGTGGGTCAACACTACTGCACGTATATGGAAGGTTGGGTCAACACTAATGTACGTGTACAGGAGAGTGGATGGGTCAACACTACTGTACGTGTATGTGAGGGTTGGTTGGTCAACACTACTGTACGTGTATGAGAGGGTGGGAGGGTCAACACTACTGTATGTATATGGAAGGGTGGGTCAACATTACTATATACGTGTATGGGAAGACAGGTTAGACAGTAAGACATATATTCTAGTCTTACTGTTACACAAGAATACAGCTACAGTAAGACTATTATTGCTAAAAAGCTGTTTTGAGTTTCATTAAATAGATTTTAGGGACATTTTGTTCTTTGTATCATTGTACCAAGAAAACCTCAAAAAAGTTTATTAAATACATATATGTGGTTAGAAATGTTGCTGATTAGTATTGAAATAAACCCTAGCCCACTTTAAAAAAATAAATAAACAAATTTAAGTTTTGGATGAGAGCAGTTCTCTAAAAATTAATTACGGTTTGTAAATTACGAAATAAGAGAAATTATCTCATAGATCAAGCTCTGAAATCAAATGTATTTTCTTTACCATGATGACTTCTGAGTTAAACCAAAGAGGGGTTAAATCTGTTTAAAACCCACCAAAAGGGAGGAGGTGGGGTGTTAAATACTGAAAAGGCGTATTCATTTCTTTGGCCACCAGAACGTTTTGCTTAATTAGTACTAAACACTAAAATTTAATGTTTTCTTACTTTCATAACACCCTATTTTGAAATATACTAATAACATAACAATCTATTTTTTTTAACTCCACATCCCAACCACTTTGAATTAACACCATATATATAGTTTACCAGACACTTTGTACTTAATTTGATATAGTACAAGTAATTTACTAACCAGCTTTTCATATTAAAGTACAAGGAGTGTAAAATAATGATAGGCTATAAAACAGTCAAGAACAATGGCAAACATTTTCATTATTACCAACAATCTCAAATGTAAAGCAAATTTGAAAAAATCCACTCGGTACATTGCCATAAAATTCAATTTGTAACCCCGCCGAGTACACCCGCAATTTTACGCCAGTTAAGTTCAACAATACGCCCCCTGGTGAGGAAAATACTCTGAACGTAAATTCCCGCTAATGCCAGGCTATACGTTATCAATTAGGAGTCGTATGTCAGCGCAGTCCAAAGGTGATAACGTATGAGGTTCGGATTGTGGCTGACCAGCTGTTATTTGGGCCTATCTTTATGACCTTGGAGGTTTATAGTAGTCATTAATTCACACTGAAACCTTTAATTGAAGTCTAAAACAGTTGATTACTGAAGTCAAGTCACTTTAAACGCCGAGAATTTCTTCTCCCCTCTCTAATCTGCATAGGAAACACATTTTGTGCAATGAGACGAGTGCGATTTTTTTAACAAGCAGTTTGAATTTATTTAAATTTACTTAATTTTTGGATGTTGAATGCTCTATATTTTTAAGATATCATTAGTAGGTCGGTATTTTAATTTTGAGTTTACTCACATTCTACAAGGGCAATAGGGGTTTTATTGACTCGTTCTTTGAAAAGGTGTTGCAAAGTGAAATAACAATTTTACTACCCCTTATTAAAACTGGGTAATATTTTCTTTTAGTGAAGTCATGCCATAAATACATCATGTTCATTATTGGAATGATTTACGACCCCATAGACTGTCTAGTCTGGTCTTGAGTTTCACGATAGTTAACGATAGACCTCTCTATAAGCATGTCAATAAGGAAGACGTACTAAACGTCAACAATACATTTCTGAAGAATTAATTAATTTAAAACAATATTTGATCAAAGGTCTTAAGGAGTCAGGACCATCCTTACGTGAGTATTTGATCGTAGTAAGGGCGTGAAGTTTTGTAGTGTCATGTGTATCCTTCCACGAGTTTTGCCCGTAGGAAAGATTAGAAGCACTAAAGAGTCGGGTCCATCCTTCCGTGAGTATTGTTCGTAGTAAGGACGTGAGGCTTTGAGGTATCGTCCTTGCACGAGTTTTGCCCGTAGGAAAGATAAGAAGCCCCAAAGAGTCGGGTCCATCCTTCCGTGAGTATTGTTCGTAGTAAGAACGTGAGGCTTTGAGGTGTCGTGTGTATCCTCCCACGAGTTTTGCCCGTAGGAAAGATAAGAAGCCCCAAGGAGTCGGGTCCATCCTTCCGTGAGTATTGTTCGTAGTAAGGACGTGAGGCTTTGAGGTGTCGTGTGTATCCTTCCACGAGTTTTGCCCGTAGGAAAGATAAGAAGCCCTAAGGAATCGGGTCCATCCTTCCGTGAGTATTGTTCGTAGTAAGAACGTGAGGCTTTGAGGTGTCGTGTGTATCCTTCCACGAGTTTTGCCCGTAGGAAAGATAAGAAGCCCAAGGAGTCGGGTCCATCCTTCCGTGAGTATTGTTCGTAGTAAGAACGTGAGGCTTTGAGGTGTCGTGTGTATCCTTCCACGGACTCCATGAGTCTTGTCTTGTCTAAAGGAAGGGAGTGAGCCTCTGAAGCTAATGATTGAACATCCCTTGGTTTGTGGATATATAGGTCAAGTATAAAAATGAATTTACTGCAAAATAATTAGTAATTATTTAAAGGAGTAAAGTGCCTTACAATGTGAAAATAAAGCAATAAGACCAAAAAGGTTACATAACAAAGTCTAAGTTCATAACAATTCAAATATCAAGGGTTTTAAATGTACATATTTACATTAACTGTTACATGTTTCTAACGACAGTGAAATAAAATATCCGAATATAAGAAAAACATTGAAAATAAAAAGAATAAGATACTTATTAAACCACTAAAGTAATCAATACCAAGGAGACATTTGAAAAATATCGCAAGATTATCTTAGTATTAAAAAAAGTACTTCTTCTCTCAATCTTGGGTACAATCTAGTAAATCATGTATCCTGCCACAGCGCTGAAAATGGGATGGTAACAGTTGAGTAGAAGAACGTAAAAATAAAGAGACCATAAGATCCGATGGCTTCCGTGCTGGGTGGGGGCTCACAAACACACACGCCACACATGTTCCTGCGCACAGAAGAAAACGTTAAGAAAGCGGAGAAAAATCAACACACGGGAAACAAGGGGCTAGGCCTCCCCCACCAGGGTAGGATCAATCGCTGTCTGTATGCAGGCTGGGTATCGCCGAGTAAATCCCCTGGACTTGCGTGGAATAAAACATATGTTTGCCCCGCTCCAGTGGCGCTGCCTACCGGCCTTTACCGCAAATTTTAGCTTTGATTACTCTTGACGAATTTTAGCCAGTTGAAATCATTTAGTTGGCTTAATTCAGTGAATCTCTAATGTGTTTTTATAGTTTGTTGTCTTTACTTACTTTAATGCGCTATGTTATTCTCAGTAAAATGTGTTCTTTCTCTTAGATTTAGAAATTAGTAGGCCTACTATAAGTATATAAAAATAGTTTTTTAATTACCATAATACTTGCAGGTACAAATGAAATACACGTAAACGTCTCACAACACAAATATATTGTGACGTTTATTTATACTGAAATCTGTTTCAATTTAAAAAATGCCATTGAAATTAAGAATAAAAAGCAGACCCTCTAAGATTTTTAGACTCGCCGATATTTTACTGGAGTTAGAGCACTGTTTGGCCGGTTACTCAGATTGGGCGTCAAGTTATATTTAAGTATGAAATAGATGGAGTATGTTGTGAATCTATAATTAACACGATGAAGTAGGTTCATACCATATCACGTATGCTTATAAGATAATTGTGTCAGAAAATAAGTAAGTTTACTTTGATGTATGAACGTTCAATATCAGACAATAATTTATGACAGAGAGTGGGAAACGAGAAAACTGGAACAGTTCGCCGCCGTTCGTACTAGATGTTAATATAATAACTATGGAACTACGACCAATCGCCGCAAAACCTTCGCTAAAGAAACCTAATAAATATTTGGAAGTAAATATTGGAAAAGTAATAATAATATTGGGTTATTGCTAATTTGTATGGGTATATTTAAAAAAAATATTTCTAAACCAGATCAGATCAATATAAAAGAGGCATGTAATCAAAACGTATCGTATATTTTGTGAAAAAAGCAACTAAAAGGAAAGCATAACTAGTGTAAACCACACCAAAATAGTCCGATGACATTTTAGGCGGTGTTGCCATATCGTTTCTGAGAATCTCTCAACCACGTGTTTAATCTATGACAAGTATGCGTATGTTCAATATTGTCAATTCATGTGGGTGAACTCAGCTGGTTTGTTTATTTTATTAAATACTAGTAACTAAATCCACCAATTACATAGAAGCATTCAGCTGAATAGTTAAGCAAGTTACTTACCACTTATCAGCTGGAATTATAATTATGAGAATTAGAATAGTGTTTTTGTGTTTATTTTTGCAATTTCGCCAATGTGACGTCATTGGAGATGTGCGTGATACATACCGTCTTTTTGTCTATGTACCGTGGTTTGTAATAACAAATTATAGTGTTTGTTTACTGCAACAGATGTTCAGACAAATCATCAATATATTCAACGAATTTATATTTGACAACATTGCTGGGCGAGAAGTGAGGAGGGGGTCTTCACATGCCACAGCTGTCATCGGACTATTTTGGTAACCAGATCATCATAAGTTAGCAACTGATGACTGAGTATGCTAACATAGATGCCGGATTGATTTTACAGGATTGAAATCCAGTTATTAATGTATCTTATTATTTATGCTCGTTCAATTCTTAATCAAGACACATAGAACAATATTCCATGTCACAAGTTCTGACTCTTTCCATAATTGATGAAGATGACTACGATAGTACACTTAGAGTCATTAAGGTAATTCCATCCAACAATCCAAAAATCTTGTCTCCAGTTCTAAGTGTCTTAAGACATGATTTAAATACATCTGTACATAACTGGTTAGAGTAAATTTGCCATTATACACTGACATACGTTTACAGGTATCGTAGTTTGATTACCATCCGTTGAATATTGTTAACATGTACTAAATAGCATCGGTCGAAACCCATATTTAAAAAAGTGTTGGTTCATGATTAAACAGATTAGTTTGCATATTAATATTGGATATTTGTTTTGAGGACACGTACCTAATTTGGATGTTGATAATGAATTTAATGCAAATGTTCAAACAATCCTTTTTAATCATACAAATCGGGTATATACCTTGTAACTGCACATCTATAAGGTAATATATTACATGTGCTTTTTTATGTTCTTGGGTCTTAAGCAGTTTTTAAACGTGAATTTATGATAGTGGAATATCAGTTTTGATGGGAATTGGTTTTTAAATAGTTCTCTGTAAACACGCTTGTGTTCCTTACAGTCTGTACGGAATAGTCTACAAATTAAAATTGGAAATATCATTGTTATTCTTTTTGTAAGTTTCGAAAATATTTGTTTATTAAAAAAAATGTTTTTGTAACTTAAATTATAGTTCCGTTCGATTATTAATTGTAAAATTATCTTTTGGAATATCCCATTGTTCCATAATGATTCGAACTTGTTTGACTGATATTTGAACTGGAAAAGAGTTTTTCCCTAAAGAACATTTCTAAGCTATCCGGGGCGCAACATCGACTATCCAGGGTGTAGGCCTACAAACGTCTTGTCAACTAAAGAAGCAATATTTGTTTATTCTTCTTCTCTGGCCAAATGGTGGTTAGGTCGTAAATTCGTATTTCTCTTCCCATCTAATATTTTTGATCTTATTGATATAACCTATGTTTTTTTTTGTAAAATTGGAGTGTTATAATTGAGTCTTGCTAGCCTAATGGTTAGCACTTCTGCTTCGTATGCAGAGTGTCACGGGTTCAAATCCCGGGAGATCCACTTAAATTTGACAAAGGGGTTTGGACTGTTGCCCCACAACAACGTTTTAATACTATGTTAAAAATTCCAGTAAGAAAAAAAGAAAAAAATACATATGTGGTTGTCTAATGTCTATACATGATTCTTACCTTGTCTGTTTATGTCTCTAAAATAAATCGTCTATGTACCATGGCTCAGAGTATTTTTTTAGTTTTTTTTTTTTTTTTAACTTTGAGATGCAACAGGTTTTTCTCATATCAGTAAGTTAAAAAAACTTTGAGTTCATATTTTTATGGGCATGTAATTACTTGTTTTGCAGGACAGTGTGTGTTTATTTTATTATTATTATTTTTTTTAATACTTTCTACTCCAGTGGCGTTTTTAACGTGACATTCAAACGTTGTTGAGGGACAACGGTACAAACCCCTATGGAAAATCTAATTGGATCTTCCGGGATTTGAAACCACGACACTCTGCATACGAAACAGAAGTGCTAACCACTAAGCTAGAAAGAAACCTATTTAAAAATGTTTTGGTTTAAGTTTAGCTTTTATGTATTTCTTATTTGGAGGTGATGAAATAAATTTTTTGTTTGTTTATTGGGTTGTGCCTGTCTTTATTTATTTGTTGTGATAGTTATTACGTTTACCTTCAAGATTTGGAGGCGAATAAGAAGAGAGACTGACAATGTACTGTATAGTCCATACCATTCACAATGTAAACTGAAGAACTAACTTCACGACATCGCACGTGTCTATAACTCGACACTCATTCAGCGTACTACTGAATGTGACCTCTGTTTCTTTCTTCTCAGTATAGGAGTAGTTTCAATACTACAAAGAACACTCTAAGACGAAACGTACAATCCATGTCATTCTATTTAGTCTCCTTGCTATCTTCTCATAATCAGTTTATTTTTGCTAGTAACCTGACTACATGAGTCATATAAACTTAACTCATCCTCAACAAATATCATACTTTCTTCTATTTGAAACATAAAAAGAAAAATATAGCAAAGTAAGGAGATTTTTACATGACAGCTTGTAAAAGCTTTTAGCTTTTATATTATTTGCTTTTAAAGACGATTGTTTCCTTTGATATACAGGAATGAGCAATATATAGTTATATATAAAAAGCCTTCAACACAAAACACTTTGATTAAACTATCGATAAATTGTATTTAAACAACATTCAACCCAGTATTCTGCAAACTGGGAAATTTAAAATACTGTACTAACTTGAGTGTTTGATAATCATTTTTCAAAATTTGACATTTTGGATCAATAGAACTATTAAAATCTGTTGGTGTCTTCCCTAAGGGGAGAAGACTCTAGTTGGTGGGAATGTGTCTTCTTCAAGGCTCAGCTAAAGTTACAGTTTTACTATAGTGAAGTGAAAGATTATCATCAACTACTTATATTAAAAAATGCAACTTGAAGAAAGGCGTTATATAACTTCATAAGTTTTAGAATGACAAACAATTATTTATACTGCACTGTCAAAAACAGAAAACACTTAAGTTCGCAAGAAATACGACTCTTTATAGAGCTACATAAGTTGTGATGGTGGAGGTGGGAGGGGGAGTAAGAACAACGTGTCACAAAAACACAATAAGCCAGAGGGCCGGCGATGTTTTGGGGTGAAAACGTATAAACTTGAACGAAGAAATACGAGGCGGACTTAAGTCGGGGAAGATGGCGGCGTGCGGAGTTAAGTTGGCGAAAATATTCCTGACGTGTGTCAAAAGAGGATTCTGAGATAATATATATGTATGAGACTGCGTAGAGCGTGGGTGGGGTGGAGAGAGAAAGAAGAAGCTAACGTGAGATGAGTCGCCATGGCAACGGCACAGATAGAAATCAAAGAGTAACTGATATACTAAAGAAGGTAATAATATTCTATGGCTTTCCAATCAGTTCCACTTCCAAGAGGACGTTACATTAAGGGTGTTAATAGTTGGCTTTGTCATAAGTTAGACTGCTTAAAATGGGTTAGTAGTACTAAACCAGGTTTTTAAGATATGTTGAAAAATATGGTATATTATACCCCAGTGTTTGTAGAATAATATTTTTATGACTGTATATAAACATTTTCCAAAATCTCATGTAGAATAATTTTAAATAGCCATTGCTTCATCATCTTAACTGAATTTTAAATCAAGAAAACCCATCGTCTCTCTCCCAAATATTACTATATTTTGTAATCATGATACGTATTATGGCCATCCGTCAGTATCTACTGTTATATTTATATTTAGTATATATAATATATTTGCACCACAATAGACGTAAAATGAAAAAATAGTTTACAAATCAATATATTAAGAATGCTACAGGATTAAGTGTTCAAAGATATGAAAGTTGAAGATATTTCAAATCTAACATCACTTAAAACAACCTTAAATATTTACAAACCATTGGAATAACCTCGGAAAAGATTTCTAATACTATTGCATAAAATGTTTAGTGTTAACAATTATGCTAACAATTAGACTATAATACAGATATAGTCTAATTGTTAATTGTTATCTAACTGTTATCTAATTAATTTGTTTGTTTTTTCTGTATAGTAATCGACTTTAAATGGGTTTGTAGAATACGAGAGGGCCATGATATTAATTTACTTCCATTCTATAAAAAAAATAATTCCTCTAACTAAATCATTTGAACATTTTATGTAATTACCACAGTACGTGTGTGGCTGGGCAGGTGGGTCATTACCACAGTACGTGTGTGGGTGGGCGGGTGGGTCATTACCACAGAACGTGTGTGGCTGGGCAGGTGGGTCATTACCACAGTACGTGTGTGGCTGGGCAGGTGGGTCATTACCACAGTACGTGTGTGGCTGGGCAGGTGGGTCATTACCACAGTACGTGTGTGGCTGGGCAGGTGGGTCATTACCACAGTACGTGTGTGGCTGGGCAGGTGGGTCATTACCACAGTACGTGTGTGGCTGGGCAGGTGGGTCATTACCACAGTACGTGTGTGGCTGGGCAGGTGGGTCATTACCACAGTACGTGTGTGGGTGGGCAGGTGGGTCATTACTACAGTATGTGTGTGGCTGGGCAGGTGGGTCATTACCACAGTACGTGTGTGGGTGGGCAGGTGGGTCATTACCACAGTACGTGTGTGGCTGGGCAGGTGGGTCATTACCACAGTACGTGTGTGGGTGGGCAGGTGGGTCATTACCACAGTACGTGAGTGGCTGGGCAGGTGGGTCATTACCACAGTACGTGTGTGGGTGGGCAGGTGGGTCATTACCACAGTACATGTGTGGCTGGGCAGGTGGGTCATTACCACAGTACGTGTGTGGCTGGGCAGGTGGGTCATTACCACAGTACGTGTGTGGCTGGGCAGGTGGGTCATTACCACAGTACGTGTGTGGCTGGGCAGGTGGGTCATTACCACAGTACGTGTATGGCTGGGCAGGTGGGTCATTACCACAGTACGTGTGTGGGTGGGCAGGTGGGTCATTACCACAGTACGTGAGTGGCTGGGCAGGTGGGTCATTACCACAGTACGTGTATGGCTGGGCAGGTGGGTCATTACCACAGTACGTGTGTGGGTGGGCAGGTGGGTCATTACCACAGTACGTGTGTGGCTGGGCAGGTGGGTCATTACCACAGTACGTGTATGGGTGGGTCATTACCACAGTACGTGTGTGGGTGGGCAGGTGGGTCATTACCACAGTACGTGTATTGGTAGTTTTGAGGCCATAAACGTTCATATCTTTAAAAATAAACAAAGCAGATAGGTCAGCCTAAGAAGCATTGCGTAGGCAATTATGCAATTCTAAAGACTGTTTTTTTTTATGATTACATTTGAAGAATTTGGTACATATCGTATGTCTTTCGAAGCCGGATACAAGTTAAATAAAGGCTTGCTCAACCTCACTTGTTCCAGCGCAAAGATGTGCTGAGACAATATCCATGACAGCCACCATTACTCCACCCTTACTAGACTTTGAACTACTAAGTGATGACCTATCACATCTAAACATAGTTAAATTCTTAAGCAATAACTCTTATGAGAATAAATCCAGTATGGAGACTACGTCTGCAGATACTTAAGTAGAAACAAATTTGTAATACGGTTCGAAAAAACAGCCTGGCACATATTAAATAAAATATTAAGTCAAGACAAAGTAAAAAATGGAGGAAAACCATTAAAACACGCATCTAACGTAATAAAAAGGTAATATTAAAAAAGTTGCTATTTAGGTTAGGTTAGGTTTGTTGTAAATGTATGTATATGTATGTATTAACTTCGGGCGCAGGGGAATTCAAGAAGCTTCTAGATGGAGACCTGCAGGTGATATATACGGCCCGGATACCAGCGCTAGTCAGTCAGTCAGTCAGTCAGTCTAGAGCCTACAGCCCGGGTGTTTGCAGCGACAGTGAGCGAGTTCTACAGTGCGAGTGAAGTGTCCGAGTATAGTGAAGTGGTCTACGGAGAAGTTACCGGTGAGTGGTTCGTTGTGGGGATCAACGAAGGAGCAGTGCGGTACTTGTGGACGACTTCTGAAGGGACACTGAAGAAACTGTGAGTGAACTGTTAGCTTTGGACTGTAGGTAGTAGGGACTCTAGTAAAGTCATTTAGTTGTTAGTAATTGTAAATAATAGTAGGGAATCTAGTAGAGTCACTTTATAGTTAGTAATTGTAAATAATAGTAGAGAATCTAGGAAAGCCACTTTATAGAGCTAGGAATTGTGATTAAAAGAAGGGAATTTAGTAAAGTCACTTTGCAATTAGTAGTTGTAAGGAAATAAATTTCTTTCTTTCTTTTTTATATGTTGGTTAAAAGAATACTTATTTACTGATAAAATAATATCAGTGATACGTGTCTTATATTACATTATTGTGACAGTTTTTAAAAGCTTTTTCATGCTTAATAAGTTTAAACAAAATATTCATATTCATCGATAAAAACAATAAAAAAGGATAATTCTGTCAAATCGTATAAAGTAACCTTACTTTATGTGTACTTTAAGTACCTACACATGTGAAATTACTTAGTTCATATATGAAATTATGGTTTGCGGACATATGTAAGAAATTACGTATACTCTATCATAAAAGTACGCACCTCTTACGTGTGGATAGTTTGAAAAGGGAATGGATGAGGAGATCCGAGGACTTACTAATGCCGTATGTATTGACTATAGCCTTTGTTTGGGTTCAATTGAAGGTGGTTTTTGCACATTGTTCGACTGAGTGGGTGTAATTCAAACTGAGCCTTTATGTCAGAAATTATCTACTCAAATCTCCAAATTACCACTCTGTTACTTTTTTAAAAACTGAAATTACTAATTTTCTATTAAACCTATGACTGAAAAATATTGTATTCATCATTCTAAAGAGAAGGATATTTTATAGTTTTGTGAAAGATCATCATCAGTTCTACTACATCATCAGTTCAAAGTTAAAAAAAGTTTTAACCTTTCACAATAATATTATAAAGCAATTAAGAGTAAAAATTTCGAACAAAAAAATTTTACGAAGTCCTCTTGGGAGAAGCAAAGTTTTTGCTGGCTATTTATTGATTCTGTTATTTTTAATGATCACAAAATACTGTAAGCTTATTTACTGGTCAGTGGGATTAAAACACATGTATTTCCGATAAACTTCAACGTTATTAGATTATTCAAGAAATGTTGTGAATTCTCTCTTAAACTTAAAATAGTTATTCCAATATGTAGAGAAAATGTATTCCAATATGTATTCCAATAATGTTCCAACAAAAAAGGCATTTCAATATGTAGTGTACATTACTGCCTAAAGTAGTGCATTTAATGTTGGTATTTTTCTTTTTTTTGGGGGGAGGGGGTGGGATTTCAAATATTTGCTGTGTAAATTATCGAGGATCTGCCTGCATTCATAATCTTTTATATTTCTCCATTATGCGTCTGCTTCTCCATAGATTCTACAAAATAGACACTTTTCTTCCATTCGAGAAGCATTTACGTTTTTCTTGAGGATGGGTTTTTCATATGGGGAGAAATTAAACTATGATGTTTGATAAATACGTATTATCTTATATTTCATGGCAGTTCATTCTTACCTAATAAAAAATCTTCATGAAAAAATCAAAAACGAATCAAAACGGTAATTGATTTTCATCTCCGTCAAAACTTTAGCATCTTATTCACGAAACACTGGGTGACATCAACAAATTGTCATTGCTTTCACACTTGAACTCAGTTTACCGAAGGCTTTCGTATAAACCATCGATCGAATAAAGATTTCACGAGGAGATGTGAAGGAAGGAAGCAAGATATAGCAGGACAGAACCTGTCCGCAGGTTTTTGGTCGGTGCCTAGTCAGTTAATGAATCAACCGATTGGATTTGACCTGCCAATAAGATGATGCTAAGCTAATCATGATAAAGACATAAGTTATGAAATTAAATATAATCAGATTAACTAAACAAGGCATTGAACACTTGCTATCGAGATGGGTGTTCTGGCGTACTTTTTATTAAATCCAGTATCTAATTAAGTCCACCTGCGAATAGTCACTGTGGCTGTTAAATGTTGCACATACATTTAATAATTGTTACACACACTAGTCCATTGGTCCAGCAATTTCAATAAAATACCCTTCTTTAAAGTTACTTCCACTGAAAAATGTTGCAAAATTCTTTAAGATTTTCGTTTACCTTGATAATACAATAGTTTTTAAGGAGATATAGTCAAGCGCTTTAGAATGTTCCACAGTGTACGATTGCATTCAGTCTCCACACGAGATAATATCCTCCAGAAGAATCGCTCTCATTGCTGTACATCAAATTAAGATTTTGGATTTATTTGACCCTGAAATTCTTCTAAAAAATATTCCCCCTGATCAACCTGATGGTATTATATTTTGCAGATGTACTTGAGGCTTCCAAAGTCGTCGATTCTGTGATCGATTCTTCCTTAAATGATATCTTGCCTCTGAATCCCTAACGATGTAAGTAAATTGCATATCTATCTAACATTTCTATTCCATTGATCCTTCAGGTCTTGTGGGGAAAATATTCACCGTGAGAGTCACTAACAATCGAAATTTAAGACTTGTGATTGCACTAACCCAGCAATTGTATTGTAATTAAAGAAAATATCTGTATACCTCAGATTCCTGAAGTTTTCAGATGCTGGAGAACCATTTCGCTTCTTTTGTTGTGTATTATCTATATTATTTGTTCTTGAGAAAATAGCTTTTATGGAATCCGATTGCTGTAATTTATCAAATAAATATATACCTATTTTTAAGCAAATAACTATTTCTACTAAAAAATAAAACAGACTATTAAATCAGAATACTTTAAAGTAGACATTGGTGGAGTCCTAATGACGATTCTAAATTATGATAGGTCGTTATGTAAGATAATATAATTTCTTACAATTTATGATGATTCAACCACAACTAAAAATTACAGATTACTGAGACACCAATGCCTTATTACAAGTAATACTCCAGAATTAAGTTTAACTTTAAGTTTATACTAAGTAAATAAGAACCGATATGTTATAGTACACTTCCTCATTGGAGAAAATGGTTGCAAGAGCCAAGAACATACGTTTGGCAAACTTATAACATAAATAACAGAACGACGAAAACAGTTGTGGTCCAAACAGAATTTTCTTGGGTCAATGTATGATTTTTTTTATTGGATGGACTATTTTTCATTAAATGTGTATACTGTATAAGCCTATATATATGTATTTATTAATTTTTTTATTCTCAATATCTTAATCTTGAATATTGTTATCGCTATGTTGCTACTAAATGCCAAGTCATCTGATGTGGAGTATTACTATGTACAACTACATGTGCGCGTCTTGAATAGCCCACCCGACGTACGTCTTGAATAGCCCACCCGACGTACGTCTTGAATAGCCCCACCCGACCTACGTTTTCAAAGGCCCACCAATCATACGTCTTAAAGAGCATACTCAACTTACGTAATGAAGGACCTACCCAAAGTACAAATTTAAAAGTCCCCACAACGTTAAAGCAGCCACATAACGTACTTCTTGAAGGGCCCTCAACGTACGCCTTGAAAACCCCACCCAACGTACGCCGTGAAAGGCTCAACCAACGAGCTGCTTTACGGATATAAAATTACGATTAAAAAAAACCATTTGCTAAAATAAACGTCTTAATATTCAAAATTAACAAATCTATATGATACAAGAATTTGTCTAAAACGTAATTTAATATACACCATGCACTGTTATCCCCATATTAAATTTCAGAGAAATGCCTTACGACCTCAATAATTTATGGACGTTCATGGGATGGTAGTAGACTATTAAAACGTTTATGTTTTATGACTAAATCTCGTTGGAATTCGTCTCGTAATGTTATTAAACATAAAGAGAAAAAACTTGTTGATTGTTGAAAGTTTAGGGTAGAAGTCGTTAAAATGTGTCACGAGAAATAGAGTACGTAAAATGATGCGTCAATTTTTTTAGTACATCAGAATTATAATTTCTTCAAAAGTATCAGCATAATGAAGTTTTAATTCGATTAAAAATGCGTTTTTAATAAGGCAGTATTTATAGAAAAGTCAATTCAATAGTTAATAACAAAACCAACGCTTTTTAAATTTTTCTTAGAACGTAAAAAGTGAGAAAAGATTCTCATAATAGACTAAATATACACTGTACATTTTACGTTAATGAGTAAATCCAAACAAATAAAGTTGAACGGATATTAAATTGCTATTCAAAATGGATTCATCTATAGGAGGAACTTAAAAGGGAAAGACTTTTGCAATGTAACCCGTCTACAGTAGGATTCAGTGAAGTGTTCCACTGAGAGAATTCGTCAGATTAGACCTCAGATAAATACACTTTTTTTATATAAAATAAATTAATTTACAAGTTTGAAAATTGTCATCAACCAGAGTTACATGGTGTTATTGGACCGTATATTAGGCTTACAAGTCAAACAGAAACGTCACTCTTTTTTGGACCTTACTATAGTAATAAGTTCTGACAGAGAAAAAGCGGACTCACCACGCAGGCATCATTAGTAAATCTCTAATTACAGACACATTTCAGTATTCATACAGTTTCAATACGAAGCGAAATATAATTATCCTGTAGAAACGCAAAAGCCTCGGTTCTTCAAAACGCGCTGGGCGTTAATGCATGTTTTATTCAATTCAAGGAATTGAAGTACGGGCTTTTTATAATCATACGCGGGTGGCAACATTCACCTTTGGAGTTGCATTTGTAAAGATTCGCTCCCCCTTCCATCACAGCACCCCTTTTCCATTTAAGGGAGGCTCAGGCGTACCATTGTGAGGATCTGGGAAGTTTTCACTTTCGGCTTTCCAAGTGCGAAATTCTTTGATTAAAAATGTACACTTTTTTTATAGTAAATATAATTTTTAAAAGAGCAAATTTAAGTTGGAAAACGACAGTAATAATCTAAAGACAATCTTCAAATATCAGCATAGTTGTTTACGCCTACTAATGGCCCTAAAAACTTGTCAGTATATATGACAGGGTATCTATCACGGAATATTTAGGGGAGGGAATATTCCCTATAGTATCAATGTTAAAATGTTAATTTCGGAAATCAGGTTTTTTAATACTGTTCGACAAGTAGTTCTTTAATTTCTGAAGAGCACAATATTGATTGATTGCTTATGAAACTTAAAAGTTTTCAGTTTTATTGTTGGTGTCACGAGCAATTGAAAATAATTCATTTTTAAACGGTTTTTAATACTGGAAATTGAAACATTTAAGTCATTCGCGATATTTTTTAAAAAGAAATTTTATAAAATTGTTATTACCGAAACTGGTTGCTAATACTATTTATATGATTAACATTAAATTAGTGTTAAAGCTCTAAACAAGTGAACGCCACAAAACACAAATTAATGACAAAAAACTTAAAAAATACAAAATAAAGATCATGCCTTTGTGAATCCCTCTGGTCTGAGAAGAGTTAGACGTCTCTTGTGTATGTTTTTGAAATTTTTACTAAGACGTAATATTTCAACTATGGAATTATTTGTTAGATCTCGTTTCTACAAAATTGTGGTCTGTTTGGAGTTACAAGTGACGTCAGTTTGGTTCAACTGTGAAATTCAGTTCTCTCTAACCATCTCACACCCCTTAATATAAAATAACATTAAGCATTTTGATTAAAATATCAAAAAGAACAAATCTGATTTATTTTTATTTTGTTTATTTTCATTAAAATACTATCGCAAGAAAATTATAATCATTATTCGAATAATTTATTTTACGTTCCAGCGAGACATTCAATCGTGATCTTAAATTCAAGTTTATATTCTTTATTTATTATTTATTTATATTTTATTAAAACAGAACCTGAATCTCTACTAGCTTGTCCTAATAAATACGGCAAACCGGAAAAAATGAATAAAACAGTATTGAACACATATGTATTTAACCACATTATTTTATGCCCAGTAAAATATTTAAAATGCATATTGACCTTGTAAGAGGTATAGCTGTCCACTTCAGCTTAGATATTACACCCAAAATTTATAAAATATGAAAACATAATCTTATTTAATGATATGATTTGAATTTTACCGTTTAAATACTGAACAATAGATAAATATAAAAATTAAATAATATAAAAAAAGTAATAGCAACAAGTTTTATAAATGTGGATTTGTTCTACAAAGCTGACTAAGAACTAAACATAATATTTAATTAAAATAACTCAATACAATTATTTTCGAAAGACATATATCATCCATTCGAAAACCGCTTAACTTTTAATTGTAAATAGTTTAACGATTCAAATTACAATTAAAAGTTTTACGTATTAATTAGCATAATACGTGTTGGTACATATACACTACAAGTAAACGTCACATAACTCAAATGTATTACAATATAAGCACTAATATATTATAATACAAATACAAAATGCACAATGATTATTTTGTGAATCCCTCTGGTCTGAGGAAGGTCAGCGTGGTTCACCGGAATCGATCACCATAATATTTGTGCATTTTGTACTTGTATTGTAATATATTTGTGCATTTTGTGCTTATATTGTAATATATGTGTTTAGTGTGACGTTTACTTGTACTTTTAATTGTATTACTCTACATCTATTTATTGATTTTTAAGAGATTTTGTTGCCAAGTGACTTTATAAATTCACCAAATATTATAAAAAAATGTAAATTAGTTTACATTTGAGTAGAATTTTAAAATATCTACTTCAATTTGGATTTTCCCAAGAGATATTTCATGTATTTTTATCGATTAATCATATCAACAAATATAAATAGAGGTTATATAAATCCCTAAGTTCTCATTAATAATACGAGTATTTCGGTAGCAATTCAATTGTAACCATAATGGTAATGCTCCTATTACAAGAACTTAGTAATTGTTAATTTTAATTACAAAATTAAACTTTAATTTTAAGTAGAACAATAGAAATCCATAATCATCGTCTTTAACATTAAAACTAAACTATTTAGTTATTTTATTCATTTCAAATTTGAGATCTCAAGAAAAGGAGAACGAGACGACGAAATTCACAGGTCGCATTCCCAGGAATCCAATATTCGTCTGAGAAACGTGATTTCAGAAAATGATGTTAATATTAGCTGGCGTATGGAAAATGTGATTTGTAGAGTTCCGAAATGTGACGTTTTATAAGAACCCACCTTAGAAAATTCATTCTATGCAATACTAATATTAGAACTTAGTATAATATGGATGAATTCTGTCGTCGCTGAGTAGTCGTCCGATTCTTAACAGTTTTTCGATCCCTTATTCTACTCGTATGTTTAATATTTAATTTTTAAGAGCCTTTAACTACAATGTATCATGATGATAATATTCACATATTAAATAGTTTTATAAGTTTTTAATGATTGTATATAGTCTGCTTAAGATTAGTAAACAATAATTTTCTTTTTAACAATCCCTTTAAAACCGAGAAGTATGAGATTAATAAAAATGTACCTCAATAAGGAGATACCAAATGAGATATATAGTCTGTAGAGGGTAGTGTTTATGGAATATATTAAAATTCACTACATTATGAATATTTTTCAAATTAGACTCTGTTTAATTTTTTTTAATATTGCTAAAAAAGTTAAGAGAACTTTTAATTACTTACAATATTTTCTAAATTATTTAACAAATTGTAATAATTACGTATATTAATTTATCAGTCATGAAACGCTTCATTTGTATGTTTTATCTATATGACATGATATAAGATTTCATTTTTTCCATCTCATAACTATATGTTATACAATTACTATTTCCATCATTTTTTATCCAACTCATGAATTTATCTTATCAATCCTCTATGTCGTCAACCAAATTATTTCAAATCAACCCTGAGCTGATGAAGCAATACTTCCCTGATCGGGTTTCGGCTTACCTTACTCACGTTCAATCTGATTGAAGAAGTCAATTAAATGTTTAGAATCACTACTAGACCATAAGCCTCTTGCCGACATTCGTTTCTTGGTCCGCTCGGAAAAGTTAATTTAGAACGGCGCACTTGCTCCCTGGATTTTATCAAAGTTTCTTATGAAAGTTCTTATGACAGGTCAATAAGAAGGCATACGTCCCTCCCCTCCCCTCACACCAAACGACCTGTACGGATATTAAATTAGAGTTTGTGCGACGAAGAGGGGAAGGGGTTTGCTCAACTTTCTTTATTCTCTTTTATCTTTTCCTCCAACAGCGCAAACATATTTTCCAACTTCTCACACGCCGGGTGCTAGTATTACTTTTTGTGTCGGAGATGTTTTTAATTTTCTTCAGTTAGAATATGCTCAACAGAGATGTTTAGTGAAATTGTAAAATTCTAGTAGCGTTTCTCGTCATAGCTAATTACCATGAATAATAGACAACTGTTATAAAGTATATCATAAAGTAACGGGTGGCCCATAAAAACCTGACAATTTTTAAACAACTGTTTTATAAATGGTTCATTTGTTTACAGATCTCATTGTTTTAGCATATATGTTATGTTATTTCAGTAAACATTGATCAGTGGACGGTTCAACTTCGTGGCTTTGTCATTGAAGTTTTTTTTTTAAATAATGAGTCTGTTACTGTTATACAACGACGTTTTCGCAACAATTTTCATGTTCCACGTAATGGCCGTGTTCCCTGTCAGAATACCATTAATAAGTGGGTTCGTAATTTTAGAAATACTGTATCCGCATTAAAAAAGAAACCAACGCGTAGGCCTAGATCTGTTCATACCCATGAGAACGATTTGTTGACATGATTCAGAACTTCTTAATTCCCCGACTGCAAGATCTAGATGTTGAAATGGACTCTCTGTGATTCCAGCAAGATGGTGCAACAACTCACACAGCCAATTTGTCTATGAATGTTTTACGAGACCTATTCCCAGGACATCTTATCTCTCGCTTTAGTGATGTCGCATGGCCTGCACGATCGCCCGATCTAAGTGCTTGTGATTTTTTGGCTGTGGGGTTACTTGAAGGGTAAAGCTTATGCTACAAAACCTAACAACATTTTCGAGTTAAAGAACTGTATTAGGAATGAGGTTGCTGCAATATCGCTGTCTATGATCCGTAGGGTAATGTCAAGACCTGTGTGGAAATCGGAGGAATGCATCTAAGTGAAACTGCTCATAAAAATAGCAGGTTTTTATAGTCACTCTGTATATTAAATTGTATTTCAATGGCAATTTTTATTTAAAAATGGCAACATTATAGCAATTAGTGTATTATTTAAAAGAACAGCAGTTTGTATCTGTATGTAGACATTGCAGAAATATAGGTCACAGCCAATAGTGTGCTAAATGTCTATTGTTCTCTGAGAACGTAAAAAGCGACCTATTTTGTTTCTTTTTTTCTCTGTCATCAAAAGACAACCAATCATATAAATATATTTTCATCACCTAGTGATTACAAGTGTATTACTTCACCTTCCTACCCATACACGTACAGCGGTAGTGGCCCACGCACCTACCCATACACATACAGCGGTAGTGGCCCACGCACCCACCCATACATGTATAGCGGTAGTGGCCCACGCACCCACTCATACATGTACAGTAGTAGTGGCCCACGCACCCACCCATACATATACAGCGGTAGTGGCCCACGTAACCACCCATACATGTACAGTGGTAGTGGCCCACGCACCTACTCATACATGTACAGTACTAGTGGCCCACGCACCCACTCATACATGTACAGTAGTAGTGGCCCACGCACCCACCCATACATATACAGCGGTAGTGGCCCACGCACCCACCCATACATGTACAGTAGTAGTGGCCCACGCACCCACCCATACATATACAGCGGTAGTGGCCCACGTAACCACCCATACATGTACAGTGGTAGTGGCCCACGCACCTACTCATACATGTACAGTACTAGTGGCCCACGCACCCACTCATACATGTACAGTAGTAGTGGCCCACGCACCCACCCATACATATACAGCGGTAGTGGCCCATGCACCCACCCATACATGTACAGCGGTAGTGGCCCACGCTCCCACTCATACATGTACAGTAGTAGTGGCCCACGCACCCACCCATACATGTACAGCGGTAGTGGCCCACGCACCCACTCATACATATACAGTAGTAGTGGCCCACGCACCCACCCATACATATACAGCGGTAGTGGCCTACGAACCCATCCATACATGTACAGCGGTAGTGGCCCACGCACCCACTCATACACGTACAGCGGTAGTGGCCCACGCACCCACTCATACACGTACAGCGGTAGTGGCCCACGCACCCACTCATACACGTACAGCGGTAGTGGCTCACCCATACACGTATAATGGTAGTGGCCCACGAACCCACCCATACATGTACAGTGGTAGTTGCCCACGCACCCACCCATACACGTACAGCGGTAGTGGCCCACGCACCCACCCATACATGTACAGCGGTAGTGGCCCACGCACCCACTCATACACGTACAGCGGTAGTGGCCCACGCACCCACTCATACACGTACAGCGGTAGTGGCCCACGCACCCACTCATACACGTACAACGGTAGTGGCCCACGCACTCACCCATACACGTACAGTGGTAGTGGCCCACGCACCCACCCATACACGTACAGCGGTAGTGGCCCACGCACCCACCCATACATGTACAGTGGTAGTGGCCCACGCACTCACCCATACACGTACAGTGGTAGTGGCCCACGCAACCACCCATACATGTACAGCTGTAGTGGCCCACGCACCCACTCATACACGTACAGCGGTAGTGGCCCAAGCACCCATCCATACACGTACAGCGGTAGTGGCCCACGCACCCACCCATACATGTACAGTGGTATTTCTTTCAACTTTAGGAGCCAGTAGAGCGGAGCTTTTGGTTTGGCGCTTCTTGGTGCCAATATAATCGTCTGCATAAACTTTAATTTTTAAGTTGAATTAAAAGGTATTGATAAATCAGTTAACAGTCAATAAATGCACTTCCTTTTATATAATATTTATTTATACCAAAATCAATTTCGGTAATGTTTATGATTGGATTTAATTTGTTAAAACAAAATAAAGAAATAATAATTATGTTGTTTTTAAGGAAGTAATGAAAAGGGCTTACCTTTGGCCCAGTTTGTAGTATTATTACGTTTTAACGCTGATATGCAAGTGAGATTAACCTTGATTAAGTGAGAGAAGTGGGCAACGTGCAGCTGAACGAATCAACCCCCAGGCCTCGACTGCACAGCCACTGACACCTGCACCCTCATAAACTTGACAGGTACAACAAGGAAAATAGGATAGAAGTACAGTAATTACAAGACATATGCTCTGCAGGTGGGCTGTCTGTATGAGTAATGAACAGGTATTAGTAGTGCATTTCGGGGCAAAATGGTCCTAAACAGATCGGTGTGTACGGCAAGACGTACGTTGTATAGCTCATAAAACATTTGACATAATCATAAAATTCCCTCTTAATGGTCTCTAGTGAACTATTAAGTTTTTATTTATAATTATTCTATAAGTGTTTTATGATTTTTTTTAAAAGACTTAGTGGTTGAAATTAGTTTTTTTTCAGTATTGCAAAAACTTTCTCATGTCTATGTATCAATGTTATTGAAACAATTTAAATTTTAAATACAGTAACTCAAAAACCAATACAAACATTGTATTGCTGTTTAAATTTTTATACCGAGAAAGCACAAATCTAAATAATTTATACATACATTTATACGTTTTTTAAATGTAGGGTTTACACATTTAGTTTAATTTTCAAAATACGAAATTAATGATATAAAGCATGTGTGTAAAAGAGTGTGAAAATTTTATTTACTTACCATTTTTTTTTTGAGTTATAAAATATATAGTAGGATTAACACTAAAAAAACAAACTTTCGGGTAACCGAAGTTAAAGTCACTTGTTCAACAAAACGGCTGTTATAGATCAGCTGTTTTTGTTTATTCGTATGCCCATAAAACTACATTGTTTTGTCATGTACCTATAAATAATGTATATTAGCTATAGAAATAAGTTTGTTTTTATCATATTTTTGACCTAATAAAATTTTATTTCAAATATAATTCTAAAAATCCGGGACAGTTGCAGCAAACGACCCTAGGATGAAGTTATAGAAAAATTACTTTTTAAACATGTAAAAATTTAAAATTAGCTTATATTATTATCGTTGTATTAAATAACGATTTATTTTAAAGCAGTTAATGAAAAAGTATTTCTTCTGGATTTTAGCAATTTTTTTTATAAACTCACTAGAGAATCTCCTTAAGGAGTCAAATACTGGAGAAACATTTTGTTACATAAAATTCCTGTATACTATAGTTAAAAATAAGAAATTCGTAACTATGTAAATGGTTGCAGTATTTTATCAGGTAAATCGTTATTTGGCGTAGGATTACCGTTAAGATGGATTTAATGAAACATATATTTAATCGTTCGTAGAGCGTGTAGTGGGACAATCATTGATCGTGTATGTAAGTTGGGAATGGTTTCATCACGGTAGCTTAGTTGGTTAAGCTCAGCTTCTTATGCTATTGGCTCTCAGTTCGATCCCAATCAGAGTCGTTACAAATTTTGAAAGGAATCAGCTAATAACCACCAGCTGTTCATTTGTCAATGACTTCATTCGCTCATCTACACTCATAACACTCATTCGAAATCATTATTCGCCCATGTCTAGACAATCGGCGTCTTAAGAATAAATAAATAAACAAAATTACTATATTTTGCGGTGATTGGTAAGATGTTTGGACTTGTGTTTATAAAATTGTAATGGGACAAACACATTTATTTATAGAGTTTTTAATCTATATTAATTATTAAAGAAAAATAAGCTTTGAACAATAGTAAAATTTGATAGTTTTATATGAATAAAAAAACCCTAATATTGAGTGAAAATTATTAAAAATGTATATTAACTTAAGCTTTATTTAAAAAAAGTTAAATATTAAAAGGCCTGTTAAATTGTATTCCCTTACCAATTTTAAAGAATTAATTTATACATTTACAACAACAAAAAATACGTACTTTTGAATTATTTCTTTAAGTAATTTTTGCCAGTTACAAATCTATTAAGGTAAATGAAGAGTTGGGTTAAATGTGGGTGTACTTTATAAAACTACTAAACGAACTGAACATTTTAAAATCAGACTCATAAGCCACAACAATGTTGAAAATCGACGTAGTAGATACCATCTAAAGTAGACCTATTAAAAAAGAACTAATCTATTATTCTTATAAAACTATTGTTTTAGTTTTTCAATTAAGTTTGACAGTTAAATAACTAAGGATTACAATAACTATGTTTATTTATTAGTTATTTAAGACAGCAATCGTCAAGGTAAGAGTATGTCTTTGTCAAATATTGAGTGGTCATTGCTACAAAAATAAAAAAAATCATCAAAGTGTGTTAGAAAGGGAATTTTATTGATAGCCCGATAGCCAGAGCAACTCATAGACCCATAGTTTAGCGTGGAATCTGAACCACGTAGTTTTAGTTGGTTTCACAGTTCTCTTCCCTAGAAAACATCCGAACACTCGCTACCACATATCATGGCCACTTCAGACTTCTCTA
Organism: Stictocephala bisonia; assembly: GCA_035578905.1. Classification (NCBI taxonomy): domain Eukaryota; kingdom Metazoa; phylum Arthropoda; class Insecta; order Hemiptera; family Membracidae; genus Stictocephala; species Stictocephala bisonia. The sequence goes on from JAQJVL010000318.1 coordinate 952,786, forward strand.
GTGTCCATGTCGATGGCAACCAGTAAGCGGACCATGGTTTTGTTACGTTAAGTTAGATGAGGTGAGGTGAAGGTAGGTTTTGTTAGGTTAGTTTTGTTTAAGTTAGGCACAGTTAGTTTACATTAGTTGAGGATAAGTCAGGTTAGATCGGATTTGGTTAGGTAATATCGTTGCCTGACGTGTGAGAAGTTGGAAAATATGTTTGTGCTGTTGGAGGAAAAGATAAAAGAGAATAAAGAAAGTTGAGCAAACTCCTTCCCCTCTTCGTCGCACAAACTCTAATTTAATATCCGTACAGGTCGTTTGGTGTGAGGGGAGGGGAGGGGAGGGACGTATGCCTTCTTATTGACCTGTCATAAGAACTTTCATAAGAAACTTTGATAAAATCCAGGGAGCAAGTGCGCCGTTCTAAATTAACTTTTCCGAGCGGACCAAGAAACGAATGTCGGCAAGGGGCTTATGGTCTAGTAGTGAATCTAGAAATTTAATTGACTTCTTCAATCAGATTGAATGTAAGTAAGGTAAACCGAAATCCGATCAGGGAAGTATTGCTTCATCAGCTCAGGGTTGATTTGAAGTAATTCGGTTGATGACATTGAGGATTGATAAGATAAATTCATGGGCTAGATAAAAGTGGATAGAAATAGTTATTGTATAACTATTTCTATTTTTAATTATGTTTTTATTATTTATTATAATATTTTTATATTATATTATAATTTTATATTATATTTATATTATATTTATTTTTATATATTTATATTTATTTATATTTATATTATAATATACATATAATATATGTTATAATATATTTATATTTATTATTTATATATTTATTTTTATATTATATTATATTTTATATTATAATATTTATTATAATATTTTTAATTATTTTATTTTTAATTCTATTTTTAACTCTATAACTATAACTATTTTTAATTATGAGAAGGAAACCGTTAAATACAGTCTTATATCATGTCATATAGAAGAAACATAAACCTGGGGTGTTTCAATATATTTATTATTATATTATATTTAATATTTTTATTACTAATATATTTAAGTATTAAATATTATGAAATAATCTATAAAAAATTACAACTCTTTAAAACTTAATTTAATATTGTTGTAAAATAATTAAATAAAATCGTGTAATTTAAAATGAAACTGTTACAAACAAATGACAAGAGCAAATTAATTTTATAAAAAACAGAGGTTTTAAAAGTGTCTATCACACATTGAAAGCATCCTAAAACGTATCATTAGTGTTGTGAGATTTAAATTTTTATAAACACACTTTCGTTTTGGTAGACTATATATACGTATAGATTTCTTAGGGATAAATTTCGATTAACCTTACATTTTTCGGGTTTAAAGGGATTGTTACAAAATCGAAAAGGTAAGGATGGATCATCACTCTTAAGCAGAGTTAAAACAATATTTTAAATCTTCCAAACTATTTTACACTTAAATATGATCGTGATATCAATGTTCAACAGCTGTAAAAATGAAATATCAAACACTTAAGTCGATTAAACCAATCAGAAAACTGTATAGTATTATAGTATTTATAGAGAGGACAGAATAATATATTAATTTTTACAGAGAGGACTAAATTTCATCCGCAATATATAGTAAGTTCTAATATTACTAGTGCAGGGAATGCATTTTCTAAGGAGCGTTCCTATAAAACATCACATTCCAGAACTCTACAAATCACATTTTCCATACGCCAGCTAATATTAATATCATTTTCTGAAATCACGTTTCTCAGACGAATATTGGATTCCTGGGAATGCGACCTGTGAATAGCGTCACCTTCTCCTTTTCTTGAGATCTCAAATTTAAATGAATAAAAAAAATTATATTTTTTCTTGCTTTAAGTAACTTTAAATACATATTTTTAATTGAAATTGAAATTTAATTAGTTCAGAACAATTTAACATTTAAATCTAAATCAACTGAAACTATTCAAATGCTGGGACGATAACATATGTGTATTTTATATTTAAGATTCTATATTGCACAAAGGATAAAAGACGTCCTATAAAATAAGAGTATTTTTGCATTTTCTCATCTATGAATATAAATATATCTTCAAATTTATCAAAACTCAGTTAGTTAACACCAGCCCAAAATCATTTTTATAGTTAAAAATCCACTTAACATATTTAAATGAAGAAAAGTCACAATTGCAATATTATTCAAAGCCTGAGTAGTTTCATAATTCATTCATTATTAATTCCTGATATCTGACAATATGATGAGAAATTACGTACATAAGTTCTAAAACGCTGGTGTACATTTTTATGGCTTTGTAATTTAATTATTGTTGTTGGTTTAACTGCTGACCATATAACATTGGTAATAGATGTAATTATTATTGAATTAGCCTGCTTTATGTATTTTGCATACAAAAATTATAAAACATTCCTTCATAAATCTCTTTGGTCTGAAGATGGTAAACGTGGCCTTGATCACCATAATGTTAGTACTTATATTTTATTATCAGCCTTCTTCAATAAATTATTATGTCGCACTCGAGCCTCCGACCCTCTACCTGGTGTTGACTTTAAACAATATTTGCAATTCCGTATACTAATAGAAGATCGGTTATTTCTTTACCAGTCACCAAGGTGGCAGTTAACTCTCTCTCTTACCTGCTTGGCCACCAGGCAGCGTTTTATCAGTAGCTGACGCTCACGTTTTGTAGTTGATCGTTTCTTTACTTACAAACGATCACTCTTACGATTTTTTAACATATTTAATATTTTAACGTGATTTATATGATAAGTGTGACTACTGTCCCTGAGATAAGATATTTTTCTGTTTTGGTTAATTTTTAAAAAAATATACGAGCGAGAACAATAGTTATTGGTATTTATAAGTAATAAATAAAGGGATAAAATTAAAATCTGATTTTAGGGGGTTCTAGACATTTGTATTCTCTACCACAAAAATCAAGTTAATAAAAACATTTACGTTCATAAATAAAGCTTAAATATTTATTTGAATTTAACATTTCCCTTAAGGAGAATCAAATCCATTGTGGTTGCAGGTGCAGCAGTCTCTTCAGTTATGTGTTGTACAACGCTTGACTTGTTTCCTCGTTATAAAAACTGGTAATAAGCTATGGCGTAGTTATTGTTGTAGAAAGGATTAAGTACTTAACAAAATGATTAGCTCACCTGAAACAATGAACTATTATTACCAACTTGATTATTACAATAAAAAAGAAAGAAAAAGATTATTTATTTAAGATTTTGGTTTATGAATAGTCCTGTAATGTGCTGATATTGTCATTGATAGCATTGAAAATAGTAAAATTGATAAACAAATTTTGGAATTATTTTAATAAGTAGGTAATAATATGTATAAAATATTAAGCATTATAATGGCTATAAATGTCAAATAACATAATATAAATAATAATATAATAATTTAGAATATTTCGCATTTATTAAACGATTGGGGTTTTGTAGTTGTTTTGTGAATGAAGTAAATTTTCTTAGTTTTGTGTTTGTGTCAAATATATGTACAATGCTTCTTTTCATTTATATTTTCCCATAAAATGTATTATCTTGATATTTAGTATGTTTATGACCTTTTTAGTTTCACATGATGAGTTATTGCGTCTATTTTAGTTTTGGAGTCTCAGGAGGCGGGTTTTGGAACTGATGTTTTGTACAAGTTGTCCGAGGAAGAATAGACGACTAGAACAGTCTGGGTGCTTTTGCTTCAGATTACCAAATGTTAACAGCTGAAATAAGTTAGTTTTTAGTTTACCATACAGCCAACCAGTCATGCATTCTTCCTGACCGCTATAGCGGATAATGAGATTAAATAACTCAATACCACAGTTATTTGTAAAATTATTTATAAATAATAAATATTTATGTTTTTAATGGCACTATTACAGGTGTTATTTTACGCGATTCTGTTGTTAATAATAATATTTATCGAATTTATTTTGTATGTATTTATCGTTTAAAACATACACGTATCACGTCTCTAGGGTAGAAATGCATAACAATGGCCAGCCATACACGTACTGTGGTTCAACATACACGTACTGTAATGCAACATGCACGGACTGTGGTGCAACATACACGGAATGTGGTGCAACATGCATGGACTGTGGTGCAGCATGCACGTACTGTGGAGCAACATGCACGGAATGTAGTGCAGCATGCACGGACTGTGGTGCAACATGCACGGAATGTGGTGCAGCATGCACGTACTGTGGAGCAACATGCACGGAATGTAGTGCAACATGCACGGACTGTGGTGCAACATGCACGTACTGTAGTGCAACATACACGTACTGTGGTGCAACATACACGTACTGTAATGCAACATGCACGGACTGTGGTGAAACATACACGGAATGTGGTGCAACATGCATGGACTGTGGTGGAACATGCACGTACTGTAGTGCAACATGCACGGACTGTGGTGCAACATGCACGTACTATGGAGCAACATGCACGGAATGTGATGCAGCATGCACGTACTGTGGAGCAACATGCACGGAATGTGGTGCAACATGCATGGACTGTAGTGCAACATGCACATACTGTAAGGTAACATGCACGGACTGTAGTGCAACATACAGGTACTGTGGTGCAACGTACACGGACTGTGGTGCAACATACACGTACCGTGGTGCAACATGCACGGACTGTGGTGCAACGTACACGGACTGTAGTGCAACATACACGTACTGTGGTGCAACATGCACGGACTGTGGTGCAACATACACGGACTGTGGTGCAACGTACACGGACTGTGGTGCAACATACACGTACTGTGGTGCAACATACATGTACTGTGGTGCAACGTACACGGACTGTGGTGCTACATACACGTATCGTGGTGCAACATGCACGGACTGTGGTGCAACATACACGTACCGTGGTGCAACATGCATGGACTATAGTGCAACATACACGGACTGTGGTGCAACATACACGGACTGTGGTGCAACAAACATGGACTGTGGTGCAACATACACGTACTGTGGTGCAACATACACGTACCGTTGTGCAACATACACGTACTGTGGAGCAACATGCACGTATTGTGGTGCAACATACAGGAACTGTGGTGTAAAATACATGGACTTTGGTGTAACATACACGGACTGTGGTGCAACATACATGGACTGTATACATATATTTTGTATGCATATTATTTTCCAAAAATATTTCTTATACCCATATTATTTGGTATATATATATTTGTTGAAGTCATGAAATTGTGAAAAATTTCATGAACGACCTATAATAATTATTTTTGCTGTTGTACGATTAAGTTTTACTTGTTAAATTAATTTTAAGGTTGATTGAATTTGATTTTTTGGAGAAGAAGACCCACAATGGATTACTTAGCACTACTGGCTGGTGGCGCAGTGTTGTAAGAAAACTACTTTCGGACAAAGTGTTGTGGAGATTTTATGCCATAGGTTCTATGTTCGGTACTCTTAATACCGACACGGCAACCGTTCAATGGTTTCCATCGACATGGACACTACTAGAGAAGTATCAGGTGTCCATGTTGGATGGTACTAGTGTAGAGAACTGAGTGTCAGGCTTGTCAGTTAGCTGAAAATCAAACCAACGCTACATGGTTCGGATTCCACGTAAAGCTGAAGGTCCCTTGGTTGCCCAAGCTATTGACCTATTAATAATTGGCTCTTTCTCAGGAGCAGCCAATCTTAGTTATTAACAATGAAAACACTCGTTCATCTACACCCATCATACTCATTCGCCCCTTATATCCGCACATATCTAGATGATCGGCGTCTTTATAGTGAATAATGAATACTGCTTTCATTACGATTGGGTTCATCCTGTTATGATGACACTCTATTTCTATACAGGCTGATAGATGTACAATAAATCAATAACCCTATATCTACAGTACAGGTAATCGCACAGTGAATCCTTTCCCCAGGGCCTTCACGGTAAAATATTGCTCTCTGAGAGCTCTACAAATCACATTTTTCATATTACAGCTAATATTAATATCATTTTCTCCAATCACGTTGCCCCGACGGAGTTCAATATTGGATTGCTGTTAATACAGGCCTGTGAATGGAGCTTCATCTCGACGCCTTCTGAATCACTGGGTAGAGAACGTTTGTATTGCAGGATATAAAATAAAAATAGGAATAGTTTTAATTGATTTACTATCGTAATATTTAAAATTGATCTCATATTTAAAATTATCTTTCTTTTCAAATTACAAATTTGAGTTAACCTAGATATTTATAATTCAAGTGATTCCAGTACGATTTTGGAGTATCAATTGCTAATAAATGAATGGATTAAAATATTTTTCCAAAATAAGGGTAATTTTTCCTTTTTTATTAATAATGCAATAATAAATAAACATACATAAATGGATATATTTGAATTAATATAGTTTTGGTAGTTATTTAACAGAGACTTCCTTAATTCTGAAGCCTTCAACCAAATACGATAAAAATAAATTAAACATATCTTTCATTTTAAAAATAACAATGTATTCTTTATTATTTTCAGGATTCCTTCATTAAACAAAAATTTCTGTGTAGTATTTTATGGTACAATTAAAAAATCATAATAAATACTAAAAACTAACACCTCACATTAAAACATATTTCTTTAAAAGAAACAAGATATTAACTCGTTTATACATAAGGGCTTCTATATACGAAGTTTGCGCTTAGGTAAAGAGTGTTGCCAAATATTATTGGAGTGTTTTAGATTAAGTTAAAAAAAATAAAATATTTTTACACGTTGGTATCTACTGTTTGGTATTAAAAAAGCCTATTAAAATTGTTTTCCATTAACAATTTCAATATGAAATAATTATAGTTTCATAAAAATAAATAAAATTATGCAGAAGGTTTATAGGTAAATATTTACTTATATATTTACCCACCTCCAATATAGTAAACAATAAATCAGACATAACAGAAGTGGTTTGGATTCCACATTAATTCGTAAACATGTATATTGCTTGTAAAGGTTTATAAATCCCACTGATAATTTTAATTTATCATAATCTTTATGTAAAAATACATATTTCCCAAGTTAGTAATCAGACTACACGTAATATTCTTTCATTTTGACTTTATTCGCAATTGACTCTGATGGCTTATTTAGCATAACCTATTAATGAATTAGGCTCAATTAAAAAAAGTAGAATAACGTATTTGAATAGGCCTATACATGTTTAAGTGTATAATGAAAATCACAGAGAGCAGTAAAAATAATTAGTAAAGACCGGAATTCATCTAGAAGTAAATAAGATAAAAGAGACTTCTCGTCTTCATGATAATATAAACGACTACATTGGTCGGTTTTTGTGGGTTACAACTGTTTGATTGGACCTAAGGGCTGTAATTTAATGAAAAGTAAACCAGAAGTCGACCTTATGGCTGGTTTGCGTGACGGGAGCGTAGCATGTGCCAGATATTTGGTTTGGGAAAGTTACAGCACTGCCGGCTCCCTTCGTCACCCACAAATTGAGAGAGGATTTTGATTATAAGTTTATTATTATGTTTATGAATTAGAAACTAGACTTTTTTTCAGATGACATTGAAACGTAATTTAATTCTTTTAAGTAAGTCATGAGAAATTTAATTCTTTTGAAAGGATTCGCTAAATATGATTAATCGATACTCCTGTATACAAGGTGATTTTGTTAAGCGTGCCACCATTGGATCTTTTAAACCTGCAGGTATACAACAAACTTAAAATGGAGAACTTCACCTATTTTTCCTCATTAGTAAAAATATGTATTTAGCGTTTCTAAAAAAAAACCGCCATTTTCCAAAATGGCGGACAGCTTAATTCTTTCTTATCGAATGCTATGTCAGATGACATAGCATCGATTATGCTATAATGACTGTTTAAGATATAAAATGTAATTTTAAGACTTTTTTATACTTTGCATTTTTCCCGTAATATTAGCCGTTTCTAATCTATGGACACTCAAATAGTGAAAAACGGCTACTTTTGACACTGCAAAATTGAAATAACAACCATGTTTTATTCTGTAATACTGTATTAGGATCCAGGCTTAAATTCATACAAATTAGCTATCGTAAAAGTTGAATATAGAGAATATAAATATAGTTAGCCCAAAACTATTTTTTAATAACCCAGTTTTTTATACTACTAATTTAAAAAATGTTATTTCCTTTTTCAACGTAGTTTCACAGTTAAATATATTCTTTATGATAATATAGCTCATAGTACAACACAAGTAAATTATTATGATAGGTATGTAATCGCAACACAGTATATTTTTGAATATTTAATGCCTTGGCTTTCTCAAAAGTTTCCGTTTTTAACTATTTGAGTGTCAATGGATTAGAAACGGCTAATAATAAGGAATGATGCAAAAAATTAAAAAGTCTTAAAATTACATTTTCTATCTGAAACAGTCATGAAATACATAGCGTTAAATAAGAAAGAATTAAACTGTCTACCACTTTGGATAATGGAGGCTTTTTTAAAAACGCTAAAGCATATTTTTATTAATGAGAAAAAAGTCGGTGAAGTTCCCCGTTTAAAGTTTGTTGTATCTATGCAGGTTTAAAAGATCCCAATGGTGGCCCGCTTAAAAAAAATCTAACTGCATAATGTTAAACATGAGTGATCTAACCTAACCTAACATAACCTATCAATATCTGACCAAACTCAACCTAACCTAACTAAACCTATCCATGGATGACGTATCACCGAAAAAACCATCAGATGCATTAAGTAGTAACTTATTTTAAATTTAAGGATTGAAAATGGTTTACCCAAGCTGTTCCCGAGGTCCTTAGAAACCCCACCTTTAATTCTGAGAAATATCTCGATCCAATACAAATGATATAAATAAAACTGTTGATCAGGAACAATTACGTTATGGTTCACTTTTCCTACTAAATGAAGACTAATATCACAAAATTTTCATCACAATTGAACAACGCCCCGTTGACTATATATTTGGCGTTGGAAAATAGCAAGCAGTAATGAGTTACTTCTAAGAATGTAATGAGAGCTTGCTAATGACTGCAGGATTGCGGGGAAAGTAATATTGTTTTGACAACAGAGTATTAAAATTTCATCGGCCTAACTGGACACTGTGAAACTTTACATTTTGTTTCGTCATTAGTGAAGACTATATGTGCGAACAATCATATTTCGATATCGAGTAAGAAAAAAATTAATGGTTCCAAAGAAATGACACACTTTCCCCCATACTAAATACAAAAAAAATCAAAACTTTGAAAATTACCAGTTTGATTCCCAAATATGTTTTTTTGCCATAACTAAAAAACTAGTCAAGTTAGAGACATGCGGTTTTTACTAAAATATTTTAAATTGTAATTCGCATCTTTTCTGAAAATTAAATAAAAATCGTTACAGGAATTTTTTAGAATATTCGATTTTTTATGTTTTTGCTTATAAAATTGTTTAAAAAAACTTCAAAAAGTGAAAAAATGGTCTTGGAGATATTGGCCAAATACACCTACATAGCGAATCAAACAAAACTTATCAATCCATTTGGTTTCCAACGAACTGCACATACACACACACAGGCACATTTTTTCGAAAAAAACACTTTTTTGGTTTTAGGGGACACTAAAATGGATTTTTAGACCAACTTGTAAAATGTTTTCGTCGAGCACAATACTTTATCTATGCTAACGCATTTGGGAAAAGTAAAAACATACCATGTTTACTAAAAAAGAAAGAAACACTTCAGAAGCTACTAATTTCTTACAGAAACAATTTTAAGGTACCTTCCAACAAGGTAGAAATCCCCAAGGTCTGATCATGTTTTCTGAAAAACTCAATACACTATTTTGATATTGAATTTCAACTGCTTCTTCAAAACTACATATCATACATTCCTAGAGTTCAAAATTAATGTGTGTGTTATACATGAACACTTCAAAATGGATTTTCGGTTTTGATTATGTAGCCAATTTTGGGGAGGGGACGTCATCAAAATCGTTGGAATTGTAAAATATTTAATAGCCACATCACATAACACAATAAGAACACATCTATCCTAACGAACTGGTAATAATATTGAGGTGAAATACTTCAGTAAATTAATTTTGAAAATTTCTATTGAAGTGGTATATAGATTTGGTACATAAAATTATTCAAGCCATATTCTTTAATTTGTGTGCATGGCTTAGACAACAGTTGAATAAAGATATTAATCATAGAAGAAAACACGACCACATATTATAGTCATAATTACACATTAAGGTTATTAATACATTTGAATTAAGGTCCTTTCACACTTAATACTGACAATACATAGTTAATACCCGAGTGAGACCGTCTCGGACCATAATGGACAAGATTAATGCCGTTTTTGATATCTTCATTCAGATGGACCGTGGAATAAGCGTTTTTAATTGCCTTCCGTTATCGTAGATTGTGGTACAATAAATCCTGTGCTGTAGGCAATACAGGCACATCTTGATTGCGTCCAGGCATTAATCAAACATACAGGAACGCAGGATTAACGAACCAGAATCAATCGGGTGGCAATTAGTATGGGGAGCTGCGTTCTCGTTCGTAAAAATGCCTTTTCTTGTTTAGATTTATCATTTAGCTATATGTTGCAGACCCTACGTTCAATTGCGGTGCTGCTTTTGTATAAGAATACCAATTAGACATCCAAGTAATTATTTATCTTCTGATTGAGCCAAAAGCGAAATGTTTCCACATTCATTTTTAAGGACCCTGCATCCAAGATTCTACAAAAGCGAAAGTCCTAATTATCAAACTTCTCCGGATAAATTGCCTTTGATGTAAATGATGTAGGGGCAGGTAAACTTATTATAATTAATTTCTTGATAATTTAACCTTTAACCTTGTGTGGTAGACCTTAACTGTTATCTTTGAATTACAAAAAATAAACAAATCTTAATAAATAAAATCCAAAAACTACGTACTCACACGTCACGAAATCTCCGGAACCACTGAAGGCCTTTTGATGAAATTTGGAGGCAAGTTAGCTTTTGTATCATTGAGATCCTCTAAGAAAGATTTCTTGACATTCCATTCCTGAAACAAGACAGCCCCTGAACGTTTTATTTTCCCCATAAGAGTGACATTGGCATAAATTTAATTAAACAGTTTCCTTTCTAAGAGCTGATAAAAAAATAAAAACATAAACATGACATTAAAGGTTGGCTAATTTGGTTTTACTGCGAAACACCAATTTTTAAGGTTCTTCCTGCTAACTCTGGGATAATTGCACTAATTTTCAACCCCCTAAAGAAGACTTTTAGTATATTTAGACTATAGTACATTGTAATCTATTATAATGGCAGCAGGCTGAGGTTTTTTGGTGTGATGGTTTAGAGAGAACCACGGAGAGAAGAGTAGGCAAGCATAGAGAACTACCCCGTATCGAAGCAAGGCTAGTCCTAATATATAAAATCCAAAAACGACGTACTCACTCATCACGAAAGCTATGGAACTACTGAAGAGATTTTGATGAAATTTGAAGGGAAGTTAGCTCTTGTATCATAGAGACTCACTACACTAAGAAAGTATTTCTCGATATTCCATTCCTAAGGGATAGAAACAGCCCCTCAACATTTCCTTTTTTCCTGTAACAGTAACATTGGAATTACTTTAATTTAAGCATTTATTCAAAACAGCGATACAAAAAAATATAGACTACATTAGAAAAAATCTTGGATTATTTGGTTTTCATTTTGAAATGTTAAAGGACATTTCTATTAACTCTGACATGAATGCATTACTTTGCATCCCTTAAAGAAGACTTACGGGGTTTTCTAGACTATAACGCTTTGTTGTATAGGGGAACGGCAGAGGGCTGAGTTTTTATATTAACGTGATAGTTTGGAAAGAACCACGAAGGGCAGGGTAATCAAGCATGGGGAACAAACCGTAGCGAAGTTAGGCCTGTCGGCTAATAAATATAGAAAATAAAAAAGAAAAAAATAATAATTATTGTTCTTTTGGTTGATGTTATAAAAATTTGTAAGGGTGCATTTTAGAAAATGGAGTTGGCTGTTACAGATTTTTCTAAAAGGCTAAAGAAAGTGTTTTTGAAATCTCTGAACGTAACCATGGTCCTACCACCACCGTACGTACTGATTTTTTTTACGGTAACTGGCCTTCTAGTTATTTATGCTTAGTTGTTTTGGTACGATGAATATTATTGGTTCCTTAAATATCACCCCCCTCCCAATGGTAATTTGTCATTGGGCTATTAATTAATGACACTTTCTAAGGAATAGTCGGCCTTAGTTTGTAACAATGACTACATTCGCTCATATACACTCATCACACTCATTCGAAATCCATATTCGCCCATATCTTGACGATCGGCGTTTTATGAATAAATAATAAATAAAAAATAAAATAAACTGGTAATGTAGTTTCAATAATTTTATCGTTCAAAATTTTAAAAATTTTAGTTAGGGCACAGTTTTTGGTAGTAAAAACTATCGTTTAAAACACGTTTTGATTTATTAGTTTAATTCTAAAAAATTAGAAATGTATTTTTAAGAGTACAACATTTTAGAAGTATGAATGGATGAGATATCTTGATAACATTTTCTGTTGTTGAATTGATTTGACATTTTAAAGATGAACATCCTCTTGTCGTTATTCCTCTCATTCCATAATGCCGAAACTATAAAAACATTTTACAAACATTCCTGTCAACCATGTTTTAACATCTGAATGTGTTTCAATGACATGATATTTAGAAATTTAATGTAGCTGTTTAGTGAAAACTAGTAAAATATCATAATTTGCAGTAACTACAACAAAATAATAAAATGTGAACATTTCCATTTAATAACGCGCATTCAAAAAAATAAAAATGTGACGTGATTTAATATTCGATACTACATCTATTAATGTCTTGATACAAATCTAAAACTGGTTGTGCATAGTTTTGAGTTGACAGTTATCTAGTTTTTATTAAAAAATACGTTAAGACAGTTCTTTGGAGGTGATTTTACATGTGTGGAAATTTGAGGTTTTTGTAGTTCAAACCTTGGAAATCTTTGACAAGTTAACATAATTCAAAACTTGAAACAATCGAACGAATTTGTATTGTACCTAACAATCGATCCACGAAGGCTTCTCTACTCGAGAATGGTTTTCATAATAATATTTGGACCAAGACAACGCTTGTGATATGTTTAAAATTCTGAAAAGTACTTAATTGTTTACATCCTCTACTAATACCTTAGAAGCTTTCTTTACGTTTAATAAATATAAAAATTAAAAATGATTTCAAAGCCGTTTCTATTTCACAACACCGTTTGAAAAATAAGGCCGATAAAAGAGTTGGGAAGAGGGAGAGTGAGAAAGGGAGGCGAAGGGGTACTTTGATGGGGAGTAATTAAAAATTCACAGGGTTGGAGGACGAAATGAGGCACTTGAAGACAAAGCAGAGCCATGCTCTCGACAAACGTCCCGACTTCGTTCCAGCGCTAGCAGCTTCACTCGTTAGTGGAAAGGGACGGGGAGGCGGGGGGAATATACGAAAACAAATTTGTTACGAGTTTATCAATCCACCTGTAAATAGATAATTAGGTATATACAAAGCTCGAGAAATGAGATCCTTTTTAGAAAGGATTTTCACAAACGTCTTACGATTATGCTCAACCACGACTAACTACTTCTACAGAATATACTTGTCAGATAAATCTTGTTAGGTGGTCGTTTCCCATACTGCCAAGTCACCGCTAGGAAGTCAACAGTCAATCATACCGACATCGACTCAAAAAACTCTGTTCTATTTCAACTGTACGGTCCATGTTTAATAGTATAATGGGTTATAGAGAACACTGTATGATTGTTAAAGGCCCAATGTTTTGGACCATTATTTGATGTTTTGATTTTTTTTTAATTTTTGTTATTTTTTTAGATTCAAATCGTCAAGCATGACGTGTAAATTTTTACATCTTTAACTGTAGAAATATTATAAAAATGTTAAATTTTTTTATAAAACCCAACTTATGGTTCACTAGAAATCACGTATTCAAAATATCACAAGCTTCAACTACCAAATTACACTTCGAGAGCTGAAATCATTATTAAAGATCGAATCGTAGAAATATAAACCCATGTTTTAGACGTTTTTCCTGGAGTGATATTACGATAGTTATCTTGGTGAGACTTCGAAGGGTCTTTGTCTTTTGCTTCATACATTTCATTCGTCCATATAAGAAGATGTACGTGAGCTTAGATATATCTGCACCTGTTCCTAATAAAACACCCAAATAAAAGGAAAAACAAAAATTTACCCATATTTTCGAAAGAAACTAATTCGGTTGATTTGATTTAGTTCAACACTGCTTAAATCACAGAACAAACTACAGTCAAAACATACTGTCCATAAAGAGAATAAAGAAACGTTGTAATCTGAAATAACAGTATATTATCCTGACCGAAAACGTCAGGGGAAATGAAATAAATAAATCAAATAGCATAGAAAAGAAAATAAGATAATTATATGTGTTTTTATCACGGAACATTTTAACTGAAAATTCAGTTTAACTACAACGTTGGACTACTGTATTTTGTGGTTCTGTGCCAAAAACTTTACTTTGTAAGCTTCTTTAAAGTTTTTTTGAATAGTTACCAAATTACAAAATATGATATGCCTATCAATTTTAATCAACGACTGGTAGCTTGTAGGGGCAAAAGCCTCTTAATAAATAAAATAAAAATGCTGCTGTTAAATATTTAATGTATAATATTGTCTGTATTTGGTGTTAACCTTTCTTCCTCGGTAATTAAAACATGTGGTGAAACGTGAAAATAAAAAACAAATAATTATTTGTTTTGCAGTTTACTTTTTATGACATGCCTCCTAAAAAATCTAATATTGGTAGGAGAAGCAAAAATGCTCGAATTCTTTCAGCTATTAGGTTCTAAATCAAACTCAATATTATGACCGGCGAAGCGGGCGGGTACAGCTAGTTACTAATAGTTTTGTAAAACTCAAACATAAAGTTGCCCTGTGTAAACACTGGTTTATTCAGTTGAATACCAGCTTCTTAAAGGTTTGGCTTTATAAAACATTCACAGCTGGAATATAGCATTTGTCTTATTAACAGCTGACATATTTAATGCATATTACCACAATATTAAACACACAAAAGTTAGAAACCTCTTTCCCATAAGATTAACATGGGAACTTTGAGGTCTAATGGGGTGGAGCCCTTTAGGCAGATCACAACACTTTTATTTTTCTCGCCATCTACAATATCAGAGCTTTAAAATGAGCCATTCCTAAGGCCGTAGGTGAAGTACAACGCTTGGAATAATGACGCAACCGATTTGCCTTTTGAAATTAAATATATAGATTGTCGTTACACAAATCATAATCTTTGGACTTCCCCCAGATATTTTTCTAAATTGATTACAAATATGCACTACAAGTGAAAACTTATGAAATTGTATAAACTAATATATATTTTTCCTTTACAAATGTTCTGCCTTTTAGTGCTGCAAACTTTGTTGTGCATATGTGCAAACGTTCTTAAAAAAATGAAGGACTACAAACAGTAAAATCTGTGGCAGAATAAGACACGAAAAACTAGGAATAAAATGCATATATTATTTAGTTAATTTGCTAATTTATCACTATAGCGTAAACTTTCTGACTAATATGTGAAAAAGCAAATGGGGCTCAACAATTAAAAAACTTCCAGCACATAAATGTACAATTATTAAAGTAGTACAAATTCATAAATCAGTTTTACATTTTGTTTAAATTAAATGTTTTACATTTGCACTTTAAGTTCACGTAGCCTTCGATTGCTATTTGTGCCTGCTTAAGGTAGTATTTTAAGCTGAAGTTAGAGGCAGACTGCACCTCTCCTTTGCCTTAAGATCTTCCTATTCAAATATACGTGATGCTGTCTTTTTGTCTACATCCAGTGAAGACGGACATACTTGGAAGGACAAACCTATTACAGTATTATAGTACCAATGAAATATCCATAAAGAGATTATTTTTTATTTAATTGTTTCTATAAATGTTATCTAAATGATTCTATAGTATCATTTATGCATTTTCGAAATTGTATTTACATTGATACAAACATTTTGTGTGTACATAAAAAAAAATTCTGTTCGTTACATTAATTATCTTGACTCTTCTTCCTATCATAAGTCTGAAGTTTACTGCAAATTCACTCATAAATTATGTTTTTACAGGGTGGTTTGTAGTAGACAGTTGCGCATTATATAGACAGGTGTGTAAATGCAATTATGACCCCTGTAGCGGAGTTTCATCTCACAGAGTGATAGACTAACTGCAATAAAGGTAAGAGCGTTCCTTAGTAAATAAGAAATTAACAGCTAGGAAGTAGTGGTTTCAATTACTAATGACTGACATTCAACGTTGTAAAAACTAATTGATTTCGTATTCAATTGTAAATACTAATTGACTTTCAATACTATTAAAGTTGATTAGAGAGTCAGGAAAAAACTCAAACGTGAACAAGATTAGAATAACTTGTGTCATGTAAGTCTTTCTTTTTTTTTTTTACTTTTACTGTAACTCACCGATAAAAAACTAAAACGCTCGTGTGTTATTCCACAAAAGAAATTAATGCAAATTTGTGAAATAGCAAATAGATGATTTTTATCTTATGTTAACACAGGTTAACCAATCCATGAATGTAGCTTAATGTGCACATATGACTTGCAACAATACTTTTCTTGTGTTCTGAATTAAGTATGAAAGGTAAGGAATATATATAAAAGAGTGGGTCAAATCCTTTGGCTGACCCTCTATGGGTACAAACTTTTTTATAAGGAAATATATTACAGGCAAGTGATAAAATATCTAACCTAACCTGACCTCATCTACTCTAACCTAACCTATTATAAACTTGAACACAAATCGGCGTGCGTGTAGTAGAGTTCTCGAGGTGTGACATTTAGTTATCGCAATGAGATAAGAGTAAAGCACTGCTGATACTGATAGAAGCCTTTCTTTCCTCCCAAATACCTGAACACGCGAGGTGTGACATTTAGCTATCGCAATGAGATAAGAGTAAAGCACTGCTGATACTGATAGAAGCCTTTCTTTCCTTCCAAATACCTGCACGCGAGGTGTGACATTTAGATATCACAATGAGATAAGACTAAAGCATTGCTGATAGAAGCCTTTCTTTCCTCTCAAATACCTGAACATGTGAGGTGTGACATTTAGTTATCGCAATGAGAAAAGAGTAAAGCACTGCTGATACTGATAGAAGCCTTTCTTTCCTCTCAAATACCTGAACACGTGAGGTGTGACATTTAGTTATCGCAATGAGAAAAGAGTAAAGCACTGCTGATACTGATAGAAGTCTTTCTTTCCTCCCAAATACCTGAATACGCGAGGTGTGACATTTAGTTATCGCAATGAGAAAAGAGTAAAACACTGCTGATACTGATAGAAGTCTTTCTTTCCTCTCAAATACCTGAATACGTGAGGTGTGACATTTAGTTGTCGCAATGAGATAAGAGTAAAGCACTGCTGATACTGATAGAAGCCTTCCTTTCCTCCCAAATACCTGAACATGCGAGGTGTGACATTTAGTTATCGCAATGAGATAAGAGTAAAACACTGCTGATACTGATAGAAGCCTATCATTCCTCCCAAATAACTGAGCACGCGAGGTGTGACATTTGGTTATCGCAATGAGATAAGAGTAAAGCACTGCTGATACTGTTGGAAGCCTTTCTTTCCTCCCAAATACCTGAACACGCGAGTTGTGACATTTGGTTATCGCTATGAGATAAGAGTAAAGCACTGCTGATACAGATAGAAGCCTTTCTTTCCTCCTAAATACCTGTACACGTAAGTTATTTTGATAGTTACTGCTAAATTCAATAATTTAAGTTTGGGGATAGCTAAAGGAATTTGACCAAAAAGAGTAATAATGTTGAAAAAAGGTTGACTAATTACAGGCCCTAATTTAGTTTACTATCTCCTTTGAAATAAGTAAGATTGCATTTAGAGAGTGAGGGATCATTTAAAGGATATTTGAGTTTAGGATCAAAACAATATGCCTACCGTAGGCATTTTCAATTTTTGCCTGAGCGCACTTGTTCCATTTATTAATAAAGGCGTTTGTAAAATAACGGGATGATGTCATCAGAAAGACATCATCTTAGCACGTTGATATCATTTTATGTGTATATTTGCATCAAAGATAGTAAAACATTACAGAATGATGATCGCTGTTTTTTAAATTTCATATTTTATTGTCAACTTAATGATTTTATTTTCAAGTGTTGCCATTTATTCAAATGACATGCTTGGTATAAGATAAACTGTCGTTTATAAGTGGCAGCGAAACGTCTTGTAATATTTGCAGGCAGATAAGTTTCATGCCAACTTTATAAAAAACTTTCTCGGTATGATTATCAGTTAGTACTCGAACTATCATAACTGGAGAGAAGTTGATCACAATGTAACTTACGTCGAATTTACGAACCCTGTAATAACGTTATTTATTTTTGACACTCTTGTCGACCAAACACATGGCATAATATGGAATACCCACCCACTCTACGTATACAGTAATTATCCTAATCTGCCAGAACAACCTTATCATTGACTAATCTCAGTCATTAATTACAGTAAGTCGTTTATCTCTCATACAAGTTTAGTACCTTCACTTTTTCTACTGTCACTTACTAGTGGAGTTATTTAAAAAATAATTTCACTTCTGAATTGTAAAAAGCTTTACTGCCAGCCCCTTTTGTAAATGAGTTCATTCAACATTATATATAAATTGGAGGAATTTATCATCACACCAATAGTGAAAAAAGACAGAAAGAGATTTAAACAACATTTCATAAAAATAAGACACTAAATTATTTGAATAAGGCCTTCTAAGGGAATTTTTAAATTTTTGATTTTTATTCAGAATCATCCAACATCCTTTGTATGTATAGCATATTAAAGTGATTGTACTCGAGAAAGAACTGGATTACAACAACTCGAAACGAGATTTTAATCTTTTGATATCATTGTCCAAAACATTCATCCTTTCATTTTAATGATATCATATGTAAGATTAGCTGTATGAGACTTATCATTAATTCATAACTTAAGGTAAAATAGGAGAAATTGTGTTGACTCCTGCAACAGACTCCAGTGACAGTCGTTCCAGAGCCTGGGAACCTGGTCCATGGAGACACAGCCCATATCCATTAATCTACATCTACTTGATCGGAAATATTGGTTTCAGTCGAGGGGACGAAGCTGTTTAAAATGCGCACCTTCTCTAACGGACCGTGTGTGTGTATACATATCAAAACACGGGCGGCAATTAATCACGAAGGGGTTGAGGATAGGCGCGGCAGGCACTCCGCGGAGTAGCGTGAGAGCGTAGAGCTGCTACCTGCTATCGTACACAAGCTGGAACGTACTCCAAAATATTTTGATGTCACATTGTAATATTACTAGATTGAAATGATTCCTGCTTTTATAAAAGTGTATAGGATAAAGCGTAAAATGTTATTGACCCACTAACTAGCAGTAGTATTGCCCCATTCACCCGCCCAAACATGTACCCTCCCTGTTATACACGTGATATTGACGCACCCGAAAATAGACGTGCAGTTGTATTGACCCATTCATATACACAAAACGTACAGTGGCTTTGATGGGAGAATATAATGTAAATTTAAAATTAATTAATTTTTACGTCGAAATCAAACGTATCCATTTAACTTCAGATCCTATGCTGATTTATAGCGTAATAAAGCAATGGTTTTTATCTTTGTACATATAATTCGGAGCATTTTTATAATCAATATACAATTAAATATGTGACATTTTAAATGTAATTCTTGACGATTTAAAAATTAAAGAATTCTTAAGGTCAACTTATGGTCCTTTAAAATGGATCTTTAATAATCATACATTGTTCATTTTAACTCATTATAATAACAAACACGAACCGTACAGTTGAAATATAACAGCATGTATCAGCACACTAATGCTTTTTATGTGTCGATTATAGGGCTGTCTAGGGTTGTCGTCTTCCCGGTGACTTAGCAGCATAGGGAACGAACGACCACAACAATAACAACTAACTCAACAAAGTGACAAATCAAAACACAAGAACTTCTAACGAAGCATATTAAACTGCATTTGGCTCAAACCAACAGTTGGTGAATTTTCCCCCTAAATTTGGAAGGCAGTGGAGGACATCTGTAATCACAGCCTAAATCAAGTCTCAGACCGATGAGGAAAATCATCCAGAAACGACGAAGCCGGTTTCAATCCGACTAATGAGCAATTTAATACATTGTAACTAATTAACTAGAGGGTATCAGTAATTGCTAATTGGAAATGATCTCTTTTAGACACGCACGACTGTCAGTTCAGGACTTAGTGTTTCGAAAAAGTGAGTGTCTCTCTTTTTTACAAATAGCGGTTCCAAAAATGGATTTATTCTTCTAAGGAGGAAAAATCTTCACTATTAATCAATTATTGAACCTTCTTCCTGAAGCACAAGTTCCGAGATTCAGGTCAGTTAGAACGATAAAAAAAGGTATATCTACCAATTTTGAGGAGGCCTTATAAGGACAATTTAAAATTTACCCTTATTTCTTGTACTGAGCATACACTTATAAAAAACTAACTTAACTAAACCCAAAACGTTTAGGAGTCACTTCAGATTGATTTAATTTATCATTAGGATATCGATTGTCAAGGGTGAATAATGAGAGTGAATGAGTTTGATGAGTGTCTATAAACGGAATGTAATCTTTGTTACAACCGAATGTATAATGTTTTTACGAAAAGCTATATTAATGACACAATACCCAAGTCAACTAAGGGAGCAATACATTTTAGAGTGGAACCTGAACCATGTAAAATTAGTCTAATTTTCGGCTGGCAAGCCTGATTCTCAGTTCTCATCACTAGAACCTGGCTACTATAACAGAAAAGAAAGAAATAGAGATTGCATCCAATAGAGCTCTGAACGGAGTGTGCAGTTAACCGAGCACATGGCAGGGCCAGCACTTTTGTCAGTTCCTACCTGTATTCCCCTCAAAATCCTCAAGTATAAACGTAGTAATTATTACTAGACATTTATAAAAATTTACATTAGTGGAAAGGCGTTCTCTGTTGCCTTCAGAAAGTGACCTCTCTTTGTTTTATCTCTGTGTTACTGATTAACCCGGGCTCTATATAGTACGCTAGTAGTTTCCAAACCGATGGCAACAATTTTGTGTTTGCTATGAAGGTAAGCACTTAGAAAATAACCTATCACATACATCAAATTGTCTGCACTAATCCCAGAATGAAGTCCCCTAACCTACTTAAATAATCATAAAAAATGCATTTATTCAAATTAAATTCAAATTATTGTTATACAAGCTTACCCAGAGTGGTTTCAAAGAGACATTTCCTCTCTTTTGCTGTAGTGGAACCTATCTGTCTTTCTCCCTCTAAAGGTAGATCGTAGACCGAGAGATTTTCTTTGATTCTGAGTCCACTTAACTCTTAGTACCAGGAGTGCAGAGCTACGCAACAGAGCCATCGACGTGTTGAAACGATTAGATTAAAAAGTAATCTACACCAAAGAGATTAATCTATGTCAAGTCTTAACTTCGTAAATCATTTCTTCATGAATATGAAACTTCCTATACTTTGTTCTATTATATTCAAAGTTGGCAAGTATTGCGAATCACTAAACACGAATAAATCAGCTGTTGTTGACAACTGACTTCTGACATCTTAAAGTACGTCTGATTGGCCTTTAAACAATGAAGATAATTTTATGAAGTAATTGTGTCTAATTACCACAATTAGTTGGAAAAAACTAGACGAAAAATTCTTATTGTAAATTGTTTGCCTCAGACTTTACGTAATTTGGATTTGCCTCAGACTTTACGTAAAGAGTTGGAGAGAGTAACTAATCTGGTAGTATGATCGGTGATCATAAAATCTATATCAATTTCAGTTTCGATTGATAAATTCTAGAGAATACCAAAATTGTATATAGATTCTAACGTGAAGAAGATGCAACGGAAAGTCGCGCCATCCTAACTTGAGGCAGCCCCAACTGACCTGCAGGCTCATTAACCGCCCGCCGCCGCGACCCTTTTATAATCCTATTAGCGACGCTTCCATGATTGCCTTAGTTCAATATTAACGTAAATCAAATAATAATCTGATATACTAATTCAATAGTTTATATTGATAACATAGATTTATCAAACATATCTGTTTTTGTCCCATTGAAATCGGACCTTTTTTACGGTTTATAAATTGTAAAGTAAATACCAAGTGTAATAACCTTATATTATTAACTTCACGTTTTAAATATATAAAACTACACGTATTATGTTATTATAGATACTAGTAAATTTATTTTTAGAGCAGGCGAGTGAAACTACCCCTTGGGTAAAGCCATCGCGTCATGTCTTTACCAGGAACTGCCACCCCCACAGCGGATGCCAGGGTGAATCATAGTTCCTGGCACTTTCATGAACGCCTTAGTTCAATATTAACCTAAATCAAATAATAATCTAATATACTAATTCACCAGTTTATATTAATAACATTGATTTAACAAACATTTTTGTTTTTGTCCCATTTAAATTGGGCATTTTTTACGGCTTATAAACTAGCCTATGTACAAAATGCAATGTGTACGATGGTGTAGTTTCCCTTTAAAAATTTGGAACTATAACAGAATGAAACGTATTCTATGATTTAGATGCATGATATAGACTGATAATGAGACTACGTGTAGAGGTAAGATTAAAAACTTCCTCTCTGCGTTTCGGAGCAAAGCTCGTTTTGCAGGCTTGAGACTGCCAAAGGCCGTATTAAAAGTTTTTTTGTAGATTTTATTTATATATTTTTTTGTGTTTTTAATTTTTTGTGATTTTTCTATTAGTTATATTTACATGAATATTTACAGAATGTAAGCCTAAGAGAGACTCAACCAGTCAAAGAGTCAGGAGGGAGTTCTTCAGCCAACACTGCGTCACTGTCATTGAAAAAAGAAAAGTCTGACTCGCTTTCACTGCCTTCTGTAACAATAACTTGGTTTTGTTCCTCCAAGAAGAAATCGGCAATATCATCGATTTTCCACATATCCAGGTCTTTCAAGAAGAATAGATTTCCGCACACGACGTCCATAAGTAAATCCTAGATCTTTCAAATATCGGTGTACAGTTCTGGTACACATAGTCGGCAAATTACTGTCTTCGTTGATTTTCTCCGTCACTGTTGCTACTGTTGGAGGTTTGTTTTCCCGGTACATATTATGGACAATCCGACGAATTGCTATTTTTGTGAAGTCATCGCATTTCTTCATTCTTGTTTGAAGTCCTACTCCTCTTGGTCGCTTTTTCCCCGGCGTGGTGAGCACTTTCCCATCGTCGACAGACTTCTTAATACGCTCCACCGTTGCTCTGATTGTGCCCGTTAACGTAGCCGTACGTTCGTATAATTCACGTAGAGTACTGTTTGGGTTTTCAATAAGCAGATTACCAAAAACAGTTAAAATCACAGTACGTTGTCCACTTGTTAATGGTTTCCCATGGGTGTGAATCGTAATATACTTCTCAGCCAATATAGTCCTATCAGGTGTCTTTGAAGACGACATCGCTGATGTGATGTAGAGACAGAAATGACCATCGCCATGAACTATGATTCACCCTGGCATCCGCTGTGGGGGTGGCAGTTCCTGGTAAAGACATGACGCGATGGCTTTACCCAAGGGGTAGTTTCACTCGCCCGCTCTAAAAATAAATTTACTAGTATCTATAATAACATAATACGTGTAGTTTTATATATTTAAAACGTGAAGTTAATAATATAGGGTTATTACACTTGGTATTTACTTTACAATTTATAAACCGTAAAAAAGGTCCGATTTAAATGGGACAAAAACAGATATGTTTGATAATTCTATGTTATCAATATAAACTATTGAATTAGTATATCAGATTATTATTTGATTTACGTTAATATTGAACTAAGGCGATCATGGAAGCGTCGCTAATAGGATTATAAAAGGGTCGCGGTGGCGGGCGGTTAATGAGCCTGCAGGTCAGTTGGGGCTGCCTCAGTTAGGATGGCGTGACTTATATAGTAGGTGGGCTTCTATATGGGCATTAGCGAAAATTAGGAAAACGGACAGAAATAATTTTGTAAACAAAATACTATCTATGTATTTATAATAATTATGTAAATAAAATATTATAAAATGTTGTATTTCATATTATCTATCGCAAACAAGCTTGATAATCTTTACGCTTTTGATAGTGAGTGCTGCAGGTTTCTAAGAAAACAGGGTGAGTTTTAAGTCAATAACCCCATAACTTGTTTTCACAGTTTATAAAATATTTGTTTTTTTAATATGCCATTAAATTATTACTAACACAAACTAAATTTAGAGTATTTCAATGTTATTAGAGATCTTAACATCATTTGGGGATCAAGATTAAGGAGTCAGCTTCAACATTTTATATAGGAATGTGTTCATGAGCTAAGTAATTTAACACCACCATTTCAAGCTGAAAACGTTAAATAAATCAGAATTTAAAAAAAAGACGCTTCGTTCTTTAGTTGTTTATTTTATTGGTCATCGCCTATATATTTTTCTAATGGGGCTGAAAGAAACGTAGTTCTTGAATGCGTGACTTAAACTATTATAGACTAGTTTAGCATCACCTCTTAATTGTTACATGTTTGGGCCTCCGGGCTGTTTTGGATTCTACTAGGGGAGTAGTAGGGAGTTTAGTTAGTTGCTGAGGGATCGGTGGGGTGTAGAAATGAGCCCCACTTAGAGAAGAGAAATAATTATTTGAATCATAATAAAATAATGCATTTAACGTTAAGCACATTTGTTTTTAGCAAATTGCTCTCATTGGTAATACTACTGTTTTCATTTTGATATTTTGTTTATTTCATCTGAAATAAATTAAAACTCCTTGCATGAGGTTGAAATACGTTATTCATGTCGAGTGTGATTGTTTGAAGAAAATTGCTACTGTGAAGTAAAATGCAATAGATAATTAATTCCATTTTGCAAGTAATAAACACGTACGCACTAAAATTGATGAACCTCAAGCATGTTATCTAAATGTTTTTAGTTTAACAAAATAATTACGGAATCATTTCTTAATTAATTACAGAATTAAATCATAACGGAATTTTAATTAGATGATGTCTAGTTTTAAACAAGATAATAACTTAGCTGCTATATTTTGAAAAGTTCGATAAAACTGCTTTCGTTGCTGTCTTACTTTTAACACGTTTATTAAAGTAATGTTTATGCTTTGGCCGAGACGGAAACCAACATAATTATTCGTCTACGTATACCAAGATGACCAACATTGAAATTCAATACAAACTTATAACAAAAAACTTTACTCTGTCTGATTAATGCAAGTTGAAACATTCATTGAATTAAAACATATCAAAACATGACCGTTTTATAAAATATTTTCATTTCCAATAAAATTATGCAGAGTCTGTTATTGTAGTTGATTAATAAGATATGTTTACCATAATTAAAATTTACTGTAATAGTTAAATATATCAAATATATTTGTTTTTACATCAAATTCTTTAACTAAAATAACATTTGGAAAACCAATAAATTAGTTTATCTTACCAAATAGTTTGCCAAACAACTTGATATATTTCTATACATAAGTAACCATGTTGTACTTAAATACTTTTACAACTCCCGTTTCATTGCCATTCTGGTGCACGTGCAGTGGAAATATTTCCTCGTGGCACTTTGATATATATGCGCTCAAATGTGAGTGGTGACGTCAGAGGCGAGCGGTTGGCAGAACTGATAGATGGTCAGCTGGCACACGACAAATTGCCGCCATTTTTGCAACAATACCGCGCGCTCTGCGGCTATCTGGTACATTATCAGCCACCCAACTACTTGGTGTTGCCCGTTTGCTCACTTAAAAAAAAGACGTCATGATAAATGTAAGGACAGTGAAGAATGATATTCGTTTTTGCCCTTTTTAGTCGATAAGGCCTCGGAAATGGCCCACATCGTTGACGTTATCAAGAGCATCTAGTTACCTACTGTAATGGATTTCAAAATGAGGAGAGTAATGTATGGGTATTCTATTTATTTCTTCGATGTACAGATTGCCATCATTAATTATTTATTATACACCATCCATTTTTTGCTTCTGTTGGCATTATGGTATGCATTTGTAATTGTTCGGTTAAAATTAATTAATATTAAATGGACATCTCATGAGTTTCTTGTACGAAATAATTCTATTTGAGTAATGAGCTATTAAAGGGATCGTTGAGATAAACATGAAAATGTGACATATCAGTATAATAATATCCCAGAAAACGTTGTATAGGGATCATACAGGAATGCGTTGTACAATCCCTCCCCCCCCCTTCCAAATAGTCGGAAAACTGCCACAGTGTGACCTTTGCATTGTATTTTAAATTATCTGATTCTATTAATCAAATTCCAACTCATTTATTTTAGTAGAACAGTGAAAAAGTCAACTATTAAACATAATGTACCTAAATATTGTATAGTCAACGTTTTATAATAAAAAATAAGCAACATTTGAAAAATGTGATTTTCCTATTAAGATTGAAATTATAAAATTTATTTTGCTCGAATCAACCCAGATATTTATTCTAAAACTAAAATAATATAAATTATCAAATTGCTTTTATTAAATAATTTGGTCATTAACTTATATTTTATTGAGATATAAGAAGGCTCTAGATATTTATGAAGTTGTTCAAATTATTTTGGAAACTCTCAACTAATATCTTAAAAATTATAATAAAATGGTATTCGTAGAAGTTTGTAATTTTAAAATCATTAGGCTTCTAAAACATGCTTTGCTTTCAAAAGATTTTATTTAATTCCGATTCCTGTAACAGTTGTAAAAAGCTAAAACATACTTAATTAGAAGCACTTGGCACCACAAAAGATTTTATGTCACCACCTTTTGTTAATAAACATTTCGTCATTGATTGCTTGAATAGAATGAAAATTAATAGTTTTCATAATCCCATATTTCGTGAGAATAGTTAGTAAAAATTTAGAATAATTAAGAAATAATTGAACTTTTTTACTGATAAATTGGTCTTGAAACACAACAGATAGGTTGAAGCGGCAACATTTCTAAAAGGTTTTATCAAGACAATTATTATACGAGTACAAAAAAAACAAAAACATTACCAATCAAACTAACTAAACTAACCTGATATAAGTCACTCTCAGCTGATCGACATGATAGGAGGGTCTGTGTATTATAAATATCTTGGTGGCTTTTCTGATGAAATGGATAACAATTTCCTATTTTGTTGATGAAAAACCATAAACTATTTCTCATTTTAAATAACATGTAAAGTATTATCAGCCTCTCAGTAGACAATTTCGATTGTATATGAAACAGTATTTTCAAATATTTGTTTTAGAAAAGCATAGAGGCTTATTACATAGTAATATTTATAGTAGATGCTTCGGTCCAAGCTAATTTACACTCGAAAAGAGAATACATTATAGCATCGTAAAGATTCAAGTGGTATTCTCAGTGATCCTGAAGTAAACAATATTTAGTCAAATGATGTCTGAGTCACGTCTATATTTGCTTGAAGGTTGCGAAAACTATCTAGGCTCGCCTGTCGTGGCCTACCTGCCGCGAGGAAGATCCTGTGAATTATGGACAGCCGTTGTTAAACATATGCGCGCCAAGCACCCAGAGCTAATGCAAAAAGCGCCGTTATTCGCGGCATACCCCAGGGATCTGTATTAGGTCCGATAATATTTCTTTAGGCCCATTTGCTTACCGTGTGCATAGGAATAGAAGGGGTTAGTTTATACCTGGCAGGTGCATTAGGGTCTTCTTTACCCTTTCCATAAATCATTAGCAGTGAGGATCTAGAGGCCAAGGGATGAACCGAACGACCCCTAAAGGTCGGGGTGACCTAGCTAGGCTGTCTATACCATCAAGTAAAAAGAGAAGGAAACTATTTAAAAAACTTATATATGAAAAAATAAAAAAATAAAAAAGAAAATCAGTCTGTAGGTTTCACTAAGTGAAATATTTTGTTTTGTAAATATATTTCGTTTCACTAAGTGTCCACTTTGTTCTTTTATTAGGTAAATGAAAGAAAACTTGTATTGTTGTGTCGTATTATAAAACAGTAAATATTATAAAAACGGAACACATTGCATAGGAATCAAACAGGGACGTGTTTTGTACAGCCCCCTCCTAATAGCCAGGAAACTGCCACTGTGTGTAAAGTTTTGAAGTTGTTTAGTAAATAAAGTTAATGTAGGAAAATGTTGAAACATTCCAGGTTCATTGCTTACAAGCTTGTTTTCAATTTTTTTAATTGCAATAGTTCCATAAGGATACAAATAATTATGACCATTTACTTTTTTTTTATTAAATTCATTTAAGAAATAAGGT
This sequence comes from Stictocephala bisonia, assembly GCA_035578905.1. Classification (NCBI taxonomy): domain Eukaryota; kingdom Metazoa; phylum Arthropoda; class Insecta; order Hemiptera; family Membracidae; genus Stictocephala; species Stictocephala bisonia. The sequence continues at coordinate 981,258 of JAQJVL010000318.1, forward strand.
TAAATGTTTCGATTGCTGATTTTTTGGATTTGCAGAACTTGAAATTTCCTATGTGTTATTGTTTTTAATTTTCTTTTTGTTTGTCTATTATTTTTTTTTTTTAGAATAATCACTAATTATTTCATAAATTCCAGATGTTTCTCCCTCTTTAATTTTTTCTTATATTTTAAATAAATATTTTAATTTTGGTTTTTATGTTAATTTTTGCACGTTCTTTATAATACTTCTGTATTATTTTACTATGAGAGTTAAATGTTATTGGATTCAAAATTTCTTATAATTTTTTTTTATTTTTCGAAAAAAAGTTCTTGATATTTTCTGAAAACGGTTGTCTTACCGGTCAGTTAAATTTTGGTTAAATTCCCAAAATTTTATTATCTGTGTTTTCCCAGTTTCTTTCAAATGTTATTTTTTCAAAATACTTTTAAAATATAAGATGAGTATCTAATAATCTGTGAATTAGGCTGTTGTAAACTGAGTTCATTTAATAATTTAATAAAGTAAATCATTGGACTTTTGTAGTCCAATTATTTTCAAATTTTAATGATAGTTTAGTTTACATATTACAAAAAATTAAAAGGTTTACGACAATTTGAAGTGTTACATGGTAAAAGATAACATGTTTAAAATTTAGTACAAATATAGTTTGCTGTTTCAAATTGTACAGTATATTTCCCGCTAGAGATGATAAAGAAAACTTATATTTATACCCTTGCATTTACACCCAACGAGAATTATACTCGTAATTTCTTTATGTTTGTTGTTTAGAAATTTTGTAACGTTGTCCTTTCAAAATACGTTATGACCTTTCTAATTTTACAGTCGGTACGACCTGACGCAAAATAAATGTACAACTGATCGTAAAGTAAATCAACGATGAATAAAACGATCGTTAAAAGTGTTTCGATCGCTTATAAAGAGCACTAAAAGTAAAATCGAATCCAGACCCACAGCTTGAGATAGTGTTGAGTCGAATCCTACATTTATCTGTTTTAATAACATCGGGGGGAGACAAAAAACACGGAGGCCGACAAGGGCCGGCATTTAAGGGCCTCATGAATATAAACAGTATGTGTGTATAAAACGGGAAGGGTTATCTAAGGCTGCCTGCATAAACTTTGCATGGGGCAGTAATGGGCCCTTTCTTCGGGGCCGCGGCTCCGCGCACACTCAACCAGCCCACAGCGGTTTTTGATGACGATCCGAGCTCTTCAGGATGTTCACAAGACTTTGTAGCGTTATTCATGGCATGATTATTTTTTTGAAGGTCACAAACAAGAGAGTAATTACATGAATAGTGGATGGAAAATGTTTATTTTAAAAGTCAGCGACACCAGAAGAGGTTTACTGTTGTATAAAGTTATTTGTTGGCGTTGATTGTTCTTGATTGGCACGTTTTTCAGTGATTTCCAACACAATAATAAGGAAACACAACGTTTTGACTAGTATAAAACAACTGTCATCTTCAGGTGTTACTGAAAACCTTGTCCAACACTTCAAACTAATTTCTCCTTTTCCCTAAGAACACCTAAAAAGGATGCGAGTTTTATACAAGTCAAAACTTTGAATTTGTCTTTCAATATTTTTGAAGCGTTGGAAATTTCCAAGAAATTTACCAAACAAGTGGTTCACGCTGTACTAATTCGAAACACATTTAGTCTTATATCTTTATTCCTTGGAAAGTGCATATTCCAATTATAACTTATATTCTCACATAAGGTTTTAATAGGAGATAAATATTTCAACAATAAGGCACAATTACTTCTTGTTTAACATTTAATCTATATTTATAAAAGAGGATGTTTGTATATATGTATATATATATATATTTGAAGTTTATGCGCTGCCAAACCATCCAACCGATCGCCATGAAACTTTAGGATGTTGTCCTGTATACTCCCGAGATGGTTTCTGTGAAGTTTGATGCAGATCCGTCCACAGGGTCCCGCCCCACGGGCTCCTAAAGATCCCATGTTATTCAAATGGAGAATCTGAATTGTTTACAAAAAACATATGACTGTGTGGTTTAATGTAGTTTCACATGCCATAAGCAGATTGAAGTTCTCACAACAACAGTAGGCCTACTGTATAAGTTTTGATTTATTGTAGTTCTACATTTCACCTTGAGAGTGTAGCACACACTACTTTTACTTGATCGTTTTTCACATGGACAGCTCTACGTCGCTTGCTCGAGAGTAGGCTCACCAAAAAACCTTTACATTTATACACCAAATAAGAAGACTAAAAATATTCTTTACCCGCTTGAACTCATTTAATAAATAATTTTTTTTTCTATAATTCTTTTTATTGCTTTATTTTGGTATGTCAATGAAAAATGAAAGGCGAGACAACGTCCGCCGGGTTCAGCTAGTTTGATAATAAAACTATTCTTTGTCAATTAAGAGGCTGAAAGAAAAGAAGCCATCTGAAAGAATTATGTAGGCATATTCCTTGGCATCTGTATAGGTCTATAGGTGATAGTCGGTATTAATTCTAAACAATATGAACAGTATTTTCCAGTAGCCTGAGAAGAAATGATCAAATAAACTAAGATTTTTAGAAATTTAATTTGTACGGAAATAAATATATTCATTTTACTATCCATCTAGTTGTAAGAAAAAAGCCTGATTTTAATATTTCAACAACAGTTCAATGTAATCTTATATTGAATTGATATTCAAACATGGAAATCAGGTACATGTCTTGAAAAACATGGACTTCAAGTTAACGCAATATCATAAATGTACCTGGTTTGTGCATTAAACACGAATTTACACGTACATCTTTGATTTAAAATCATCTACCTGATTTCCACTTTAAACATTTAATTTAATCCTAGACTTGTGGTTTCAAGTGAAGTTCTGGATTTTCACTTTTAAGCACGATTTCATGTTTATTGTAAATTTACGTTAAACTCATGTTTAAAGGAAAGACATCGCCTAGGAGATTAACAACTTACAGAATTAGGAGTTGTTCATATGACAACAAATGTTCGATACTGTAACAAATTGAAGCATATTAAAACACAAGAAAGGTACAAAGTATTAACAAAATTGTTTGGTTTCAACTTCACCAAGCTAAAAAATAGGATTACTTTTATTTGTGGTACTAAATTCCATGTATATCTCAAGGGTGTTTATTAAACTAAATATGATGTGTTGAATAGGAAGTGTTTAATCTATTTCAATTATTTGATTAGTAAACAAATAATAGCGCTTTAATGAGTTTCCACGTTTAAAATATCACGTACTTATTTCCGTCTTACATTCTAATATTTTTCTACAAGTCAATTTCGTGGAATTACAAAATTGTGTGTATTGCATGAAAAATGAAAATTTCTCAATTGCCCTTTTTTTAGGAATAGTTAGTAACAAGACTACATCCAGTAATTGAACAGTGTTGTAACCCAGCCACAAGGAGATAAAGTGTTGAGGAGATTGTAGGCGATAGGTTCTATGCTCGGTACTCTACCGACCGACAAGGCTTCCGCTCAACAGCTGCTATCGGCCTGGACATAGTACAGAAGTCTGGCATGTCCATGTTAGGTAGTAGTCAGTAACTGGATGTTGTATAGGGGAGAGAACTGAGTATCAGGCTAGTCAATTGACCTGAAAATCAGACCAATACCACTTGGTTAGAATTCTACGTAAAGCTGTAGGTCCCTTAGCTGTCCTGGCTATTGGGGTATCAGTAAAGTAACAATGACTACACTTGTCCATCTACAATCATCGCACTCATTCGCCCGACATATTCACCCACATATCTACTATCGGCGTCTTAGTAATGGACGATAGTAATGAATACTAATAGTTAAAATGTCTTTTAACTTAATTCTTTTGAAGTAACAAGACTACACACAGTATGTAATTACTAGTGACAGAATACAGCACTGTGTCTATACAATGTGTTATAAATGTCACAGTACGGTCTCTCCGGCGAGGAGAACAGCTGTCTACAGACTCACGCCTGGAGCTGGAAGGTCAAGGGGTTAACCCAGCTAATTACCCTTGTACCCAGCATCAGTATGCAATGTATTACAACACCCAGATATGTTCCCCATGAAAGCCAATCACGAACGTCTAACCCTTGCACTTCGAGGGTGACCCGGGGGTTAAAAGGCTGGACTGAATAAACGTATTGCCGGTTGCCTTAAGTATCTTATTTAATTAAGATACTAATTAAATGATTAAACGCTTAACAATCACTTTTTACTCTCTAAAGGCCACATAACAACTTGTAGGCTATAGGTGATTTCCTCCTAAAGGACCTGTGTAACGCAGACCTGTGTCGCATCCAATAGTGAGTTAAATGTGTGTCGAGTTATTTCTTCAGTACGTCATGTGATGGCAAGGCCAGCACCTTGTAAGTCCCTCCCTTAATCCCCCTAAATACATTAGTATAAACGTAGTAATTATTAGTACAGCTATATAAATATGTACATTAGTTGTAATCTCTGTATGACGGCCACTGAAGCTAAGCGACTTCTGTTTATTTTTTCTCTTTGCTATTTTATAACCTGTTTAAAAAGTGAATATAATGAAGTCACGTAAAATTGGCTTAAGAGATTTCAAGCCCAGTAGAACTATACGCGTGTATGGATTAAAACATGTTTTTAAACTATACACTAGGTTACTAGGTTCATAATTTTGATTATTAACTTTAAATAAATTTAAACTGAATTGGTGATCAAATGTACAAAGAAGGCTCTTTCAGTGCAAATTTAACGTTTCCTTTCGCGAAAAAAATACGCCAAAAACATTAGTTTCTATTTCAATTATAAACGAACCGTAACACGTGAATCGTCACACCAGAAGTTGAAGGCCTATTCTAGTGGACCATTAGTTAGTTTTTGTAAAGAATTTTAGTATTTAAAAATTTTTAACAGAAGTATGAGAACTTTAAATGCCATTTTTGACGATTTTATATTTCAAATATCATAATACTGTATCAACTTATGGTCCACTGGAATGGGCCCTTAATAATCATACGGTGTTTTCTGTAACTCATTTTAATAATAAATTCAAAATGTACAGTTGAAATAGAAAAACATGTTTTGGCTGACGATAAAATGTTATTGCTACTTACTATTTTCCTGTCTGAGTCTATTTCCTAACCTAGCAATGGCTTGGCAGTTTGTAAAACGGCCAACGTTTCCTCAACTAAATCAGAAATGTCTGAGTTTTCTAATGAAGAACAATGCATTATTGAATATGTATTTGATCAGAGTAAATAAAGGTACCTATGTTCACTTTCTAATCATCTTCCGTCTAAAAATATTATACTAAATATTTGACTTTCTGCTTTCTAAAAAGGTGGCTGAGAAAAAAATGTGTTTTGAAGGAAATAATCTAAATGTTGCATATAGAGAAATCATACAAAACATTTCAAAGATAACTAATTATTTGTAAATTTGTTTGAATTTTAATTTCTATGATAGTTCTAGTTGCAATGAATTAGTTTCTTCTACTTTTGTATTAATTACAATACAAAATATAACGATTTCATAAAGCTCTTATGAATTATTGAGCTCTTCGGTGAAATTACTGTCGAAGAAAAAACTATAAACACCCAAGTTTGAAACATCACTGTAAAGAAACTAATTACACTAGAACAATACAAATGACAATTAAAATTTTCCTTGTGTATCCCTGCGCTTTTGAGTGTAAAAGGAACATTTTTATCTTTTAACAGTTTTTTAATCATGGGCAGAATATAAAAAGAGCACGATTTCTAACGCTCTTTACAGAAACGTCGACTTAAAAAATGTCTACAATAAAAACCTCTGATCAAATTAAGTTGAAACTTTAATAGGTCATTTATCAGCTATTTTACTAACTTATGCTAGAGTTTTATGAACTTTTATTAATTAACAACTATGTTTGAATGGAAAATGTAAAACATATTTTTCTAGTAATTGAGTAGGCCTACGAAATCGAATAAAACCTCGTTTTGTACATCACAGTACCATTATTAAAAAAAAAAAACGAAAAAAACGAACGAACGTTTACATAACATACTAAAAAGCGCAGGAATAAACAAGGAACATTTGAATGTCAATTGTATGTTTCTAGTGTAATTATTTTCTTTACAGTGATGTTTAAAACTCGGGTGTTTATAGTTTTTTCTTCGACAGTAGTTCATGTTCGTTTTTCATAGGTAGCGCCAGCTCCCTCTCTCTATCTCTCTTCATCCCTCTCTCTGTCTGTCTCTAGCACAGGCTGAGTGAATAATAGCTGAGCTAATAGTACGTCAAACAGTCGTCCCAGTGCTTATTAAAAAAAACACTGTTAGATATCAGCGCTCGCGTCATTCTAAACCAAATAAATTACCTTGAACTGTTTGTTTCTATAGGCAATTGATATAAAAAAAATTCGTGGACGGAATATTGTAAGACTTAGATCCAGCTGCGTATTTTTCTCATTCTGCGTCAACTTAGCCTGTTATATTCCATATTCCACCATGATTTCACCCACTCTGCAAAGGACGTACAGTACTTCAAATGACTCTCCCTCTTTTTTTCTAATTTCTTTTACGTTCAAATCTAAAATGTATTGGTAAGATACTATATTACTATATTGAGGATTAATTCACTTCAATACGCAGCCCCAGTCATTTCCATATTACCACAGTATGAGCATCTCTAAAACAAAACAAAAAAAGTTTTTGTCAAATCTATAATTTATTTCTACAATGTAGTATCTGTTAGATTAGTTAAAGATTTCATTGCACACTTGTTCTCTGAAGTGTGCAGAACATGTGTGGAGATGTAGGAAGTAGAATCCGTTTACTTTATACATTAGTATATAAAAATCTACACGATTAAAGTAAAAACAAAGAAAATAAATTCAAATGGAAACAAACGTAAATTAAAAAAAACAGTAACCCAACAGATGGATTTTGAGTTATCGACTTGTGGAAATTACCTGTATTTTTTGTACATAATACTATTTGAGGAAGGAATAACTTGTCAACTGCATATTCATATTGAAAGGAAAAATCTTTTGTTCTTTGTGAAAAACATTTCCCACTGGCTTCTAAAAGTAAATAAAAACCTAACCTGGAACAATGACTACGTGTGTGAGGGGAGGGGGTGAAGGAAGAAATAATTCAGGAATGACGGCATGATCAAAGGGTACCTCTTCATACAAGAGAAAGGTGTTTTCTTTAAAACAAAGGTTGTGTTGTTTTCATTATCTTTTTATCAACAACTTTCATCTCTACATGTTGCACGTAAAGACTCTCGTAGAAACGCTTACTTTTACTTTTATTCTCAGCTCTATGGAGATTTAACCGAATGAAGTAGTAGTTATATCATAGTGTGTGTGTGTGTGTGTTTTTTCTGGTCTCTCTCTCTCTCTCTCTCTCTCTCTCTCTCTCTCTCTCTCTCTCTCTCTCTCTCTCTCTCTCTCTCTCTCTCTCTCTCTCTCTCTCTCTCTCTCTCTCTCTCTCTCTCTCTCTCTCTCTCTCTCTCTCTCTCTCTCTCTCTCTCTCTCTCTCTCTCTCTCTCTCTCTCCCCCCTCTCCCCCCTCCCCCCTCCCCAACTCCCTCCGCCCTCCCCCCCCCTTTCTCTCCCCCCTCTCTCTCCCCCCTCTCTCTCTTTCTCTTCCTCCCTCCCTCCCTCCCTTACGTGGTTTCATACAAGGTCTATGTTTATATGAAATGTTGTACGTAACTTATAAAGCCGTTAACTTGTTGTCTGTTTTATGTTATTACAATACGTAGGGTAAGAGGAAGGGGTAATTAAATTACTTTTATGAACATATTTACGCATCACTCGCTCTGTGGTTACCTGTTGTATTGATCTCCACTTCTTTTCCTTCGCTTATAATTTCACTTCCTTTCCAAACAGCAAGACACCACTGAGAAGTCGACAGCCCAATAAAAAACATATATTTTTACCGTTAGCGAACTAGAAGTCAACCATAACTCGACATTATGAGTTTTAACATGTAAAATCGTCAAGAATGACATTTAAAGTATCACATACTGTACTTAACTATAAAAAATTTGAGAAATATATACACATTTTTTACAAAAACCAAAATTATGGTACCCTAGAATAATTATTCACCTGTCAAATTACACATTAAGTGATAAGATACGATCATATATACGGACTGAATCCTGGAAATAGAAACCCACGTTTTTGGAAGTTTTCTTGGAGCCAAATACACCCCCCCCCCACTTTAAGTAGGCCTTTGTACTTTTTATCGAGTGATAAAAATGCATTCAATGTTATTAGTATTTTTATAGTAATATCTTCCTAAATTAATGCTTAACATGGACATTAACATTAATGAACAATTAACAGGGCTACGTCTTCATTATGGGCTGCTAATTGTACTTTAAACCATTTTTTCAGTTGTACATTGACGAATAAAACATGTTCCACTGGATTGCTACATACAGAAACACAATGCTAAATTACTTCCACTTCATATGTTTAGGTTCCCGCCATTCCTGTCAGATATATTTTAACACACATTAATTTTAAGATTTGGTCACTTAGCAAATCGAGTGCTCTGTCTGTATTTGGAAATTCTTTGAATAACAATAACACATCTAAAGCTGCAATGAAATTACGTTCTTGCATTTAATGTAAATTCATATGATTTAAAATACATCCATTAGTGTTGAAAAATGACTTCTGGTATCAGGTTAATTTTTGTAGCTTCCTAGTTAGTTACCGGTTAACTATTTACTGTATTAATTTCCATAAAAAATAAATTAGTAAATACTCTGAGAAGTAATTCCATTTCAGATAATGGCTTCTTGAAAACCATTAAAAATAACTTTCAAGAATCAGCTGAACAATTATTACACGACGGACGTTTATAAAATTTTGGTGACAAATCGAATAAGGGGGTTTCTAAAGAATATGTTACAATCCATCTCTCTCGTGCTGGTTGCATGTATTGTACTTATATTTGTGGTCTGAAAAGGTCTCAAATAAATCAGAAGCAAATAAATGTGGAGGGGGGGAGGTTAATAAGATAAATATTTTCGAATTCAATTCATACATAGACGTTACAGTTCTAAACATCTGCATATCTATTTAAAAGCAAATAAACAAATTTGAGATATTTTAATTAAATATTTCAATTTGAAATTATTATTAAATTAAAACTATACAATGATAATCAGATTAATTTAGTAATTGATTCCCACCATTAGAACTTAATTAGGATGTTTTTTAGCCTCATTACTTTAGGCCAACATTTACTGAAATCGTTTTTAATTAGCTCTCGATTAGGAATAAATATTTTAAATCAAAACAAGGCATCCACCAATATTAAAAATATTTAAATGGAGAAACAGTCTAAAGATCAGTAGACTTGGAAAATTCAGTGGTCATTAATCTCTATTTAAAAAAAATTCCTTACCACTAAAGATAGTCTGTAGTAGCTCTGTTGCGATGAATAGCATATTTTTCTGATCTAAATTATCGACTTGATGACGTAGTACCAGTTCTATTTTCGTCCATACAACGCCTTCTCTATACTAAGGCAAACTGGACAAAATATTTCTTTGTCCCTTTTTATCACGATTCTTCACCATATCCGAATATTTGGAATAATTGTGTAGAAGGAATGTTGCGTAGTTATTATTGCTATTACAATAATTAATCAACATCAACAAGATTTTTCGTATTTTAAGTAATGCATTTTGCAATTTGCAGATTGGTGCAATTTTTTATCAAACAGCTGTGTGCTTACAGCAATAGTGCAGGTGTGGAAACCAATTAAGTGTCCGGAAAGGAAACTTGTCCTGCAGACTGATTATTCCTATGATTCGATAATTATGCATTTTACATAAGCAAAAAGCATATTTGTTTTAGCGTGACTGGCAGATGTGTACTGAAACAGACGCTTAGAATAATAATTAACTTTGTGATAACAATTATAAATAGATAATATTACTTCAATTATTAATTTCATACGTCCAGGATCATATAGTTGCTGGAAATATACGAATAGTACAGCTTCGATTTGGTCATAATACACAATATCAGTTTGTAAAATTTATTGTAACCCCCATTAAACACAGTCAATTCTCTTGGCAGCCCTCCCATCAACCACAACACACAGTTGATACTCTTGGCGACCCTCAAATCAACCACATCACACAGTTCATACTCTTGGCGATCCTCGTATCAACCATATCACATAGTTAATACTCTTGGCGACCCTTCCATCAACCACATCACACAGTTGATACTCTTGGCGGCCCTCCCATCAACCACATCACACAGTTCATACTCTTGGCGTCCCTCGCATCAACCATATCACATAGTTAATACACTTGGCGACCCTCCCATCAACCACATCACACAGTTCATACTCTTGGCGTCCCTCGCATCAACCATATCACATAGTTAATACTCTTGGTGACCCTCCCATCAACCACATCACAGAGTTAATACTCTTGGCGACCCTCCCATCAACCACAACACACAGTTAATACTCTTGGTGACCCTCCCATCAACCACAACACACAGTTGATACTCTTGGCGGCCCTCCCATCAACCACATCACACAGTTCATACTCTTGGCGACCCTCTCATCAACCACATCACACAGTTCATACTCTTGGCGTCCCTCGTATCAACCATATCACACAGTTAATACTTTTGGCGACTCTCCCATCAACCACATCACAGAGTTAATACTCTTGGCGACCCTCCCATCAACCACAACACACAGTTAACACACTTGGTGACCCTCCCATCAACCACAACACACAGTTGATACTCTTGGCGACCCTCAAATCAACCACATCACACAGTTCATACTCTTGGCGACCCTCGTATCAACCATATCACATAGTTAATACTATTGGCGACCCTCCCATCAACCACATCACACAGTTGATACTCTTGGCAGCCCTCCCATCAACCACATCACACAGTTCATACTCTTGGCGTCCCTCGCATCAACCATATCACATAGTTAATACACTTGGCGACCCTCCCATCAACCACATCACACAGTTGATACTTTTGGCGACTCTCCCATCAACCACATCACAGAGTTAATACTCTTGGCGACCCTCCCATCAACCACAACACACAGTCGATACTCTTGGTGACCCTCAAATCAACCACATCACACAGTTTATACTCTTGGCGACCCTCGCATCAACCATATCACATAGTTAATACACTTGGCGACCCTCCCATCAACCACATCACACAGTTAATACTCTTGGTGACCCTCCCATCAACCACATCACACAGTTAATACGCTTGGCGACCCTCCCATCAACCACAACACACAGTTGATACTCTTGGCGACCCTAAAATCAACCACATCACACAATTCATACTCTTGGCGACCCTCGCATCAACCATATCACATAGTTAATACACTTGGCGACCCTCCCATCAACCACATCACACAGTTTATACTCTTGGCGTCCCTCGCATCAACCATATCACATAGTTAATACTCTTGGTGACCCTCCCATCAACCACATCACAGAGTTGATACTCTTGGTGACCCTCTCATCAACCACATCACACAGTTCATACTCTTGGCGACCCTCGCATCAACCATATCACATAGTTAATACTCTTGGCGACCCTCCCATCAACCACATCACACAGTTGATATTCTTGGCGACCCTCCCATCAACTACATCACACAGTTCATATTCTTGGCGTCCCTCGCATCAACCATATCACACAGTTAATACTTTTGGCGACTCTCCCATCAAGCACAGAGTTGATACTCTTATCGACCCCTCCATCAACCACATCACGCAGTTAATACTCTTGGTGATCCTCCCATCAACATCACATAATTATCATATTATAAAATTACATATTATAAATCTTGACGAGCCATCCATATAGATCATGATATGGAATACTCTAGATTCACTCCCATGAACACCTTCACACAATTAATTTTTGTGAACCTTTCATCTACCTCATGATGGACATGTATATCTTCTGTCCACCCTTCCACCTTCATCACTACTTTTGGTACACCTTCCATATATATCTATCATGAAATATTCTAAATGTCCTCCCATGAACACCGCCTAACAAGAACCATCTATCTTAGATCATGACATGAAATACTCTAAGTGCCCTCCCATGTATATCGTATGGTTTTTAGCCAGCTAAAATTTCGTAATTTTTTCTTGGTAAGCTGTGATTTATATTTGGATTAAGATCCAAGTCATGCAATATTTATTATAAAATAAAAGTGATCTCCCGTCACAAAGCTAATCCATCCCATAGAGCCTTTTACGACCTGCCTCACTTGTTTTGTTTATACTAGCCAAGCCCTCCGTAAAATAACGCAAGGGACACTCTGTAATTATGTGATCTATTGTGTGGATAGTCCCCCGCAATCACATGACTGATTAGTGTCAATCCCCATTTATACTTCCAGTAGTTTCTTCTACCCACGCCAGTTCGGAACAGATTCAAAAGTGTCCATTCCCTACGAGGGAGGTTCATTCCATCTATAAGTATTTATGGAGCGTTAATAAGAAACTTATTTCGTCTATCAAAACTATTCCACGCTATGGCCCAGCTAGTTTGAAACATTTGAATTGCTCAACTGGGAAGCAGTACGTAGAGGTGGGTTTTGAGATTTTAAGCGACCGTTCTGACGAAGGAAATTTTGGGTAATGGGTAGATGCGGGGCATTCAAGATCTTATTGAATTCTTTGAGTAGTGCGTGCCTCCTGATGTCTTATCTCTGGAGGAGCTATATTGCACAGCACCAGGAGCCAAGGAAGTGGAGTTGCCATGAGAGTGCCACTATTAGCTGGCATGGATCTATTAAGTTGGACATCAATCACTTTTGTATGTGCGCTATTTAGCCATACTGGAGCACTGTATTCAGCAGCGAAATATACCAAAGGCAAAGCAGTTGTACGCAGGACATGTGCGTTGGCACCCCAAGTTGTTCAAGCAATATGATGTAGTACATTTGCCCTATTTTAAATTTTAGCTGCTGTCTTTTTTTTAGCTATTGGGGGGTGATGTTCGCGTCCACACCAAATCTTTAAAGCTGTATGTACCACCTGGGTAGTTCTAAACGAGCAACAAATCTGGTAGCTGGACTGTCACAAATTTGTGATCTCACAGTTATGCACACAAAATGTCCTCCCATGAACACCGTCAAAAAATTACTCTTGGTGTAATTGTACTCTTACAATCACTAAACAACTACTTTTGGTAGGATTTCAATTTAGATCATGACATGAAATATACTAAATGCCTTCCAATGAACGCCATTACACAATTACTTTTAGTAAGTTTCCATATACTCGTAGATCATGACAAGAAATACCATACCTCCTATGAAAACCACAAAGCAATTCCTCTTGGCGAGCCATCCATGTAGACCAAGACTTGAAATAATCTAAATACTCTCCCAGAAAACCCCTACACAATTACTTTTGGCAAGCCTTTCATCTACCTCATGGCATGATTGACCATGTTATTATACTTTTATCGACCCTTTTACGATTATCATAACGCTGCTAAAGGCATATGATATGATTTTTAGCTATTTTTTAGATTTATATTGTCTTTTTTTTAGTTTATTTTTCGCAATAATAACTATGTTATAGTCATGTCTATTATAATGATAAGCTCCACATATATGAGAGATAGTAATTTTAATTATAGTTAAACTCAAAAAATTTAATTTGTTTGTTAATTAATCCTGTTAATTTTGTCACTGGCCACCAATACTGGAAACTGAGGCCAGTTTTGTTCATGAGTTTGTACAGTATTTATTGTTTGTTTGTTAAGAATTTGAAGGTATAAATCATTATTATCAGTTTTGGTGAGCAATCCATTTAGATCATGACATGAAATAAACTGGACGCCCTCCCATGAACAACATCAAACAATTACTCTTGGTGAGCAATCCATTTAGATCATGAAATAAACTGGACGCCCTGCCATTAACATCATCAAACAATTACTCTTGGTGAGCAATCCATTTAGATCATGACACGAAATAAACTGGACGCCCTCCCATGAACATCATCAAACAATTACTCTTCGTGAAACTTCCATTTACATCATGACACGAAATAAACTGAACGCCCTCCCATGAACATCATCAAACAATTACTCTTCGTGAGCGTTCCATTTAATCGTGACATGAAATAAACTGGACGCCCTCCCATAAACATCATCAAACAATTACTCTTGGTGAGCAATCCTTTTAGATCGTGACATGAAATAAACTGCACGCCCTCCCATGAACATCATCAAACAATTACTCTTGGTGAGCAATCCATTTAGATCATGACACGAAATAAACTGAACGCCCTCCCATGAACATCATCAAACAATTACTCTTCATGAGCGTCCCATTTAATCTTGACATGAAATAAACTGGACGCCCTCCCATGAACATCGTAAAACAATTACGGTTGGTGATCAATCCATGTAGATCATGATATTAAATAAACTGGACGCCCTCCCATGAACATCATGAAACAATTACTCTTGGTGAGCAATTCTTGTAGCCTACATCATGAGATGAAATAAACTGGACGCCCTCCCATAAACATCGTCAAACAATTACTCTTGGTGAGCAATCTTTTTAGATCATGACACGAAATAAACTGGACGCCCTCCCAAGAACATCATCAAACAATTACTCTTCGTGAAACTTCCATTTACATCATGACACGAAATAAACTGAACGCCCTCCCATGAACATCATCAAACAATTACTCTTCATGAGCGTCCCATTTAATCGTGACATGAAATAAACTGGACGCCCTCCCATGAACATCGTAAAACAATTACGGTTGGTGATCAATCCATGTAGATCATGATATTAAATAAACTGGACGCCCTCCCATGAACATCATCAAACAATTATCTTCGTGAGCGTTCCATTTGGATCGTGACATGAAATGAACTGAACGCCCTACCATCAACGAAATGAAACAATTACTCTTGGTGAGCAATCCTTTTAGATCATGACATGAAATAAACTGGACGCCCTCCCATGAACATCATCAAACAATTACTCTTGGTGAGCAATCCATTTAGATCATGATATGAAATAAACTGGACGCCCTCCCTTGAACATCATCAAATAATTACCCTTCGTGAGCCTTCCATTTAGAATATGACATGAAATAAACTGGACAACCTCCCATGAACGACATCAAACAATTACCCTTCGTGAGCCTTCCATTTAGAATATGACATGAAATAAACTGGACGCCCTCCCATGAATGGCATCAAACAATTACTCTTGGTGATTAATCCATGTACATCATGATATGAAATAAACCGGACGCTCTCCTATAAACATCGTAAAACAATTACGCTTGGTGATCAATCCATGTAGATCATGATATGAAATACTCTTGGCCCTTCCACGAACATCATCACACAGCACACAATTATTCTTGGCAAGCCTTCCATCTACGTTCTGACTCGATATTCTCTTGGTTAACCTCCTGAAAACCTTCATATAATTAACCTTGGAGAGCCCTCTATCTAAATCTTCATGACACGACCAACTCACCTTAGATGCAGAACAGCCTTTTATAATGCATTATTCTTTCCATGTTTCTTTCCTGCTCTAAAACACTCGTGGATAGAGCTTTAAATCGACTCTGCGTATATGCGATATTTTTCGGCTTCATATAAGATGTCTACAGGTAACTAATCCTCTTCCGACTTTCAGGTTTGTCCAAAATACATATTTGCCTCCATCATTCTATATTACTTCTGAGTTTATGTATGATGTATTTGCAAGGATTATGAGACTCTTAGCATTTTTTTCAACTCAATAGGAATACAAAATCAGTTTTAAATACTTTACTTATGTTTGGAATTTTCACATAGTTTTTTATGATAAATCCCTATGATTTTTAAAACATTGTAAATCAGTCTAATTACTAGATTAACAGTCACATCTCCACAAAAATTCTGAATCGTTCCACCTTTTTAAAAAACTGATTCTTTAATAATTTTTACTGTACTCAAACATCCATAGTTTTCTCTACAATATCACTAAGGATTACAACTTATTACGGACGCCACCATTACAAAGGAATGATAAATAAACAGTTCTGTCGTCCTACAATAATAATTACTGTCGACTTAAAAACAGATGAGGCATCCAAATAGGGCGTCACGTGACCATATTTTAGCCAATTACAGGATAGAAAACTCGTTTTAATCAAGCGTTTCTTGTTGGGCACATAATTGGTTAAATGGTTGGGGCGATGCCAAGCTCTGCTACATTGTAAGGTTCTCAAACGTACAGCTGCACTTAAACCAGCACTCTAACACTTATTCCAACACTTCTGTGGGAGGAGCTTTTCAAATGTGGTAGGTTCGTAAATATCACACCTATATCGGACCACTGATACAGCGTAATAAGAAAGTTATATTTTTACTTCGAAATTTTCTTATTTCTCTTATTCTCTTATTAAGAGATTCTGTTATATTTGAACTTTAAGGTTCGTGTTTATTATCACGAACACAATGAACACTTTATAATTACTAAATGTTCAATCAAGTGGACCATAAGTTGATATTATGATTTTTTTTAATTTAACATGATTGTGAATTACATTAAAATTTAACCGTAAACACTTTATAAAATATTAATTTCTTTAACAAATTCAACTGATGGTCCTCTTGAAAAGTTCTTCATATATTAAACGAAACTTCAAGTATTAGGATACGATCATTATTGCGGACCAAATCATTGAAATGGAAAACCATGTTTTGATGTTTTTCGTGGCA
Organism: Stictocephala bisonia; assembly: GCA_035578905.1. Lineage (NCBI taxonomy): Eukaryota > Metazoa > Arthropoda > Insecta > Hemiptera > Membracidae > Stictocephala > Stictocephala bisonia. The sequence continues at coordinate 998,014 of JAQJVL010000318.1, forward strand.
CAAATGCCCTCCTTAAATTATAGGCAATACCTTGTATATTAAGTATAGAATCTTCATGATCAATAAATGGTGCAGCTATTATCGAAAAAATACAACTGAATACACTGTGATATTCAGTGTGTTCAGGCATACAACTGAATACACACACTACACACCAGGCATACAACTGAATACACTACATACCACTACATACCAGACATACAACTGAATACACACCAGGCATACAACTGAATACACACACTAAACACCAGACATACAACTGAAAACACACACTACACACCAGACATACAACTGAATACACACACTACACACCAGGCATACAACTGAATACGCAAACTACACACGAGGTATACAACTAAATACACACACTACACACCAGGCATACAACTGATTACACACGCTACACACCAGGTATACAACTGAATACACACATTAAACACTGAATACACACACTGCACACCAGACATACAACTGAATACACACACTACCCACCAGGCATACAACTGAATACACACACTACACACCAGGCATACAACTGAATACGCAAACTACACACCAGGTATATAACTAAATACACACACTACACACCAGGCATACAACTGAATACACACACTACACACCAGGTATACAACTGAATACACACACTAAACACTGAATACACACACTGCACACCAGACATACAACTGAATATACACACTACACACCAGGCATACAACTGAATACACACACTAAACACCAGACATACAAATAAATACACACACTACACACCAGGCATACAACTGAATACACACACTAAACACTGAATACACACACTGCACACCAGACATACAACTGAATACACACACTACACACCAGGCATACAACTGAATACACACACTAAACACCAGACATACAACTGAATACACACACTACACACCAGGCATACAACTGAATACACACACTACACAGCAGGCATACAACTGAATACACACACTAAACACTGAATACACAAACTACACACCAGGTATACAACTGAATACACACACTAAACACTGAATACACACACTGCACACCAGACATACAACTGAATACACACACTACACACCAGGCATACAACTGAATACACACACTAAACACTAGACATACAAATGAATACACACACTACAGACCAGGCATGCAACTGAATACACACACTACACAGCAGGCATACAACTGAATACACACACTAAACACTAAATACATACACTGCACACCAGACATACAACTGAATACAACACTACACACCAGGCATACAACTGAATACACACACTAAACACCAGACATACAACTGAATACACACACTACACACCAGGCATACAACTGAATACACACACTACACAGCAGGCATACAACTGAATACACACACTAAACACTGAATACACACACTGCACACCAGACATACAACTGAATACACACACTACACACCAGGCATACAACTGAATACACACACTAAACACCAGATATACAACTGAATACACACACTACACACCAGACATACAACTGAATACACACACTACACACCGGGCATACAACTGAATACACACACTAAACACCAGACATACAACTGAATACACACACTACACACCAGGCATACAACTGAATACACACACTAAACACCAGACATACAACTGAATACACACACTACACACCAGGCATACAACTGAATACGCAAACTACACACCAGGTGTACAACTGAATACGCAAACTACACACCAGGTATACAACTGAATACGCAAACTACACACCAGGCATACAACTGAATACACACACTACACACCAGGCATACAACTGAATACGCAAACTACACACCAGGCATACAACTGAATACGCAAACTACACACCAGGTATACAACTGAATACGCAAACTACACACCAGGCATACAACTGAATACGCAAACTACACACCAGGCATACAACTGAATACACACACTACACACCAGACATACAACTGAATACACACACTACACACCAGGCATACAACTGAATACACACACTACACACCAGGCATACAACTGAATACACACACTACACAGCAGGCATACAACTGAATACACACACTAAACACTGAATACACACACTGCACACCAGACATACAACTGAATACACACACTACACACCAGGCATACAACTGAATACACACACTAAACACCAGACATACAACTGAATACACACACTACACACCAGGCATACAACTGAATACACACACTAAACACCAGACATACAACTAAATACACACATTACACACCAGGCATACAACTGAATACACACACTAAACACCAGACATACAACTGAATACACACACTACACACCAGGCATACAAATGAATACACACACTAAACACCAGACATACAACTGAATACACACACTACACACCAGGCATACAACTGAATACGCAAACTACACACTAGGTATACAACTAAATACGCAAACTACACACCAGGCATACAACTGAATACGCAAACTACACACCAGGCATACAACTGAATACACACACTACACACCAGGCATACAACTGAATACGCAAACTACACACCAGGCATACAACTAAATACCAAACTACACACCAGGTATACAACTGAATACGCAAACTACTCACCAGGCATACAACTGAATACGCAAACTACACACCAGGCATACAACTGAATACACACACTACACACCAGGCATACAACTGAATACACACACTACACACCAGGCATACAACTGAATACGCAAACTACACACCAGGCATACAACTGAATACGCAAACTACACACCAGGCATACAACTGAATACGCAAACTACACACCAGGCATACAACTGAATACGCAAACTACACACCAGGCATACAACTGAATACACACACTACACACCAGGCATACAACTGAATACGCAAACTACACACCAGACATAAAACTGAATACATACACTACACACTGCATACACACCCTACACACCAGGCATACAACTGAATACACACACTACACACCAGGCATACAACTGAATACACACACTACACACCAGGCATACAACTGAATACGCAAACTACACACCAGGCATACAACTGAATACGCAAACTACACACCAGGCATACAACTGAATACACACACTACACACCAGGCATACAACTGAATACGCAAACTACACACCAGGCATACAACTAAATACGCAAACTACACACCAGGCATACAACTGAATACGCAAACTACACACCAGGTATATAACTGAATACGCAAACTACACACCAGGTATACAACTGAATACGCAAACTACACACCAGGCATACAACTGAATACGCAAACTACACACCAGGCATACAACTGAATACGCAAACTACACACCAGGTATACAACTGAATACGCAAACTACACACCAGGTATACAACTGAATACGCAAACTACACACCAGGCATACAACTGAATACGCAAACTACACACCAGGCATACAACTGAATACACACACTACACACCAGGCATACAACTGAATACGCAAACTACACACCAGGCATACAACTGAATACGCAAACTACACACCAGGTATACAACTGAATACGCAAACTACACACCAGGCATACAACTGAATACGCAAACTACACACCAGGCATACAACTGAATACACACACTACACACCAGGCATACAACTGAATACACACACTACACAGCAGGCATACAACTGAATACACACACTAAACACTGAATACACAAACTACACAACAGGTATACAACTGAATACACACACTACACACCAGGCATACAACTGAATACACACACTAAACACCAGACATACAAATGAATACACACACTACACACCAGGCATACAACTGAATACACACACTAAACACTGAATACACACACTGCACACCAGACATACAACTGAATACACACACTACACACCAGGCATACAACTGAATACACACACTAAACACCAGGCATACAACTGAATACACACACTACACACCAGGCATACAACTGAATACACACACTACACACCAGGCATGCAACTGAATACACACACTACACAGCAGGCATACAACTGAATACACACACTAAACACTGAATACACACACTGCACACCAGACATACAACTGAATACACACACTACACACCAGGCATACAACTGAATACACACACTAAACACCAAACATACAACTTAATACACACACTACACACCAGGCATACAACTGAATACACACACTAAACACCAGACATACAACTGAATACACACACTACACACCAGACATACAACTGAATACACACACTACACATCAGGCATACAACTGAATACACACACTAAACACCAGACATACAACTGAATACACACACTACACACCAGGCATACAACTGAATACGCAAACTACACACCAGGTATACAACTGAATACGCAAACTACACACCAGGTATACAACTAAATACGCAAACTACACACCAGGCATACAACTGAATACGCAAACTACACACCAGGCATACAACTGAATACACACACTACACACCAGGCATACAACTGAATACGCAAACTACACACCAGGCATACAACTGAATACACACACTACACACCAGGTATACAACTGAATACGCAAACTACACACCAGGCATACAACTGAATACGCAAACTACACACCAGGCATACAAATGAATACACACACTACACACCAGGCATACAACTGAATACACACACTACACACCAGGCATACAACTGAATACACACACTACACACCAGGCATACAACTGAATACGCAAACTACACACCAGGCATACAACTGAATACGCAAACTACACACCAGGTATACAACTGAATACGCAAACTACACACCAGGCATACAACTGAATACGCAAACTACACACCAGGCATACAACTGAATACGCATACTGCACACCAGGTATACAACTGAATACGCAAACTACACACCAGGCATACAACTGAATACACACACTACACACCAGGCATACAACTGAATACGCAAACTACACACCAGGCATACAACTGAATACACACACTACACACCAGGCATACAACTGAATACGCAAACTACACACCAGACATACAACTGAATACATACACTACACACTGCATACACACACTACACACCAGGCATACAACTGAATACACACACTACACACCAGGCATACAACTGAATACACACACTACACACCAGGCATACAACTGAATACACACACTACACACCAGGCATACAACTGAATACGCAAACTACACACCAGGCATACAACTGAATACGCAAACTGCACACCAGGTATACAACTGAATACGCAAACTACACACCAGGCATACAACTGAATACACACACTACACACCAGGCATACAACTGAATACGCAAACTACACACCAGGCATACAACTGAATACGCAAACTACACACCAGGCATACAACTGAATACGCAAACTACACACCAGGTATACAACTGAATACGCAAACTACACACCAGGTATACAACTGAATACGCAAACTACACACCAGGCATACAACTGAATACGCAAACTACACACCAGGCATACAACTGAATACGCAAACTACACACCAGGTATACAACTGAATACACACACTACACACCAGGCATACAACTGAATACGCAAACTACACACCAGGTATACAACTGAATACACACACTACACACCAGGCATACAACTGAATACGCAAACTACACACCAGGTATACAACTGAATACGCAAACTACACACCAGGCATACAACTGAATACGCAAACTACACACCAGGTATACAACTGAATACACACACTACACACCAGGCATACAACTGAATACACACACTACACACCAGGCATACAACTGAATACGCAAACTACACACCAGGTATACAACTGAATACACACACTACACACCAGGCATACAACTGAATACGCAAACTACACACCAGGCATACAACTGAATACGCAAACTACACACCAGGCATACAACTGAATACACACACTACACACCAGGCATACAACTGAATACGCAAACTACACACCAGGCATACAACTGAATACGCAAACTACACACCAGGTATACAACTGAATACGCAAACTACACACCAGGCATACAACTGAATACGCAAACTACACACCAGGCATACAACTGAATACACACACTACACACCAGGCATACAACTGAATACACACACTACACAGCAGGCATACAACTGAATACACACACTACACAGCAGGCATACAACTGAATACACACACTAAACACTGAATACACAAACTACACACCAGGTATACAACTGAATACACACACTACACACCAGGCATACAACTGAATACACACACTAAACACCAGACATACAAATGAATACACACACTACACACCAGGCATACAACTGAATACACACACTAAACACTGATTACACACACTGCACACCAGACATACAACTGAATACACACACTACACACCAGGCATGCAACTGAATACACGCACTAAACACCAGACATACAACTGAAAACACACACTACACACCAGGCATACGACTGAATACACACACTACACAGCAGGCATACAACTGAATACACACACTAAACACTGAATACACAAACTACACACCAGGTATACAACTGAATACACACACTACACACTGCATACACACACTACACACCAGGCATACAACTGAATACACACACTACACACCAGGCATACAACTGAATACACACACTACACACCAGGCATACAACTGAATACGCAAACTACACACCAGGTATACAACTGAATACGCAAACTACACACCAGGCATACAACTGAATACTCACATTACACACCAGGCATACAACTGAATACGCAAACTACACACCAGGCATACAACTGAATACGCAAACTACACACCAGGCATACAACTGAATACGCAAACTACACACCAGGTATACAACTGAATATACACACTAAACACCAGACATACAACTGAATACACACACTAAACACCAGGCATACAACTGAATACGCAAACTACACACCAGGCATACAACTGAATACGCAAACTACACACCAGGTATACAACTGAATACGCAAACTACACACCAGGCATACAACTGAATACGCAAACTACACACCAGGCATACAACTGAATACACACACTACACACCAGGCATACAACTGAATACGCAAACTACACACCAGGCATACAACTGAATACGCAAACTACACACCAGGCATACAACTGAATACGCAAACTACACACCAGGCATACAACTGAATACGCAAACTACACACCAGGTATACAACTGAATACACACACTACACACCAGGTATACAACTGAATATACACACTAAACACCAGACATACAACTGAATACGCAAACTACACACCAGGCATACAACTGAATACGCAAACTACACACCAGGCATACAACTGAATATACATTTTACAGGAAGGTCATTTTTTTAAATGTTCAGTCTCTGTTAGTGGTAAATAAGCATTAAGCATTTTTTTATAAGCATTAAGCATTTTTTTATTGCCACAATTCATTTGTTACATTTCACAAATCTCGTCTTCAATACGAGACAGAGCTAGTGATATTTTCTCAAAAACCACACGCTTTGAGGTATATTGACACGCCCAATAATAAATGTCCCTAAGGCAAATTTAGCCCTCAATTAAAAACTGCATAAATTTGTACAATAGAATTATTACGAACGAATTGTGCTGTCTAACAATATAAACAATTTTGTTAGGTAGATTGAAATATATTTTAAAAGAATGGAAAAATATGGCCGAATATAAAAATTAGTCCAAGTCAAGGAATGGTTTTCTCATACGAAGTTCCACAGAGAAGAAAGAAACAGAGGAAGCTTTGTTATGGCCACGCCAAAAGCCTAAGTAGCAGTTATAAATGGATTTCAATTAATGTACATCTTTGTACACCTGTATTAATAACAGAGATCAAGTACGTAGCCTATCCTGTTTGGTATGTGGTAATAATTACTACGTTTATCCTTTAGGATTTGGGGGAATAAAGGGAGGGGCTGTCAAGATGTCAAGTTGCTGGCCCTACCATCTGCATGGCAAACTTGAGTCTGCAGATCCTGGCGGCCATGTTGGTTTTAATCCCATAAGAACAATGTTATTTGTGAACCCAATTTTTTTGTTATTTATTGACCAAAAGTTGTGTATGAGATGCCATTTTAAACATTATTATATTGCGCATTGGGTTTGCTTTTGATATTTTGAATATATACGCCTAGTTAAAAAAAAAAAAAAAAAAAAAAAAAAAAAAAAAAAAAAAAAAAAAAAAAAAACTGAAAATACTGTATAAACTTTAAACTAAATATTTTTTAAATTTTTTCTATTAAACTAATGAGACATTCGCAATGCAATTCCAACGCACAATTTCACCATTGATAACATGCATAAGATCCATTTACGAATAACAATTTAATTTGGATACGCGTGGTCATATGTCCGGTTAACAAATAACATTGTTCTTATGGGATTAAAACCAACATGGCCGACAGGATCTGTAGACACCTAAGAAATAACAATTCGAAATACAATTAGCGCACTATTGCATACGACCTCTATTTCTCTTTTCTCTGTAGGTGTACTTAGTACAGTTTCACTATATATGTATCTCATTAAAAGTAACGATCTACATTGTAGAGTGGCCTACGATGATTGGAAAGCAGTGTTCAGGAAATGACATACTGAAGTGATTATAGGCATTGCAGTGTTTAACCTTGAAGCAGAAACACGATTGTTGCAAAGTCGCTCAACCATACAGGGACTTAATGACAGAGGCTAAAACGTCCGATACAGTGACTTGACTTATATGATCAATTTCAACATGTTCATAAATGACAGATAAGCCCAATGATATGAAAAAAAAAAACAACAAAACAAAAAACAAAACAAAAAAAATCCATATACTTATTTTCTGAAAAAGTACTTAGAGTACTTTTAACTTTAAATAGTAAATTTTACAAGGTGCGCTCAATAGTAACATAGGCTAGACTAAACATACACAAATCTTATGGGGTTTACCTATGTGTCTTTAGTCTTCTGGTCTTACGATTGGGTATAGAAAATGTTATTTTCAACTTGACTCGCCAAATCACTAGATGAGTCTGGAGGCCTGTGCGTGAACTTTATTCAACGAGTGAAGAACCGACTGTTAGCTCAGTTAGGGATTTGAACCTTAAATCCTGCCCTCCGCAGTCCGAAACCTTAAGATGGCTCTAAAGGAAAAGAACATATAGAATTCATGCGACACTGGCGATAGAAGTTTGAACTACGTTCAGTTTTGCCGGATGAAGGAAGATACTCCGCCGGCAGAGTACAGAAAATGTTAAAAAGAGATTCTAGTCAAAAAAGTCTTTATCTTTAAATATATATTTTATTTATAATTTTATGACGATAAATAAAGGCAGTATCTTGGACTGCGCAAAGCAGTTTCTACGCTATTCAGCGCGTGGTGTTAGAGCCTTCTTAATCTCTGATCCACCACGCTCTAACACGACAATTGTAACCCATAACTAGTCATGTTTAGGACTGGAATGATTTTCTACATGTGGCAGTTAAAATTAGACGTACGTCTTTATCCACCTGTAGTAATGATTACTACGATAATCCTTCATGACTTGGGTGTAGTAGAGGAGGAACCAACAAGGTACTGGACGTCGCATGACAAACTGGAGAAATAACTACTCCACACACTAACTGTGCCAGTGGCCTTGACCAGAGGGTTCGGACGTTATAGCAACATAACGGAGTCAAACAACATCAAGTGTGGCTGTTCCTTGGATGGGTGACCATCGTCTGAGCGATCCCGTCCTTGCACGCAGCCCGCTTGCCCGGTTACTGATGGTGGTTCGGAAGTCACCCTTAAGCCGTTGGTCCCCAGGTTAAGTGTTAGAGAGGGCTTTTTAGCCCTAACTTCGCCTGGTAAAATAAGACGATCTTTAACTTTTTAACTCGACACACATTTAACGCACTATTGGATGCGACCTCTTTTTTCATCTTCTTTGTGACAACACTTAGCGCCCAACTACTACACCACGAATGTAGGCTGTAAATATACTCTGTTGAAAGTCGTGTCACGTTTACAAACTACTTGAGATCAAAGTTGCATACTATTCCTTGTATTCAGGATCATGCATGAGTCTTCCAAGAATGAAATGATCTAATAATACGCCATTTATAGAAGGTAATGATAGAAACGACAATATAGTTAATTAAAGCAGATAATATAAAGTGCGAGTTCCAAGAACAAAAAGGCAGTGCAAAATACATTATATTTTCCCCTCCTTTTATGTAAGGCGAATAACTCTCGCCGACCTTATCACAAAGGATGAAGAGTGAATCATCATCAATCAAAAAAACTAGGAAACAAAACTACCTAATTAGCTGAGATTGAAATATTCCTCCTTCCGCCAGAAAACACTATCTTAATAGTCCCACTAAAGGACAAAAACATTAAACATGATTTCTAGTCACCTGTCTACCCGATGCCAAGCCGCTAGAGGTGCCCAGACAGGTTGTGGATCAGCGGTTGAGGCGGATATCTTCGGCCAGTAATTGGATCTGAATATGTTTCAAGACAATCTCGGCTGGAGTCTGAAACGGTTTGTTTTGGTCATTAGCATAATTTGGAAAAAGATGACCAATCTCAGCGGAAAATTAACCAAAATATTGATTAGTTCGGTTAGATTAATGTAACGATAAGGACTTTACAAAACTTAAAATCTAATTGACTAGATGATATTTATAAACATGAAATTATTAAGTTGCCTCGCTTTGGTGTATTATTTTGTGTTAATGTACAATAACTTATTTGAACAAAGTATCTAAACTGTTTGTTCTTTTTCAGTGGTAATAATGTTTAAATGTTTAAATGAACATTGTCTCTAATTTAAATTATAATTTCATAATTCTTGGATGTAAGATAAGTAGTGCTACATTTTAAATATATGTGTTATGACATATCATACCTATAACAAACATATCACCCATCCACCGTTCCGATGACCGTATACGGCAAACCCAATTAACACATACGACAAACATTCACTAGCCCACCCGATGTATACATACGACAAACATGTCACTCACCCACACTACCGATGAACACATAAGACAAATATGTCATTCAGCCGCCTTCCCGATGAACACGTAAGACAAATATGTCATCCACCTCCCCTCCCGATGAACACATAAGACAAATATGTCACTCACCCACCCTACCGATGAACACATAAGACAAATATGTCATTCAGCCGCCTTCCCGATGAACACATAAGACAAATATGTCATCCACCTGCCCTCCCGATGAACACATAAGACAAATATGTCATTCGCCCGCCCTCCCGATGAACACATAAGACAAATATGTCATTCGCCCACGCTCCCGATGAACACATAAGACAAATATGTCATTAATCCGTCCTCCCAATGAACACATAAGACAAATGTGTCATCTACTCACCCTACCGATCAACACACAAGACCTACTGATTACTTACCCATCCTTCCGATGAGCACATACGACAAACTTGTCGCCCACTCATCCTCCCAATGATGACATGCGACGAACTTGTCACTTATCCAGATATCCACCCTCCCAATGAACACATGAAAAAACATATCACCCACCCACCCTTTCAACGATTACATACGACAAACTTGTCGCCCACTCATCCTCCCAATGATGACATGCGACGAACTTGTCACTTATCCAGATATCCACCCTCCCAATGAACACATGAAAAAACATCACCCACCCACCCTCTCAACGATTACATACGACAAACTTGTCTCCTACCCACCCTTCTGATGAACACATGAGACAAGCATATCAACCATCCAAACTCTCAAAGAAAACATAGGCATAAGACAATAATGTCATTTACCAACCCTCCTTACAAACATATAGCCAACGATTAAAATATGGCCCAACCAAACACCCTCCCAACCAGTACACGCGACATATTTACTCTAAAATGCATCATTGGTGTTAAATATACTTTATTAAAAGAAAAAAAAAAAGAAAAACTACCAGTTGTGCTTGACGAGATGAGGAATCTTCGATAATTTTCTTCACATGTTTGTGTTTATTTGTGGTCATATGAGCCGAAACCACCTTCCTTTGCAGATTTTACTTATTCATATTAAAAATTGTATCGTTTAATACAATATACAGTATATAGAGAACGACTGAAAACCAAAACAAACGTAATAGAACAGATGAAATTAAAACCATAATGATAGACCGAACACGGCGCTCTATTGGTCGACCAAACATGCAACAAGAGGTCAGTTAAAAATTCGAATAAAGTGCAATTTTAATTTATTAGGTTCGGTATATATTTAAAGACGTAATATCAAAACAGACATCATGTAGGAACTGGATACAGGTATACATTTTTTTGACTGTTGATTCTACATTTTGACTAACTTTAATAAATTTTAATCAACATTTTTGAAAAATATCTCAAACATTTATGTTATAACTGTTTTAAAGTGTTTTACTAACATTAGAAGATATGTTCAATATAGACTTAAACAACGTTATTTTGTATTGGAATAGGGTTTATCAATTATAATGGTGAGTGATAAAACAGATCACTCACCTTAATTAATTATGAAATCGTTAATAAATGAATTATTTAATTTCCAAATCCCCTATTTACAGTGGTAAATACTAATGGTAAACATAAGAGATCACCGTTATGCAATATTAATTTCTAAATCACCTTCCTTTTGATTCTTAAACGCGTCAAAAGGACTACATGTTTAAAGAGCTCTTTAAAACAGTTCTTAGAAATACGATGTACCTGATCATTGTTCACCTAAAGAAATATAAAGACTTGATTTTCGTCAGTAAGTCATTTATTTTACAAACGAAAATCAATTTGTTATATTTATTTACATAAACAATGATCAGGTACATCGTGTTTTTAATAACAGTTTTAAAGTGATTTTTAAATGTGTAAAACTTATTTTAGTAATTCAGTTTCGGCTGTCCCTAACTATAGCGTCGATCCGGTTTTCGAGTGGGAAGAGCGTGCAGCTTCCAATTGACGGAGAACCGTTGTAGGCCTAGACTGAACTTGTCTACAGCCACCTCATCTCTAGACTGTTCTGAGAACTCTACAATACCACAGTATTATATGTCTGTAGCATCAGTTCTGACACATTTCCCACAGTCCGAAGTCTGGACTATCAATTGGATTACAGTCCGTTCCTTCAGCTATGGCCACTAGCGGATTAAGTACCCTTACTACCAAACACGCTTGTAGGTAGCGATAAGGGTTTACTATCGGCTAGCGGCCATAGCTGAAGGGATGGACTGTAGAAGAACGATTATCGAACTTCATTGCAGTTCAGATTGTGGTAACCCACTTAGTTTTATTTTTATCTTATATTATCAGCGGGTTTTTCAAATATTATACTTACTATTATTGCTGGTGTCCTACTATTTAAAAGTTTGCTACACCAACCACCAAAATATATTTGATTCTCCTTAAGGCCAATGATACATTCGAATAAAGATTACAGCTTTATTTATGAACTTACAATGTAAAACTCCGTCTTTTTTTAAAGAGAACATATTTGTCTATAGCCCCCTGAGATTAGATTTTAATTTTATTATCTCTTAATTTATTTTCTATACTCCAATAACTATTTTTCAATTTCATAAACGTTTTAAAAATCAACCAAAATAGTTAGAAAAATCTTTCTCAAGAAGTGCTAGTTAAACTTGTCCTAAAAAGCATGTTAACATTTGAAATACATAATATATTAGAAAATGTGAGCGTGAAACGTTCTCAATTGAAGTGATGATAACTAAAAAACTAGTGCACCAGTTACTGATAACTGGCGCTGCCTGGTAACCAAGTAGGGAAGGAGAGTCAACTGCCACGGCTGTTCAAATTACACAATGGTTTAGAGACGGATAGACAGACGACAACCAGTTTTCTGATAGTCGATAGAGTTACAATTAGTTCCAAAGTCAACAACCGAAGGGTGACCCACCCACCCATGCACGTATATTGGTATTGACCCTCCCACCCACCCATACACGTACAGTGGCATTGATCTTTACTGTAAGCAATGTGACGAAAAAATCACCCTGGTTAAAAACTGGGCTTTAAACAATAATTTAATGTAAATTTGCATGCAATTTATGTATGGTATGATTACATACGGTGGTATGTAAATTACACTGTACGTGTATGGGTGGGTGGGAGAGTCATCATTACCGTATGACGAAAAGGTTGGAGGCTTGAATGTGACAAAATTGTTCACTAAACAAGACTTTTAAATAATAATTTTAAGTAAAATTTGTGTACAGTATTATTTAATTTGTATTTATTTATTCTTAAGACACCGATCATCAAGATAGGAGCGAATATGGATTTCGAATGAGTGTAGATGAGCGAATGTAGTCTTGTTGCAAACTAAGAACGAATATTCCTAAGAATGTGTCATTAATTAATAGCCCAATGACAAATTAACAGCCGGTGATAATCAGTTGACACCTATCACAGACTCTGATCTGGATCAAACTGAGATAATTTATTTTATGAAGTTGGATTTTAAGCTACGCTACTGAAAAATTGTTAATAAAATTCAAAAGTTATCGTAAGCTATTTGTCATAAGGAATATACTTATTATAAAAATATTTTGCCAATCGAAAGACATGTTTTTTTATTTACACATTATTTATACATATTTATTTATTATATACTTCTTCCCTCAAGTATTGATTTGTATACTTGTTCATTATTAGTTATTGGAAATAGATTCTGATTTTGCTGGTACATATATATTTTAGTGCTGTATATTGCTCTTTTTTAGTATACTATTTCTTGGTACATATATAAATAACAAATGAATGTCACACACATGTGAAAATGGTTTAACGAAATCAATCACAATTATATTTATATATGTACTTATATTTTAATAAATTTGCAGTTTGAAGTTCTAATGTTTGTTTTGATTATTTTTTGTATTATTATCAAGTTAGTTAAAATACTACAAAGTGAAGTGGCTGATATTGACCACCCTACACACTGATGGATATTCTTTCGGAGGTAAATATAACACATTGATATTTTGACATACAAAAATATTATGTATGTTTAAGTATATTTTTTACTTCATAAGAGGGGAAGGAGAACAATTAATTTTTTTAACTACTGCGCCTACTTCAGTTTTTTTTTATATCAAATATGTATATTCTGACAGAAAATACAAATTATACTAGATATATTTTCAGTGTGTTTTAATTTGTAATACTTTGTTTATAAAAGGGTTAGGAACGATGGCAGTGCAGTGGCAAGTCAAAAAGGAGAAAGCAGAGCTACCTAGCGGCCGCCCTCTCAACTACTAAGCAATTTCATTAAATGAAGGACAGATTGTAAATTTATTTAGTGTATTAATTTTTATGTCTTTATTTAATCTGTTGTTTATTATACAATTGAAATGTGATTTTCTACAAGTCGTTTGCAGTAATAGCGTGCTTCAAAATTAACAAGAGAAGTGAGTTAAACTTTAAAAAAAATCATGCGATATTAATTAAGTTACATTGTGCTTCGAATTTGTTTTGGAAATATTACTTTAGGTTAAATGTGTTATATAAGTATGCAGAAGGTAAATAGAATTATTATGTAGTTAAACAAGTATAGTATAGTACCTCAATAATACATGTAGTAATTAAAACATAATATTTATAAAGATGTCATTAGTTTTGATCTATTTAGAACTTTCATTGAGGCGTGTATTTTTTCTATGTTCTCCCACTGAACCAGCTATACATCAAGCAGCACTTTTCCCTACCGCCATGACTTGGAAACCTCACCCGTCACTATCGTGACTAGTTCAATGACAGTAGTCAACCTGTGATGAAAAAGGGGTTTTTTTGTTTTTGAAAGACTGAAGAATGTTTGAGGCACATGCTTGCTCTTGTACAAACATGACACAATTACTTCAAATTATTTATTATTTGTGTCCATCTTAATTTTGAAATTATACTGTTATCGTTTATTTATTATTGAGTTATTGAAATTAATTATTTCTGTATTATTGTTGTTGAATTGTTGTTATATTGTTGTCTCTACTTTGATGACTGTTTCATATGTTTTGTTAATTTTGTGGGTTTTAGGTTGTTTTTAATTTTATTAGTTCGTGTATTTTTTTATGTGTCAGTGATTAAACTATAAGATACGTGGCTGATAGATTTTATAATTACTATTTTTTCCCTGAGGTTTATTGTATAGATGCTAGGTCTGATGTCAGTTGTCATTATGATCTTGTATTTTAAAGACATATTAATTTAGTTTATTGTACAGTATTTTGTTTAATTTCATGTATTTGATGTGTAAATTGGCGTTTTCGTTAAATAAGTAAAATAAATAAATGGATACTTACATTATAAAAGTAGGCTACATAACAAAATTAATGTACAATTTCATTGTATTCATTTTCTAACGTACAAAATCAGGAAGCTGCCAGGAAAAGCAGATCGCTTTGGTTAAAAATTGGTTGATTAAGAATTTAATGTAAATTTACATGCAATTCGTGTTTGGTATGCAAATCATGGTTCGCTCAATGGTTGCTATCTGCGTGGACATTGCTAGAGAAGTCTGGAGTTTTCATGTTGGACGTTAATCAATATACAGATGTGTAGAGTAGAGAACTGAGTATCAAGCCTGCCAAATAGCTGGAAATCAGACCAATACTACGTGGTTTGGATTCCACGAAAAGCTGTAGGTTCCTTAGCTGCCCGGGCTGTTGGGCTATACGTAATAAATGGTCCTTTCTGAGCTAAGTTGAACTCAGTTAGTAACAAGACTACAAAGGTCATCTATACTCGTCCTTCACTCATGTAATCATTCATATTCGACTTAAAATATGCACAAATTTGTGTCGTCCTCTCATATCTAATATTAAGGGTCTGCAGAAGCTGTCGGCCATGTTGGTTTTAATCCAATAAGAACAATGTTATTTGCGAATCCATTTTTTCCGTTATTTATTGACCAAACTTTGTGTATGAGGTGTCATTTTAAACGTTATCAAATTGCGTATTGGGTTTGCTTTTGATATTTTGAATATAGACTATTAGACCAGTTTTCAAAAATTGGTAAAATAAAAACTTCAAACCAAATATTTTGTATATTTCTTTCTATAAAACTCCTATAAAAATTAAGAATACGAAAAGCAATTCCAGCGCGAAATTTCATTAATGATAAAATGCAATTTGTTTGGAAAAAATCGTTAATTAATAACTGTTTAATTTAGATACGCGTGGTCTTATGTCCGGTTCGAAAATAACATTGTTCTAATGGGATTAAAACTAACATGGCCGACAGTCCCCGACAGCCTCTGCATACTCTTAAGAAAAAAATATTAAGAATATAGCCTACTTTTAACCCAGAGATCGGACAGACATATCTGATAGATTATATCGAGTTGCCTACAGAAGTAGCTGTCGTTTATCAAGGATTAGGTACAGGTGTACAGCGCCAAATGCCTGTGTAAAAAACACTTCAAACATTCCCTTGCTAATCATATTGTAAAACTTGGCACCGACCCTGACAACTTCAGACTGATCAGCAATTCACCTCTCGTCGCCGCCACCACAATAGTTTATACTGTAGTCTGTTCTCTTAGTCGATTCTTTTATCTTGTCTTCAAGGAGAAACCTCCTCTCTAAGTCCATTGCACCATAGAGTCCATGCATGTGTTTTTGGCTTCTTTGAAATTGGTCAAAATTACATTGAATTATTATAACTGTATATAGTCAAATAGTTTCTTGATTACTAAAGTACTAGCTGGTAGAAGGATTCCTGTGGGAAAACTCAGGTCTGAAGATGTTAAACTTATATTTCGTACTTACACCAAACTTGTCTTCTATGATGTTTGAAGTTATATAATAAAACGTTTAACTTATTACTATGTTTGAATAGAAGAACAGATTTGGGCGCAAATCAACAGAAAAATATATTATTTTTTTAAGTTTATATTTCAGATGTTATGATTATTTAAATAATGTTAATGATAGAAATAAAAGTTTACGGAAAAGTAAGAACTATCCAACACAATATATAAGTTTAGTATCCTTAAAGGTAATGAACATATATTAGTAATTATAAAATTTGCTCATAATCATAATGAATGAAAATTCAGTGATATGGCAAGCCCTATTATCACAATAGCAATAGAGGCTTCACATTTTTTTTAAAGGTGTAACAGGAATATTTAATTTCAATGGATTCAAACAGCAAATTGAAAAGTCAACCACCTAACTAACCTACATATCACAGACAGTTTGTGATGGAATTATTCCTAGCTAACTTTCCTACAAATAAGCATTTAAGATTAGAATTCTTTATAAACGGTTAACACCGAGAGCCATTTTATTTCATTAAAAATAAATTTAATTAAAGGTTCCTTTTGAATATATTTTTATGTTGTCAATTATTTATTAATTAACTAGGGGACGCCCCTGAACGCTTCGCGTGCCAACCCCGACGCTCGCTTCACTCTATATACACCGGCCTGCGGCTCCGGCATGTGACTTTTGACTACAAAAAATTGTAGAATATCTGTATAGTGTAAAATCACAATATTAAATTTATTTACAGTATTTCACTTACACTACTTGCGTTGTTATCTATTTATTAGTATAAATACCTAATAGTATTACTTACCCATTTCAAAGGTGTTCATTTAATTAATTATATTTTTGTTTAACCCTGCAAGTGTGGTATAGTTGTTCCCCCAGTGTGGCAGTAAAATTAGTTGTTTCGCAAAGGTTTATTAAATTAATATTCTATCTGCCTTATAATTGTATAAATATAACTTGTTGTATATCATTGTTTTCAGCTTGAAATGTAGCATTTGACAGTACATATATTAGAAGGCTAACTTTATTTTTGTAAATCTGGTATGAGATAAGAGACAAAATAAATATATAAATAAATTAATTATTTTTTCTTTTGCTTATTTATATAACACCAGTGATATTTATTTTAGCTTGGTAGTTTCTTTATTTTATGTAAAATTTTATACAGATTACAAAAATGTATAGGTATCTATAGAAACCAGTACTTGATAGGAAGTTATAAGTTCCAAAAAGTAAATTCGCACATAAATCAAAAATTGCGTGTTTTGCATTTGCTGCCATACCTTCAATACACTAATAATGTATCATCTTCAGATTCAGTAATCTCACTTTGAAATAGAATATCCCGAATATCACTTGATCTACAAGGATCTGTCATTATGAATGACGTTCTTATCAAACAATAAATTAAAAAATAAAATAAGCATAACTAAGATTCATGCCAGCTACAAACAGGCCTACCAGTAACCTGCAGTGTTCATATATATATTTACATTTTCTAAAAACAATAACTATATTTACACTATAAACAATATTTGACTGTATGTATGAAATAAAACGGTAAAAATTAGGTTAGATTTTAACAAAATAATGTTATGACGGTAAAACTGGAACACAGACTACATCTGACAAATCGACGATTGTAGTATAAATTTCATCAGCTGTTAGCAAAGTGTATTCAGTCAAATGTGCAACCAAAGACGTCTAAATATAACAAATGGAACCTCATGAACCAATTGGTGGACATTATAATGGAATTTGACATATAATAATAACGTAGTCGTGACGAAACGAGACCGTCGGAAATTCCGAGAGTCACACCCGTAATGGGTACCAACCATCGGAAATTCCGATGGCTCACACTTGCAGGGTTAACAGCTGAAGATAACACTCTTAATGCATCATCATTATAATATCAAACACACAAAATAAACATGTTTATTTACTTTCAAAGCAGCTGTTATTAATTTACTAAAATCAAAACAATGTTATTCTTATCGAAAAGTCTTTTCGGGGTGGTTTATACCCCTTAAGAGTATTTTATCAAGATAAAAGTACTTTATTTGTCCTATATAAGACCTAAAGTATCTTGACGATCGGCGTCTTATGAATAAATAAAAATAAAAATATAAAAAAATAAATAAATAAAGAAATATTGTATAAAATTTCAGCTCTCTACCTTTTTTTCCAACTACAGTACATGGGAAGTTGGAGAATTAGTGATGAATTAGTGTGGGCTTTGCATTTTACATACAGAGATTTTGAGGAAGAGTCGTTAGTCGTTTTTTGTTAAGAATTTGCTTATCTTATTATTCAGTTTTACTTTTTATCTGAACAGTAGGCTAATTATTATTGTTAAATCAATAAACTTTTATTTGATCAAAACGTTATTTATTAGGACTCTGTGAACAGTTTTATATTGATTATTGCTAATACAAGAAACTGTTTTTTAGTAGCAATAAATAGATCCTTTTACTTAGCTTATGACATAAGTGGAGCCTGGAGGAGTAATACTGTACTGGGACAGACATTTTCCACCTTCTATTTGCCTTTGCAATGGAAGGAACAATTAGAAAATAAATAGGATCTTTGAAAGAGCAAAGATAGGAGATACGATCAACATTCTTGCACTTACGGAAGATGTGATGTAGCCATTCCTTCTGAGAGGAAAAGAGATGTTAAGAGACATTCTTATTAGAAGCGCCAAAGTAAGGCTGAAGTGAACCGAGAAAAAAGTCAAACACAACACATGAAAATGAACAAAAGAACATAAAATCATAAAGATATAAGCTAGAAGTATTCAATCATGGATCCGAAATAATAAAAGAATTTAAATAGTTATGAGTTATAATAACGTATGACAATACAAAAGAAAATAAAACTCAATGGAGATTAGCTTAGCAGCAGTTGGTAGAAGTTACTGGAGCCTTGAAAAACTTCTTAAGAGCAAACTATTAAAAAGGAAACTTACATTAAGAATTTACAAAACCATGATCCTTCCAGTTATAATGTATTTATTTTAAGGAGGCATGGGCATTGACAAAAAATCCAAAACAAACGCTAGAAGGAGATACAAGAATGCTAGAACGAGATACAAGAAGGCTAGATAGAAATACAAGAAGGATATATGGAGATACAAGAAGGCTAGAAGTGGATCCAAGAAGGCTAGAAAGAGATACAAGAAGGCTAGAAGTAGATACAAGAAGGCTAGAAGGAGATGCAAGAAGGCTAGAAGGAGATACAAGAAGGCTAGAAGGAAATAGGAAATACAAGAAGGCTAGAAGAAGATACAAAAAGGCTAGAAGGAGATACAAGAAGGATTGAACAATATATAAGAAGGCTAGAAGGAAATACAAGAAGGATAGGAGAAGATACAAGAAGGCTAGAAGGCTGATCAGAGAAAAAATACGGGTAATACCTAGACACTGATTTTATTACACTTACGAGAAGTAAAAAAATGAATGAATGGAAAATGTTGATCGTTTAGAAGAGCTCAAAATTCTAAAAACGGATTGGGAATGGATACAAAAAGGAGTAACTTAAAAGAAAAAAAAAAAATAGTAATCATAAACATTCACAGATAATTTTTTAAATGATACGCAAGTTGAAAGTGTCGTTGTATGAGCGGGGAACTAAACAAATACAATGTGGATTTTAGTCAAGTTTCAAAGAGTAAAACCCTACAATAGGATATTGGTTACTTAGATATATTCAAATTATTACATTTTCATTAAAAAACAATAAATATTTATTTCAACTAAGCATTTCGCCAGCAAAGCTGGTATCATCAGGCAACACAACTTTATTTATTTGTAAACAAACAAGACAATAATTAGTTTAAAAAACATATGTAAATAATTTAAAGAATATTGGTATAAATATATTGTAAATAATATATTTTTTTTATTAGAGTGTATAATTTTTAATAAAATAATTTGATAATTAAGATAATTTTCAATATGCTCATTGTCATTGTTCATTAGAGATGAATTACTTTTGTTTATAAAATATATTTCCCAGACATTAAGTATTTAGAAGATGAAACTGACTATATTACTTTTTAATTTTCTATGCTGATATTATGATTTGTTGTTAAACAATGTCTAGCAACTGCTGACTTTTCTTCTATGTTATATTCCTATTTTATAAATATTAGGTGTATCTATAAAGGAATTAAAGGACTGCTGGACCTCCTTACATCCACAATTGGAAAAGTATATAAACAAAAATATATTAGAAATGTTTCCAGAATGTAGTACTGGAAACAGTTTGTATGATATCAGATTGCGAGATAAATTCCTTTGTTGCTGACAAGTAATAAATTACTCATTCTCATGGTATGTCGATCTGGGATAACATTGTGCAACACTTTTAAAGCTGTACTTTAACGATCGATTGCGCCAACGTCTTAATTTGAGAACAGGACCTATTATGTATAAAAACAAAAAATGATTTATCAAGTGTTTAAAATTCCAGAATTTTCCATGTACAACACGGTACAATATATTTAATTGAATTTTTTATGCTTAGGAAAACACGTATCCTTGGGGGCACGGATTTGCAATTTAAATGTCGGCAAAAGTGAACAATATATAATTAAACAGCCTGTATACATTACGACAATTGACACAACAATATAGAAACCACGTTATTCGTAACAAAAACAATTAGTACTTCTTCACACTACAGATAGTGGGTATAACTAACCACCATCGAATTATCTTTAGATCTTTTAATTAATAACTAATTAATATTTACGCTCCAGACTAATTACCCGACTTTGCTATGCACCGCCTTCATGTCTTGTTCCGGGTGGCGATCGTTCGCCGACGGCGGGTCGCCTTCAAGGAGCTGAAATGGCGTACAAACGGTCGTTAGCGGTAATTATGAACTCATTTATAAGTGCGGCCTTATAACTGCGTGTGTTAGCCGGGAACGCCTCTCAGCCAAAAAGAATGGAGAAGGCCTGCGCAGTATTATACCGACCCGCGCTCTACATTAGAATTACAAATGCATTCCAAAATACCGTGGGTTTAGAATCTATCGTTTACTCAAGTTTAATATTTATGCACCTGGTTTTATATGGTAACTGATTTTTGCAAGATTAATTAATTAATTTTATTTTGCTTAAGTAATTAAATAAATGGATGTTTAATTGGGCCACACATAGCCTATAATGGCTTTCAAGACATACTCACAAGTTGGTTTATTTACTAACCTTTTAAACAATCGGAACTTATAAAGTTAATTAAAAGTAGGAGACACCGAGGCTCTTTTCCGTTAATTCACTACCACTACTTTTTTGTTTCCGTTAATTTACTACCGCTTGATAACTATTCTAATTCTCTAAAATCTGTTCCCCAATAACTTTTAGGTCCATTGCTAGTGGATTCCTTATCCGGTAGGAATCCGATAACGCTGGCCTTATCTGATCGCTTTCCAAGAACACACGGAGAGCGCATTCGGAGGTTTGTCAATCATTGGATTTACCAGTTTTGGATCAACTTTAGTAGACACTAACCTAACCAACCCGACCTAACCTAATCAAACCGTAAATATGATAAAAAAGTAGTGGTAGTGAAGAACGGAAAAAGTAGTGGTAGTAAATTAACGGAAAAGGTCCGAAACAGAAATATATAAATAAATATTTTCAATAATGGAAAATGGAAGTTCCATATTTTAAAATCTCATCAAGTATTGAAATCCTTTTATTGAATCTCCCGACTTGACTTTAGAGCACTTCTAAGGCAAGTGTGGAACTACGAGGAGGTTCGAAATTCAATGACCTATGACGTGACGATACTATCCAGCCGAAACCATAGCAACGCCTTAACACTTTGCATGGTTTAACACTCATTATTTCCCTATCTACACCTTTCTGATAACCTAGTGTACTTGTTGGAATGTTTGAATTTGTGTCCAAGTAAACATTTTTTTGATAACATATTTTCACTACGGTATGTGTATATTGCCTTAAAATTGTATTTATTGAAGTTATACTTCTTTGCGCCCGTTAGACACTTTGGGATGGGATGTTGGTAGAGAAACCGCGTCACGCTGAAAAGTAAGAACAAATTTTTAAGAACTATCGATTAATCGATTGTTAATCGAAGAAATTTAATCGAAGAAATTACTGATAATGATAATATAGGTGTATAATATAATAATGAAGTCACGTATAATATATTGAAGATAAATATATTGAATAATATTGAAAAATGTCTTATATTTCATTTAAATATCCTGTCTGTTTGTGTGCGTGAGTGGGTGTATGAGAATGGCCAAAGAAGTATAACTTCCACCGTGTGGTCCGACGCACACCCAATTTTTTTTCTTGTATTTACTGTTATAGATCGCCTGACCAGTGCTCTTGGCAACATCCAATGTCACAGATTCTCTCAAGCACCACCACAAGCACGCTCATGTAAACTCAGGAGATTTATTAAATGGAGTGTGGGCTCACATTTAAAATAATTATGTTTTTTATTTCATCCTAACAGGTGAGGTCCTGTCGAGGATATTGCCGATAATTCTTATGGGAGCTTATGACCACTTATAAGGTTATAAGTGTAACCTTATATTGTAAGTGCAAAATGCTATGATTTAAGTAGTTGATTTCTGAGGAATCGCCATATCTTAAAATAGAGGAACATGAATATTGGAAATTTGTTAGTGCTAGTTCAACAAACTAAATTAATTATTGCCACAAGATTGTGTTTTAATAAATATCCTGACTTTTTTGTTTTCACTTAATAAGAACAAAATTGAGCTTTTAAAATTGGTTTTACGATACAGTTCTATAAGATATTCTTACGATGGAAATGTTAAAGTAATAAACCAACTAATCTAGGTATTATATTTTTCATACAAAGATGCCACAGGATGTTGAACAAGTCTTAACACTAATTTGCCCCATTTGGAGTTAAAGGAAATGTTTGAATTGTCTTCCTTCTTCAGTTTGAGATTATGTCAATAAATACAAAACGCTCTTACAGTTTTGCTTAAGGTTTCTTCATTTATTACAGCAAACTCTACAATCGTGTTTCTTAAGTCATCTAAAGTAAAAGGGTTTCGTAAACAATGATTTTTAAACTGTCCCATAATGAAGTAAAGCAATCGATAAATGACGTATCGGAGATCTTGAAGGCAATGCGATTTATTCTCTTTGGCCAATACATTTTAGATAAAACATTAATATTTTCACCTTTACGAAAAATTTGTTTTCTATAAGTAAAAAATCCAAAAATGTCTGTAAACGTATTGTAACACATAATTATGATAAAAAACAGCATTAGAAAATCATGGTGGTCTATTTCTATATTGAGCGATTCCTAAGAAATTATATTCGTGTTATATTTGTTGATGAAATAAATAAACTCATTAAATTAAAGCTTTAATGTGATTTAGTGTAAGGGGTGTAGGTGTCCAAAAAATACATTGACGATGCTCTCAACAGGACGTTTCTTATAAACGTGAAATTACATGGAATTTTGAAAAAAAAGTAGGGCTCAACATCTAAGGAGTTTAAAAAGTCTTCCTGTCAAATTAGAGTAAACAAAGGAAACATGAGTTTAGAAATTTGGTAAGAACATGATGCAAACTGAACAACGATTCCCTGAAATAGGGCCTATAAGTATTGATCCATCCCCACACACCCATACACGTACGGTGGTATTAAACTACCCACTCACCAATGTACGTACAGTGGTACTGACACACCTAGAAGGTACATATGTACACGTACTGCAGTATTGACTTACCCACTCATCCATACAAGCATATACACATATTTACGTGTCCAAAGTTTTAAAAGACACGTACACTGTAAAATTATCTTATAATTACAACATCAACGTCTAAACAGATTTTGGTTGATTTTCTTCTTCACTAAACATCCTGCACACATATCATGTGACTCCATAATTTTCCTTAAGGAAAATGTAGCCTATTAACCAAATCATTAAAAATTTGCAAACAATAACTTATACTGATATTAATCGAACAAAAACAATTTAAAAAAAATGAAAGATCAAATTACAACTCACGAACTATATCACAGTCTACATGCAAATACAACATTTATAGTATACGTGAATTATTGTGCGAAAGATCGGGTGGATGAACTTGATACCATCTCAAACGATTTTTACAATTTTTAAGTCATTCAACTGCACTAAATATGCTCAGTTTTGAAAGACTAATTAAATGTTCTCTTGCAGTTTCACTTGGCAAGTAAGATGTGTTCACTGGGCATTAACATCAAGTGGGAAATGGTGGGCGACGGCTCCGGCTTGCCGCATAATGAGCTGCTAATTTGAAAAAAAGCTGGGTTAATTAAATAACCGCAGTACAAAATAGCCTTAAATTGAAACTCAAAGAGATCCGGTAATCCTTGAGGGAATTTAATTAGGATGTTTATGTGAGGCAAATTAAGGCAGAGTTGATTGTGGACACTTGGTTGCCAGTTCGATACCAAACCAAATTACCGTCATTTTTTAACATTTGATTTACTAATTAAATGACTCGCCGGTTTTATTTGAACAATAGAAGTGTTTACAAAGCTCAGTAAGGCTAAATTTAATTACCTAATTAGAGCTTAAAATCTTTGAATTCGTAATACGTATTCGTAAGAGCCAATAGAAATGTAGGGTGAGTAGGTGGAAGACATAGATAAGTGTTATGGTTCACAGGATGTATATATGGGTAATTGCGTGATCCTTATGGTAACCACTTGGTTGGGTTATGCAATTTTGGTTGGTAATTTTTATCAAAATGTAGAATAGTAATAATTAAGAAACCAATTTAGTAAAATATCTCCTGCAAACACCAACTTTCTGTTGCATTACAGGTTACGCACTAGCTAGCTAGGTTACGGCACAAGTCAACCTAGCTAGCTAGGTTACAGTACAAATCAACCTAGCTAGCTAGGTTACGACACAAGTCAACCTAGCTAGCTAGGTTATAGCACAAGTCAACCTAGCTAGCTAGGTTACAGCACAAGTCAACCTAGCTAGCTAGGTTACAGCACAGGTCAACCTAGCTATCTGGGTTACAGCACAAGTCAACCTAGCTAGCTGGGTTACAGTACAAGTCAACCTAGCTAGCTAGGTTACAGCACAAGTCAACCTAGCTAGCTGGGTTACAGCACAGGTCAACCTAGCTATCTGGGTTACAGCACAAGTCAACCTAGCTAGCTAGGCTACAGCACAAGTCAACCTAGCTATCTGGGTTACAGCACAAGTCAACCTAGCTAGCTAGGTTACAGCACAAGTTAACCTAGCTATATGGGTTACAGCACAGGTCAACCTAGCTAGCTAGGTTACAGCGCAAGTCAACCTAGCTAGCTAGGTTACAGCAAAAGTCAACCTAGCTAGCTGGGTTACAGCACAAGTCAACCTAGCTAGCTAGGTTACAGCACAAGTCAACCTAGCTATCTGGGTTACAGCACAAGTCAACCTAGCTAGCTAGGTTACAGCACAAGTCAACCTAGCTAGCTAGGTTACAGAACAAGTCAACCTAGCTAGCTAGGTTACAGCACAAGTCAACCTAGCTATCTGGGTTACAGCACAAGTCAACCTAGCTATCTGGGTTACAGCACAAGTCAACCTAGCTAGCTAGGTTACAGCAAAAGTCAACCTAGCTAGCTGGGTTACAGCACAAGTCAACCTAGCTAGCTAGGTTACAGCACAAGTCAACCTAGCTATCTGGGTTACAGCACAAGTCAACCTAGCTAGCTAGGTTACAGCACAAGTCAACCTAGCTAGCTAGGTTACAGAACAAGTCAACCTAGCTAGCTAGGTTACAGCACAAGTCAACCTAGCTATCTGGGTTACAGCACAAGTCAACCTAGCTATCTGGGTTACAGCACAAGTCAACCTAGCTAGCTAGGTTACAGCACAAGTCAACCTAGCTAGCTGGGTTACAGCACAGGTCAACCTAGCTAGCTGGGTTACAGCACAAGTCAACCTAGCTAGCTAGGTTACAGCACAAGTCAACATAGCTAGCTGGGTTACAGCACAGGTCAACCTAGCTATCTGGGTTACAGCACAAGTCAACCTAGCTAGCTAGGTTACAGCACAAGTCAACCTAGCTAGCTAGGTTACAGCACAAGTCAACCTAGCTAGCTAGGTTACAGCACAAGTCAACCTAGCTAGCTAGATTACAGCACAAGTCAACCTAGCTTGCTGGGTTACATCACAAGTCAACCTCAGTCAACCTAGCTAGCTAGGTTACAGCACAAGTCAACCTAGCTAGCTAGGTTATGGCACAAGTCAACCTAGCTAGCTGGGGGAAAAAGTGCTGTACAAATTGTGAGCGATACATTCTGTTCTTAGTCTTCCTAGCGTCACGTGTCCAGATGTCCAATAGTATCTACTCCTCATAACGTCTATTCAATGGTTACCGTCGACGTGGACACTACTAGAGAAGTAAGATTGGGATGGTTGCCAAGAATACTGAAGGTTAGTGCTGTCACTTTGATGAAAATAAAACCAGCACTAAGTGGTTCGGATTCCATGCTAAACTATAGGTACCTTAATTGCCCTGGTTATAGATATGCGGGCAATTTGATTTATAATTTTATCCATTTGTAATCAATATGTTTTTTATATCGTTGTTCTGTGATATGGTATTTTTAAGGCTGGGTCGAGAATGAAAATTTGGTAGTATTGTCGTTAAGAAAATTTGATAAATTACTTTTAACAAATAAATATGTTTCATACTTATTACTTATTTTAATATAATAGGGTCAAGTCATTATATTAAAATGACTAAAGACATTAGTTCTGTTTGAAGATAATCCTTAGTGCATATTTTTGTAAAATAAAAGGGTGCTGCCAATTAGATTACCTGTTTCCTCAGATGGAATGAATGATTACGAGGTCTGATTTGGTAAACCACGTTTGTAACCTTCAGAGCAAAGGGCTGGGCATTAAATATAAATTTGATTGAATCAATTACATAGTACACACTAATTACTAAATATGTTGCCAAATTTGTAACATGTAACATTTCATTTGTTATAAATTGATAATTTAAAAAAATTTAAAGTGTCAACGATGGACTTGAAGTCTTTGGTAGTTGTAAAATTTAGAGCAAAAAAAATCTTATTTGAATTTACAAATGGTATATACATATATAGAAGGCAATCGTTACATTGCAATGAAAGTGCAATGAGTTCTTTCTCAAAAAAATTCTTTCTAGTTTTATTTTTGTTTTGTTTATTCCGGCGACGTGTTATTGTGTGTTTTGAAGTTTAGTCTATGACCTTGTATTGCTTTTGTTTTATCATTTAGTATGTTTCTGTTATTGTTCACATCGATCTTGACTGTTTTGTCTAACTAGGTATTGCATAGGTTTGCCTGCTAGTTGTGTTCAATGCTCACATAGACTTGACGGTCACATAGTGACCGGCTTTGTACTACAGAACACAAAACGTAGATATTTTACGTCTTCCTCTCAAACTGAATAAACATACAATAAATAACAATAATCAAATATGTAGTGATTACACCAATCTCATTCGTATGTCAGTTGAATGGAGTGTGAAGACCTCCCATATATGAAGACACGTAACGAGAGAGATGTCAAGTATCCCACAAGACCATGGAATAAATGGAAAATTAGAGTTTGTTTCACCAGCAGATATCTTGTTTGTACGGAGTATCGCACTCGCACATGAATAATCTACACTCATTGATGAGACAGCATCAGCACCATCTGTATTATGACGTCCACGTCAGCAACGGTTACTATCAACAGAGACAGCCAGCAAGTCTACCGACTAGAACATCGATCAGCAAACTCAATCAATTACTGATTCTTTTAAAAGAGGCATTTTTTAAGCTTGTTCCAGTACCCAGACTAGATTAACAGACAGATAAATTCATGATCATTTTCAACAACTAAATTAATATTTGAAACTTTTACACCAATGAATTTGACGAGCTGTACCTTCGGTTTGAAGACGTGTTTTTGTGAAAGTTTTATTGTAACCGAAAATATTCTCAAAGACAACAACATCATATTTTCAAGGAACTATCTTACAACATAATTTTTGTTGACTTCATCTAGGAGTGGAGGTGTAGTAGTGTTTATGAACACCAATTTTCATTCTACTAATTTGAGATTCATTCGACCTAATAACAAAGATTTTTAAACTACTGTACTGGCGTAAGGTTTTTAATCGAAAAAAAAAAAACGTATAAAATAGTGGTGAATGGCATTTACTACATATCTCCAACATTTTTCTCATTCATTTAGAAAACTTACATAAAAAGCTTAATATTTTACGGTAATTTAGTGTCAGTCCATACTTGGAATGCTCTCCTCTTTAAAAAAGCAGTTTATGGATTGCTTAAGTCTTTAGATCTAAAGTCACTAATTAACTTTTCTTCACGTGTGACAGCAACCTCACTCATAACAAATTACAATATTCTAACAAACAAGTCTGGTGTTGTGGATATTTTTTGTAAATAAACACTATGGTGTGAGATATCTCTGAACGTTGCTATTTATATAAACACTCTTCCCAACAATAGAGGAGAAGGGAATTTATTACCTCTTTGTGTCTCAAACATAAAAAAAAATTATCTTTTTCTATATCCCCTGTTCACCTACATCAATGGTATAGGTGGACTGATCTTGGAAAAGTAAGTTTCTCAAATTTTCCTCATCTTCCATAAAATTAATCTAATGGCATAAATTATGTCAACATTGAATATTAAATAATTTCATAATCACTTGTTAACTCTTTTGACTCACTTCATTAGTTTTTTGTCAGGACATATTTTTCGGCCCTCAAAATTGACAAAATTATATTACTATAAAGAATATCCTAAATGTATAAGCGATTTACAACCAAATCAAAATTTTGGTATAATTTTTGACTATTTTTTTCACAATTTTTAAAACAAATTCTTGTACTTCCTCTCATACGATCAATGTTTGGCTTCACAGAAGGAAAATCAACAATAGACGCTATTGTGAGTATATTTGATATGGTTGGTAAGAGTCTGGAAAAGCGCGAAAATGTATTGAGTATGTTTACTGATCTCTCAAAGCTATCTCACTGGGTTGAATAAAATATTATACTCTGCTTAAACACTAGAATCTAAGGTGTGCGAGGGTCGCCAATCTAATCCAGTGAAGAAATTTTTCAATAATGAACTAATCATTATTGAAAAATTGACACTATTGACAGTAAGAAATGCTGATTGTTGAGAGAGACCATGGTGGCCTTATCACATGCATTGACCCTAATGTGGGCTACTTATATCTAACGTTATATTCAATAGTTTCTCTATACAGGGTGGGAAAAAAATATCGAAATGCTTTCACAACAAGTTATTTTTTTCCATTGATCATTTGGTAATTTAATTTTTTTAAATAATCGTGTTCCATAAAGTATAATTTTTGAACAGAATAATTTACTTAAAACCGTTAAATAGCAGAGAAATAATAATGTTAAAATTAGTTACTTTGAAATTCAACTGACCGCTAATCTGGAAAGAATAACACTTTCGAAGTCCGGTTTGTGGTAGTTAATTTCTCTTGAATATACCTTTCATTTGATACCAAACTTGACCTAGGCTTAAGTTGAAGATTTTCGTTGAACTCCTCGTGGGCTCTCCTCATGAAAAGACGAAATGTTGCTAATAGCGTAAAAAAGTATGTTCTTTGTAACCATAGATTTAAATTTTACAAGTGAAGTCATACAAAAGTTGGGAAAGCGTTTCCATATGTTTTTCCACCCTAATACTGCAAAGGCGCGTGACGTAATTTCATGTTGTAACTTACTGTTTAGTTTCTTATGTAAACGTATGCATGTCAGCAAAATTAAAATCAGAGTTACTGTCAAATTTAAAGAAATATCTTAAAAGTTTTATTTTTGTACAAAGTTTTTAACTTCAGAAACACTAAACATTAATTTTGTGTTAAGTAATATCTTTAATGTCTTTAATAATTTTGTTCATAAATTATGCTATATTTTGTAAATTCCATAGTACATTTTGAACAGGTTTTTACTTACTTCACTTGGCTATTTTGGTCCAAATTCATATATTAATGTTAGTTTATTAAAATTTAATCAAATGATAGGCAAACAAAATATAGTGGCTGTATATTTAATGTTTTATAACATCGAATGAACATTTTCTGTAGTTGAATTTGGGCACTAACCTAATATATTAACCACTTCCTATATAAATATTACTATATTTAAACAAACAATAATTATTCAATTAATGCGTTCGATTGGAACACTTAATTTGTTTTTTACTACCTAAAAAGTACTGGACTGATTTTTCATCGCAATTTTGAGGAGTTATAATTTATTGTTTTAATTACCTTGTTTTATAGAGGTTTTATTTACATTAAAACGATTATAATAGATATTGAACAAGACTTCTCAATTCCGAATGGTCGTAAAAAAACGATTTTTTTCAGTTGTATTCATATCAAACTTGGCAAGTATCGATTTGTAACTGCCTTGCAATGGTCCTCTTAAATTTTACATTTGTATTGTGAGGAATTTGCTAATAAGGACATAACTTTAATCTAATAAATTAGTTTATTATTTTACAATGCTAATCAATTTAAACTTTAAGACAATTGACTGCTATTTCGATGGGCTGGACATTCGTAGACAATTTCCCCTTTCGAGTCTCTCCGCCCGACGAACTGTGGCTGACATATTGTTCTATTAAAAAGTCTTGCATAGCTACAGCATACCGGTCGAAGATGGTCTGAGAGTTCCAGAATATAACTTAAGAAGAAGTAAACTGTTTGCGACGTCCTAGAGGGGGTTTCGTGATCTAGAATTTAGATGCATAAGAACCAATAATACACTTATGAATTAGTTCTTCTTTTTCAATCTTCCAGTAATTTTAAGAGGCACATTAAGATGAAGATTGAAAAAGAACTTACGTTCGCACTTAGCTGTGATGCATTTATAATTTTAAAATCAGTAACTTAAAGGAAACGTCTTAAAGTAACACTCTAAGAAAGACCGTCATTTTACAACTATCATCCTAGTATTAACACTGGATGTGCACCCCAGTATACCTAGTGAGTGATCGGCAAGGTGTAGGAGAGTATGAAAATAATCAACATAAAACAATTGTAATATAAGTAGTTTTTATCGGCAAATACACAAAGAGGTAACGCTCACAAAGGACATAGGAACTTAACATTCGTAAAAATTAATTTACCATTTGAATCTCCTCCAGCAAGCTACCAATTTCGGTATGCGATTCACTTCAGTATTCACTAAGCGAGTTTATTCCCTACTTTAGGAGACAAGAAGGGTGGATGACGGCGCCTTACGTCTTCTCTACTATATTTCCATTCAATACATAAACATAAAGAAAAACCGTCCAGAATCGATAACCAGGTTTGAGCCGTTCGTTCGTTCTGTATGCAGCTAGCCGCTAACAGGAACAATAAGGGGCCAAAGACGGTTCCCTGTGCCACACCGTAATGAATGTGTAACACACATCCTCGCAGCCATTATTATTGATGAACGCAGTTTCCGTTGGCCCTATCGGCGATCGCCTGTCCGTGTTCAGATTCCACGTGCGAGGCCACTGACCCTCACCCAAACCTGTTCCCTCTATATGGCCGGCCCGAAATTACATAAATCTCACTTTTTAGCTAGTTTACTCTCGGAGGAAGAAAGCCTATTGGTGTCACAGGGTGTGATAAAGGCCCACGCTGGACGCTCCTAGCAGCGTCCGTATAAAAACACGACCGTGCTTTCGTTCTTGGGCATCAACTAGAATGGTTTGGCCCTTGTTATCACACCCAATTACTGATTATGAGATGTTTTAGTAACCAATAGTACAAGTAAAATATGGTTTTTGAATGAGTGTTTACAGCCCTTGGTAGAAACTGAGTTTCACTGTTCATCAATATGGTTTTTAAGTTTATTCATCTGAAGTTTCAAAGTAGTATTTTACAAGTTTGAGGTCAATCATGATACCAGATAGGCATTATAGGCATAGAGTTGGCACTAGTGACTGCTGTAACCCACCTACTTCGGGACAAAGTGTTGTGGAGATTGTAGGCGATAGAATATATGCTAGGTCCTCTTAATACCAACATGGCGTAGTCTACATCTAATGGTTGCTATAGGCGTGGACACTACCAGAGAAGTCTGGGGTGTCTATGTTGGGTGGTAATCAAGGTTAAGATGTTGTGTAGGGAAGATAATTGACTGTTAGGCTTGTCAGCTGAAAATCACTCCAATACTGAATAGTTCGGATTTCACGTAAAGCTGTAGGTCTCTTAGTTGCCTTGGCTATTGGGCTATTAATAAATGGCCCTTTTTGAGGAACAGTCGACCTTAGTTTGTAACAATCACTACACTCGTTCATCTACACTCATTCGCCCCTCATATTCGCCCATACCTCCACGATTGGTACCTAACTAATGAATAAAGTTATATTCAATTTTGCTTCTGACCTAAACATAAGTTAGGTGAGCCCTATTTTGTATGAATCCTCCCCAGGATATTTCTGTACATCATCCCTCACTGCAAACTCAGTGACGTTCTGATTATCCGAGTGACTGTTACACTGTCTGCAATAATGAGTAAATTCTTAAACAATTTCAGTTAATTAAAAATTGTTCTGGAATCAAACTGGTATTTTTTATAGTCTACATTAAACTTTACTTAACATAATCGGCACCAACTAGTGTCAAAAATTTATATTTAAAAAGCATGAGCTTGATATAATTTGATGTCACTGCAACCAATGAGATCCTGCAAGAATTCTACTTTGCTATTATGTTACAGTTATTCAAATGAATTTCAAGTTCTACGTTCAAAACTTGTAGTTAAAAATCTTCTTATTAAAAAATGTTTTGTACCAAATTAACGGAAATTTTTCTCCCATTGCGCAAATTACGCGTGCGGGAACAGGGTTGGTGCAACATTTTTGGTGCAATGTTTTCGTATCAGACTGAGTGGTATAGTTTAAAATAGGGACATATTGAGTGAAAATACTTTTATTACACCTGCAATGGCAGTTAATATCTATCCCTGCATATTTATAAACAACGTTTTAAAAATAAATTTAATACACTCTACTGACAAAAATTTGCTCAATTCCGTCCATCAACATATGATATTACTGATTTTATAAAGCATCAATGTGAATAAAATGGCTTTCTATTAAACAGCTTAATTTTTTAGTAATCTTAAATGCTCTGGTTAACACGCGTCTCACCGAGATAGGTGACCAAAAGTAACTTTTAAAATGCGGATATATGTCATAGAAATGAAAACACACGGCTAGAATTGAGCATATAAACAAATAAATTAATCTGGGACATAATTAAATGTTATTATTAATAATTCCGCCTACTTGATTAACATCAAACGTTTTCAAACACTAATATGTGGTAGATAAAGCTATCCTAGTAAATTACAGGGGTCTTAAAGCTATAAATTATCTTAATATTTCAGCATGCAAAGCATTTTATAACTAGTTATTATCGATGTTTAAAAATAAGAGAAGAAATCTGGGCCGCCGAGATGGGAGACAACAGCAATTTGCATAGACAACTACTAAAAACTTGTCTATGCAAATTGTTATTTTGCGTAAAATGTAATTAATAATTTTCAACAATTATTGAAAAAATGAATAATTTATTAATCATTGATTTTGTAGATTTTTTAAATAACACAACATGATCAGCATCAAGTGAATGCAGTTTATTCGTTTTTATTTTTCAAAAGTTGAAAATTTTCAGTTTGTTCACAATTTAATGTAAAATTAAGTAGTACTCAAATCTTATTCTTCATCTTCTTTTTATTCTTACTCATAAAGCTCCCTTAATAACTGAGTTAGACTGTAGAAAGTGCCATTTATTAATAATGTCCCAATAGCCAACTGTCATCAGCTGTTTTCAGGATAATGATTTACCCACGGTAACTATTAACTAGAAATGTAATTTTGCCACAAACTATGATAAAGGTTGCCCTGCTTTACATTTCTCGTTGAATGAGTTAAGTAAACGAGGGAACTTTAGTAGTAACAATTTTAACAAAACATCAAAATTAAAACCTATCTTGAATATTAAAGAGCTACATTCATCTATCCTACCGTGAACAATATATCCAGATTTTGTAAAGGGTGTCTCAACCTAAGTTGAGGCAAGCTGGGCCGGCCCGGCCATTATCCTGGTCTACCCCTCCGGTCAGGTAGCTTGCCTCAACTTAGGTTGAGACACCCTTTAGAAGAACTTTAGGTCAACATCGTAACCGTGATAGGTTATAGTTAACAGTATTATACATATTTTTATTGATTTTTTACAGAGCACGGTTCGCGACTGCCACGATTGCACTCAACTTGTCAACGAATAGAAGCGACTGCTATGTATATAACAATGTAGCCTACTTCACATGATATAAACTTGAAAGAATGTACTTAAATCAGTGAACAACTGGTAATATGTAAATAGATTCACAATGTAAGATTACTTTTTCATTATGTACAGTTTAATTTAGGAATATATATTTTATTTTGGAATACTTAAATTATTTCTTGTGCGTATAACAAGTATCCCATTAAACTAAGAGTAACTCTATAAGTTTTTTAGTTTGTTTTGTAGTTTGTTGCTTATTGTTTGTAGTTTGTTTTTTAGTTTGATTAGTTTTGTTTTGAGTAACATATGTAAGTTTTTTGCCATTTTATAGATGAAATAAATAATACATGTTACACAAAACTCTTGCTTTGATTAATTTACTTATAGAAATTAAAGGGTAGGGTGAAACCTTAATATGATGTTGCAAAAGTAGTTTTTATAGTTAATACCATCGTGTTTGGTATCATTATTCTTATTTTTTGCTATACTTTTCATGAATACTTTAATAAGTTAAAAATTCCGAGCCGTACAAAAAAATTAAGCTATGGTAACAGCAATCGGTGACTCATCACTGGAACAGCTGCGAAGGGGGTGAGTGATCGAAGGACGGCCCTGCAGGCCGCAGGAAGCCAGGGGTCCATCGGCCAAGTTAGTGTATACAGAGAATACAGTAGATCGCGGATTTAACAAGAATAGTACAAATAAAACATTAGGTTTATATTACGAGACAACCAGTGTCCACGTCACGGCTTCGACCTTGTTTCTTTTAAGTTGTTACTACGCATTTTAGTTATTGTTTTAGTAACTTTTATTTTGTTTACTAACCCCAAAAAACATAAAAACTTCCATATACAGATAACAAACATGATAAATCTATTGATATGTCGTAAAGTATAAAAACTACTGTAATGAGCACAAACACAATAAATCCAACAGCTGTTATTTTATAGGATGTATTGTTTTTGTCAGCTAATTTTTCAATAAGCCTAAACAACAAACCTAACGTTGTTCTTATAGAAAATATTTTAAGGGCTGTTTCGGCCCTTAAGGGATATTTTTCGAAAAAAGAATTTCTAAGTCAACGTATAAGATCAATTATGAACTTATATATCATATGTAAAGTCTCTATGTCTTATAGTATTTACTTGAAAAAAATATATATATATATAAATAAAAAAATAAATAAATAAAAAAACACTAACTAAAGTGGATTGTTGTTTCGGAAAAGAGCAATTCATAAGAAAATATCTGCTCGATAATTATGCACCTCTTCTTCTTATGGGACTTACTATACTAAAGTACTTTTAAACAACACAGTAGGCCTAAAAAATAAATGAAAATGAGTTATATGAAACTGTATTAACATTTTTAAAAGTGCTTACAACTATATTTCGTTATAATAAACAAAAAATCTGCTCAGATAGTGTTTTTCATTTTAAAATTCGTTTGGAACATGCTATTGGTGGAAGTATTGTTAGGTCAGAACTTCTATTTTGAGAAAATAAATTATTTTGAATAGTTGTGCTTACTTTACCAAGTCCAAGCATGCAGTCTAAGCTTAGGATTGCAGAAGTAATTAAATCGGCTTTCTTCGGTATACTGTACTAGCGTTATAAAATATATTGTACGTAGGCTACTCGGCGAACGTGGAGTGTTCACTGATAGTACTCAAGTATGACGTCATACCCTTGTGTTAGGACGTGGTCATGTGCCCTTTCGCATTTATTGTTGCTTAAATGAGATTTATAAGTTCTGAACAATTAGTCTGAACTCACGGCCAGTAACAGCTGGACATAGGTGAGGAGTGAAGTGGGGACTCTTTTATAAAAACATTAGCCTACTCAAACAGTTGTCATGAAGATGTGCCAAATATATATTATTACTATAAGCGAAGTTTATTATTGTAAAATTTGTTATTAATAAGGTTAGTAGCATCATTACCGTGAGCACTGCAGGGCTTCATAACAAAGGGCAAATACGAAAATTGAACTTAACATTTAGGAAAAAGAAAATATATATCACAATACATAAGATCAGAATATCATAAACGTTGTAGAACATTTTAAAAGTTCTGTTACGACAACTAATAATGCATTCGTATACTGAATTCCATCTAATAGTATTCTTTTGTAAAAAAAACCCTAGAATGTGGAACCTAACCAGAGAGGGTTGGACAATGTAATCACTTTAAAGATGCGAGGACATATTGGTCGTACAACATGTCAACAAACATGGGAAAGCCAATAGTCACATGTATAGCAGGGGTGAGAATTTGTGAGGAAGCGTGGAGGGACATCAGTGTCGTGCGAACTCTCACAGGCCACTCAATAAACAATCATCATAGATAGAAGCTAAAAGTACATACTGCTTGGCAAAAACGTCCATTAAAAGTTATGGATATTAAAAAAAATTGCAATAATAAATAGTGCAATGATAATCAATTATTTAAGTTTGACTTTAATAAGTAATTATTCAGTTTGCAACCTCGTCAGAAATTAAAATATTTTTCACGGGCAATGAGTTGTACAATAAGGGTGGACAAACTTTAACCGAAGAAAACTCGTTTATGTGGGAACGTTTAAAAACACGTTATTCATAGAATAGGTAGGCTATACTTTAAAAATTAATGTTTCAAGATACTTAATTTTTTTACAGACTTTTTCATTTAATGTGTTTTGACGCTTAACACATAAATATAGTCATACATTTGTAGAATTAAATTTATGATATAATTATTATCTCAATCATTAAGTTTAAAACCCCTTTCACGAGATTATACTAACTCAGTATAGCGTTAGATTAATTTAACAAATCATTAACAAGAATTTTAAATTTGTGTTCCCGGCCCCTAGAACACTGCTGCCTGTCATTCTACTGGTGAAACTGGTGAAAATTTGTACTTGTGTTCCGGTTATTTTTATAATTAACTGATCATACACTGAGAAAGTAATACTTTGCTTGTTGTTTTCGCGTTGAAAAAGTCAAAGTTAAAATAATTAAAATGCTTGACAAAATAAGATTAAACAAAATTGCCTAAATAAAAATATTCACCATGTAGAAAAGTTATATTGGTCAAATGTCTCAAATATGACCCTCAAACTCAAACTATTTTCTATAGAAATGTATCAATGGGAAAAAATCATAATATTTAATACTCGTTTTAGCTCATAGTGTTTTTTCAATACATCATAAAAACATTGAAACGTTTGAAACATCAGTTAAAGCTGGAGGTGATAGGGTTAGGTTAGGTTTATGTTAGGGTTAGGTTATGTTACTTTAGTATTTATTACTATAGAAAACGGTTCGAGTTTGAGGGACATCTAAAGGAAATCGACCATCAGAGTCCCTATTGGTAAAATCATATTTCCCGTAATATGGTACTAGGGTAAAGTAAATGTTTACCCTAGAAATGGTAAGCATTTACTTAGACGAAAAACAAAATTCAAGGTATGCATTGTTTGCAATACAACGTTTAAAAGTCATGAGGCAATAAAGTCATCGTTATTATAGTAGAGTAAGTTAGTATAAATAAGCACACAATCCTAAATAATGCATTATTGTGATGATTTTGTTGCTGATTGAAACCACGATAAAGAACTAACTATACTACGCCAAACAGAGCTTTGTATCACTAAAGAACTATTATTATCTTTAATCTTATAAGTATAAAGATTTTTTCATTTGAAAAAGTTGATTTTATCTTACCTCTAAACATTCCATTCTTAACGGGAGCTATGCAACACCTCATTATTGGATAACAAGTGTACATAAATGGGCTTCCTTTTCATCGAATTTATAGAAGCAGGTGCCTTGCAAAATAATCTTGAAAATACACTGAAGTAAATTCTATAAGAAAAAGGAAAAACCATTGTTAACATAAAGTTAAGGAAATAATATAAAGTTAACATAACCTTTACTGCAGGCTAGGAAAATACATTGATATTTGCTCAATAATAACTACTAAACCTAACCTAACATTGACTTAAGTCACCATAACCTTTACTGCAGGCTAAGAAAATACATTGATATATGCTCAATAATAACTACTAAACCTAACCAAACATTAACTAAAGTTAACATAACCTTTACTACAGGCTAAGAAAATACATTGATATATGCTCAATAAGAACTACTAAACCTAACCAAACATTGACTAAAGTTAACATAACCTTTACTGCAGGCTAGGAAAATACATTGATATATGCTCAATAATAACTACTAAACCTAACCAAACATTAACTAAAGTTAACATAACCTTTACTGCAGGCTAGGAAAATACATTGATATGTGCTCAATAACAACTACTAAACCTAACCTAACATTAACTAAAGTTAACATAACCTTTACTGCAGGCTAGGAAAATACATTGATATATGCTCAATAACAACTACTGAACCTAATCAAACGTTAACTAAAGTTAACATAACCTTTACTGCAGGCTAGGAAAATACATTGATATATGCTCAATAACAACTACTAAACCTAACCAAACATTACCTAAAGTTAACATAACCTTTACTGCAGGCTAGGAAAATACATTGATATATGCTCAATAACAACTACTAAACCTAACCTAACATTAACTAAAGTTAACATAACCTTTACTGCAGGCTAGGAAAATACATTGATATATGCTCAATAACAACTACTAAACCT
This sequence comes from Stictocephala bisonia, assembly GCA_035578905.1. Classification (NCBI taxonomy): domain Eukaryota; kingdom Metazoa; phylum Arthropoda; class Insecta; order Hemiptera; family Membracidae; genus Stictocephala; species Stictocephala bisonia. The sequence continues at coordinate 1,038,884 of JAQJVL010000318.1, forward strand.
AACCAAACATTAACTAAAGTTAACATAACCTTTACTGCAGGCAAGGAAAATACATTGATATATGCTCAATAACAACTACTAAACCTAACCTAACATTAACTAAAGTTAACATAACCTTTACTGCAGGCTAGGAAAATACATTGATATATGCTCAATAACAACTACTAAACCTAACCAAACATTAACTAAAGTTAACATAACCTTTACTGTAGGCTAGGAAAATACATTGATATATGCTCAATACCAACTACTAAACCTAACCAAACATTAACTAAAGTTAACATAACCTTTACTGCAGGCTAGGAAAATACATTGATATATGCTCAATAACAACTACTAAACCTAACCAAACATTAACTAAAGTTAACATAACCTTTACTGCAGGCTAGGAAAGTACATTGATATATGCTCAATAACAACTACTAAACCTAACCAAACATTAACTAAAGTTAACATAACCTTTACTGCAGGCTAGGAAAATACATTGATATATGCTCAATAACAACTACTAAACCTAACCTAACATTAACTAAAGTTAACATAACCTTTACTGCAGGCTAGGAAAATACATTGATATATGCTCAATAACAACTACTAAACCTAACCAAACATTAACTAAAGTTAACATAACCTTTACTGCAGGCTAGGAAAATACATTGATATATGCTCAATAACAACTACTAAACCTAACCAAACATTAACTAAAGTTAACATAACCTTTACTGCAGGCTAGGAAAATACATTGATATATGCTCAATAACAACTACTAAACCTAACCAAACATTAACTAAAGTTAACATAACCTTTACTGCAGGCTAGGAAAATACATTGATATATGCTCAATAACAACTACTAAACCTAACCAAACATTAACTAAAGTTAACATAACCTTTACTGCAGGCTAGGAAAATACATTGATATATGCTCAATAACAACTACTAAACCTAACCAAACATTAACTAAAGTTAACATAACCTTTACTGCAGGCTAGGAAAATACGAAATGTACCTAGGCTACAGCACTAACCATTGTGCATCTTATAACCTAAAAACTGATTTTTATAGTAGCTTATTTATCAAAATAGCGAATTGAAAGTGTTAAAACATCTTACTATTCTTCTCAAACACTTTTCATAAAAATTAGGCTATCGTCCTGATAGGTAGTTCTAGATAGATAGTTAACAATTACTGTAAAATGTTTTGCCGAAGTTTATTTTAATTTTTGTCTGAAATGAATAATAAATCACGATAATGTATACCTATATTTACCAGGCAGAATAGAACCCAACTTTAACACTACTGCAAACGCCAATATCAATATTATTCAAGTAATAACATAAATTACAAAGTCCTGAGTGAACGAGATTTACTGAGTTGAACAAGCCATTTAGTTAGAACATGACAACCAGCTGGTCTGCCGCTCCGCGCTGCCATCTGTCGAGCAGCGAGGCAACCACGTGAAGTCGGCGCTATCTGCAGTATTCATAGCCGGCCTCTGACAGCTACATACCTTTTGAAACTTACTGTTTAACTTTCGCTTGCTACTGACTACAAATAAATACTGTTGTAGGACTGGCTTCCTGTAGTAGATGTATTTGTTAGATCTCTACCTCTTGTCATACAGTTTGTAATTATTTCTACTTATTGATCGTGAAGTATTCTTCCAGTAAAATAGTATTTCTACAGGAAATGCACAAGTATTATTTTATTTAACTTCTATATAAAAGTATAATATTTAAAATTAAATACAATTGACGCAATTAAGTAACAGAATGCACTTTTCCAGACTAAAATATATGTTTGGATATTTTAATTTAATTTGGAAAATAATGATACCAACCAGAGCTGGTTAAATATTTTCATCAATAACCTTACACATTAAACATAAAAGACAATTTATTTTATATTTCTGTTTAGAATTAGAGAAAAATATTGCAAATTGTAACAGAAATGAAAGTATTGTATTTTAGAAATATTCGTTCCTAAAGCTTAACACTTTTCTGCTTCAGGCCATCACATCGTTGTGCTTTTAATTTTGGAGAAAACTAACTTAAAACTCATAAATACCTGTAATAAAAAATAAAAAACCACTAAAGAGCTATGCATCCTATGTACAGTAAACAACTGCATGAATGTTAAAAGTATGGTTTAATTTTCTTCGAGAAAGCAGGGTGATCATTCTGTCTAATAAATTAGTATACCTTCAAGGACGTTAAGAGTCTCTAGAGAGTTGAGACTGTAACTTCCAGCCTTGAACCAAAGAAAAATAAATTTGGTTAGTTTAGGTACTACCCTAAATTACCTAAATTGTACCCAATTTGTAAGTAAATCAGAAGGGTACATCGTGCTTAGCTGTCACTTGCGAAAAATATGCTAAATTCTTTACTAACTTCGTGAGTAATTTAGTCTAAGTTTTAACAAATTAAATGCTTAACCAATGGTCTATAAGTATTTTACTCTCTAGAAGTTCTTGTTGGTAACAGTTTCTCCAGCGTATAAAGGCCGTAGAAAAAAATTAATAGGTGGGATGGTCTGGTTAGTAAGCACGCCACTTAGTAAGTACCCGTAGAAAAAGAATGTCCGTTATACATTGAACATAATATAGTGTATTACAGTATTATATTTTAAGTTCATTTAACATATTTTAATGAAACGGTTTAAGTTGGTTGATGACATTATTATATACATAGTTACAAGCCCTAGTCAACAAGTTTACATAAATATTATCCCTAAAGTTATAGGCTAATAAAATCAAGAAAAAAACGAAACATAAAATTCTAATTTCTATCGTAATGACTGATATTTGTAACATCAGTGATTAAAGGTAGTTTGTTATAAGCCTCTCTATTTCCAAATGTGCATGATCCAAAAGATATAATTTTTTAAATAATGAGTATTTTAAAGTTCAAATAGAACTTAATTTGATATTTTTTAAATCATAGTAAAATATATGATTACAATATATGCCCGTAGGATGAAGATTTTTCCAAATTATGAAATACATGCCAGTTAATTAGTTAACCAATTAAAAATAGAACCAATTATTTATTCCGTTCTGTAAAACGAAAAATCGTTAGTATTAGCGTACGTTTTTAATCAAACAACCACATACGCCAGAAAGTCAAATGACGATGTCATGAGAAAACAAAATTATGCGTAAAATATAATAATTAATTATGTAAACCAATTAAACATATTAACTATGTAAAATATGGATAAATAAACATTACCCTAATTGTTTATTAAAGTTTTTAAATAAAGCCTCCTTACTTCCCGTTAGAGATGATTTGTACCACATCAATTTTCCCTCACTCCTTGGCGCGTGTACAACTTCAAGTGACACCTGATTGGTCTAAATACACAGCTGATATTCAACAATTAACTTCAGCAGGTGACGAACACCTGTCATTGCCTCACGCTACTAATCATATTCTCCAAGTCATGATGGCTTTTTAATAATCATATACGGACATCGGTTCACCAAAGGCTTTTACATCGTGAGAAAGCTTTGACAGTGTCTTGCTGGATGTCATTTGTAATCCAGCCGTGTTATTACAAAGTGAAAAGGTCTGTCTGATAATTATTAATGAGCTGTGGAACAAAAAATGATTAACTGACAAGGTGAGGAAATCACTAGAGTGAACTAATCGGAAGAGCTCCAGCCGGTTGAATGGGGCTCTGCAATACTATACTAGGTCTGAAGTATTTAATAATGGCTATCAGTTTATTGATAGTAACTCTTTTTTTACCTTCGGATATTACCGAATTTCAATCTGCAGTCATGTGTCAATCGTTATCATCAGCATATCAATTATGTTACGAGGTGTAATACCGGATGGAAAGGTAGAGGTTTCAAATTCATATAGATTGATAAACCGGGCACAAGGGAAGTGGAGCCAAAAGCTACATGGTTGGGCTGGATACTGAAGAGGTGGAAAGCCAAAAGTTACATGGTTAGGCTGGACACTGGGGAGGTGGACTACTAAAATTTACATAGTTGGGCTAGACTCTGGAGAGGTGGACAGCAACAAGTTACATGGCTGGGCTGGACACTGTAGAGATGAATTGTTAAAAGTTACATGATTGGGCTAGACACCGGAGAGGTAGACAGCCAAAAGTTACATGGTTGGGCTAGAGGTGGACAACCAAAAGTTACATGTTTGGGATAGACAACGGAGAGGTGGACAGCCAAAAGTTACATTGTTGGGCTGGACACTGGAGATGTGGACAGCCAAACGTTACATTGTTGAGCTGGACACTGGAGAGGTGGACAGCCAAAAGTTACTCTGTTGGGCTAGACTCTGGAGAAGTGGTTAGCCAAAATTTACGTGGTTGGGCTGGTCACCGAAGAGGTGGACAGCCAAAAGATACGTGGTTGGGCTGGACACTGGGGAGGCGAATAGCCAAAAGATACATGGTTGGGTTGGATACTGCAGAGGTGGACAGTCAAAGATACCTGCATGGTTGGTCTGGGACACTGGAAATATGGACAGTTAAAAGGTACACACTTGGACTGGACACTGGATAGGTGAACATACATATTTAAAAAAGTTGGGATTGACCTTGTAAATTATGAGTTCTAGAACTAAAACGTCTGTCTGTCAATATGGTGGTTTGTAAATTCTGTGTATGGATTTTTAGACGTGTAATTGCAAAACATATTTTAAAATGCTAAATCTCAAAATAATCTGTATAATATTAAGGAAATGGTTTTAATAATTGTAAATGGTGTGATATCCTCATGCAATAAATTTGTTCAAAATACTAATGAAGCTTGTTTCGATCCCAATGTTAAGAGTTATGATACCCTCCCTCGCAAATAACAACTGATAAGGCCCTACAGAGGCTGGGTGTGAAGGCAGTTCCAGGAGATGGAAGAAGAAAAACAAGTTATGGAAAATATATTGTTTAATAAAGAAAATTGAACAAACATAAAAACCAGAAAAGATTAAAGTTAAAGATTAAAGATTAAATCTCAGGATCAAAATTAGGCTGTTGCCCGTTTATGATTATTTAACATGGCCTGGAGGCAAATATAAAAAAAACGACAAAAAGCAATCAAGAAATTAGCAACAGTAAACAAGTTATAATTTATGAAATAAAGATAACAATAAGACCAGATGTAAACAAAAGGAAGTAAAATATAAATATATCTCAGACGTGTACAAATCAACAGCCATAACAACGAGCTTGGAAAATAAATAAAATAATGACAAAATACAAACAAAAATAGATATAAAAATAACAAAAAAACACTATACAAGTAACCGAATAAAAATATATATAATAAAAACTACTAATAAAATTTGAGTGAAGCAGCCTAAAAAAAATCCGGGGCCTCATGACTAAAAGAAGGTTAGGCAATTCGGAAAAAATACAAAACAATACAAACAAGTATAAGTTAATAATCCCACCGAAACCTGTTGGCGATATAGAGCGGCTCATGATGGGAAAAACCCAACAGTTCCCGAGCACCCCACTCTTTAAAAATGTTCATTACCAGTCGCAACAAAAATTAAATTAAAAACAAAAATATAATGTAAATGTTGTCCTCCTATTAAGCCAAGAAAATTCCACCCTTTAAAGACAAAGTCCCTACAGCATGAAAGCCTCACCATAAAACGCACTAAACCATTTCTGTGGCACTGCTACTTCGCTGAAAAAGTACTGCCTGAGAAGGGGTGAAGAAAAATGGGTGGGGTCACCTGCATGCAGAAGTATTCTGCATAGCGAAACAGAATCAACGTCAAAAATGTAGGTGGCTGCTCCCTCTGGGTCGCAAAAGAAACCTAGCAGACCGCACAGCCCGAACGTCCTTCACTGCGTCTCCAGGTGACATCAAGGTGGTAAGGTAACGCAGGCGACGATCTACCTCCTCTCCCGAACTCTGGAGTCGAAGACCAAAAGAAAATTATCCACATATGAAAAAGATGACCGACAGACAGGAAAAAGAAAACGGGAAGACGGCAAGGAAAGGAGGAAAAACAAGACAGCGACAAACAAACGAAAACCTATATAGAGGATGTACAGGCTATCCCAGAGACGACGGTAACTGTGCAAATGGCACAGTTATACCTAACGTTATTATTAAGAGTTAGTATTTCAAATGCGTTAGCTTATTCCTATTATGCAGGACACTTGTTTCTCAACTAAACCCAAATTGAGCGATAAATTCAATAATGTTATTCAGATGTCTATTTTTACATTCGGGTTAAGGATTTAGTTTTAAGTGGAAGAACGAGTTTCTACAACGCATAACATTTCGATATTTATTACTTGTTTTTAATTTATGACAAAACTGGATTCAAGCAAATAAAACTATATTTATCTGAATGTTTAAAAGAGTTTATTTATTGCTGTGATAATTTAAGTATGTAGACGGGACCATCCTGATCTAAGCCATACGTATATATAAGGGAATTTGTAATGCTGCGATTATTTGAGTACATAGAAGGGTCCATCCTGATCTATTCGTATACATCAATGACTTTGTATTGCTACGATAATTTAGGTACGTAGAAGGGTCCATGCTGATCTATACGTTAATATCTGTGTATAATTAAATCAAGTGTTTGGCATTGCTTTGTTATTTTGAGTACATAGAAGAGTCCATACTGATCTATAAGTATATATCAAGTTCTATGTATTACTGAGATATTTTGGGTACGAAAGAGAGCAAATCCATCAGGATATCAATATCAAGATATCAATATCAGGAATATCAATTTATGTGTTTATTTCATATACTCAGTTACTATTAAATTTTGGTCGATACGGGGTCTAATCCACATATACTTGCTGTATATCCTTGTAGAACTTCTGTTATAATAAATCAAAATAATAATTACAATGGTTTGGTGAACTTTACTTAATATTTATGAATTATTCAATTTTTATTTGTATCAATATCAAAACTGAAATTTTTTACTAAACATAATTTTCACTCGGATAGTATATTTAAGTAGGTTCAACATGCAATAGTATATTGTCTTCAGATTCAATATTTTATTTTCTAATTTAGTTAAGAGGTGTCTTTTCGCCAGACCCCCGCTTTAGAATATATATTTTTATTAGTTTTTCATTGGTAAGACGCCGATCGTCAAGATTTGGGCGAATATGAGGGGCGAATAAGTTGATGAATGTAGATGAATGAGTGTAGTCATTGTTAATAACTAAGGTCGACTGCTCCCCAGAAAGAGCTATTCATTAATAGCCCATTAGGCAGGGAAAATAAAGGGACCTATTTACGTAGAATCCGAATTATTTAGTATTGGACCAATTTTCAGCTGATTGACAAACCAGTTCTCTCACCTTACACAACATCTGAATCTTGACTACTATCAAACATGAACACCCCAGATTTCTCTAATGGTGTCCACGTCAATGGTAACCATTGAGTGGATACCGTGTTAGTATTAAGAGGACCGAGCATAGAACCTATCGCCTACAATCTCCATAACAATTTAAACATAAAACCTCTTGGTTTTATGTTCAACACCTAATATTTTAAGTAAATCGTTACATTCAAAAGCGTACTTAAAGGACATTCCTACATGGTTATAAAGATTGCTGTGACTCGTACGTTCTTGTTTTATAAAGCTCCAGACAACCTGACCTGTCGTAGTGTTGGATGAATTACTTAGCACGTAACACAACAGCTACTAAAGTGGGCTAGATTGATGTGACTCGTACTTTCTTGTTTTACAAAACTCCAGACAACCTGACCTGTCGCATTGTTGGTTGCATTACTTAACACGTAACACAACAGCTCCTAAAGTGGGCTAGATTGCTGTGACTCGTACTTTCTTGTTTTATAAAGCTCCAGACAACCTGACCTGTCGCAGTGTTGGTTGCATTACTTATCACGTAACACAACAGCTCCTAAAGTGGGCTAGATTGCTGTGACTCGTACTTTCTTGTTTTACAAAACTCCAGACAACCTGACCTGTCGCATTGTTGGTTGCATTACTTAACACGTAACACAACAGCTCCTAAAGTGGGCTAGATTGCTGTGACTCGTACTTTCTTGTTTTATAAAGCTCCAGACAACCTGACCTGTCGCAGTGTTGGTTGCATTACTTAACACGTAACACAACAGCTCCTAAAGTGGGCTAGATTGATGTGATTCGTACTTTCTTGTTTTATAAAGCTCCAGACAACCTGACCTGTCGCAGTGTTGGTTGCATTACTTGACACGCAACACAACAGCTCCTAAAGTGGGCTAGATTGCTGTGACTCGTACTTTCTTGTTTTATAAAGCTCCAGACAACCTGACCTGTCGCAGTGTTGGATGAATTACTTATCACGTAACACAACAGCTCCTAAAGTGGGCTAGATTGCTGTGACTCGTACTTTCTTGTTTTACAAAGCTCCAGACAACCTGACCTGTCGCAGTGTTGGTTGCATTACTTAACACGTAACACAACAGCTCCTAATCACTCCAAGACGTGAAGGCGCCATTTGCAAGTTTCTCATTGGCATCTTTTGTCTCCAGCCCAACGGCCACACGACAAAGGCTCATTTACATGAGTTAGACAAAGGGGGCTTTGTGGCCGTGACTTTCCCACTGTGTCGTTTCCGCCGGCTGGTCAACGGAACGCTCCATTCACGTGTCCGTCTGTCCGTCAGTCGTCTACGAGAGAATTAGATTAGACGTAAGCAGCTGCTGGAACGCAGTGCTGACTTGATGTATTGTTTCCCAATTTATCCTCGGTGTCTATAGTTAAAATTTGCTGATAGAAGAGTGAAATGTGTTAACGATAGTTACAGACCTATTTCTTATAAACGTTAGTTTTCAAAAATCTCACAAAACATTGTTTTTTTTTTACTAAACTATGTTTATTTTAATATATTTCAATATTTTGAATCTACTGATCTATTTAATCTCAGTTATAAATATTTTTTATTAAAAAAGTGCATTTGACACAGAAAAACTATTTCTATATGGTTTAATTTACAAATCAATGTAGAGTTCAAGTTTACATGCCACCCAATTATTGACACTTATTCGAATTATAACCAATCAAGTTGTTTTGTATTGAATCAAAATAATAATTATTTTTATGAACAAGTTTTATAACGTCCTGTATCATTATTGAAATACAATATATAACACTTTAGTACTTTGTCGTTCTTTATAAATACCATCAAAACAATAAGAAATGTAAGTGAGTGTAATAATTTAATACTAGACTAATAATATTAATTATTGTGAACCTTTGAATAGAAAAGGGACATTTCTTATGATCTAGGTCTTATTCGCCGGTTTTAATATAGTGATGGGGTGGATAAAATTAAGTGGTTTGAATATCAATTTCCCAAAGGCACTTAGGCTAATCTTTTAGATAAAATCAGAAAAATTTATGATATAATTTACATAATCATCATTGCTTAGCTCAAAGAAAAAAAAAACTTGAGATGAAGGAGAAAGATTCTGCAAACTGAGGACGCTGGCCCACAAAATATGAATTTATAATTACTTTTAGTAGGAGGCAACCCCCTCAATCTGCCAACAGTGTTTTATACACCATTCCTTCATAAATACAGACTAGGTTTGGACGTTATGTCTTTTGAGTATATATTTCATGTATTTCTTCAAAAATTTCTGAGTCATCAATAACCATTGTTCCCTTATCCTTTGTCAGTCTGAGGATGCCATAATACTTCTAGTTAGATTTTATCTCTTGAGTTACGAATTAATATTCGTAACTAACCAAATACAAGTTTTAGTTAGTTTAGGTTTAGACTGGTACAACGTAAGCTTCTATTTGTCACAACTCAACTTTTCATCTAAATCATTCTGTGTTTTTGTCGAGGATTTCACGTTTTTCTTCAACCATCACTCCGGCATTAGTACAGTGGTGCTTTAATCAAATTCCATAAACGCTGCGTGTTATGTTTTTGGATGGCGATTTTATAGTGAGCTCTACCACAGAGAAAAAAGAAACAGAGACCACTCCCTCTCTTATGGCAACAGCAAACGCATCAGTCGCAACTATCACTATGTTAAACCTTTATACATTATTAGTAATAATTACTGCGTTTATCCTTCAGGATTTGGAGGGAAATATTAGGAGGGCTGACAACGGTGCTGGCCCTGTCATGCACTTTAAGAACTGGAGAACCAACAACTCGACACGCCAAGTTTCTATAACGTAACCATACATTCAGCACACTACTGGATGATACCTCTGTTTCTTTCTTCACTGTGAATATATCTTAAATCGACATCTTCTTGATTGTAAAATCTCTATAACTATACAAGTTATAATTAAATATTGACATGAGTACATTGCATTGTTAAATTATTTTTCAGTTTTATCAAAAAACGGGGGGGAGGGGTTTCTAAAGAATTACAGAAAATTGGTAGTTTTGATGTTTTCTACAGATATTTGACGAGTATTAGTAAACATATACATTCTCTACATTGAACTTTGCAAACAGAAAGAATATTCTTTTAAATTTTTAAAATCAAATGCTGTAACATATTAGCTGATATGTCTAGTCTAATCCTATAATGTTCACAAAAACAAATACATATCTCAAAGGCTGGTGGCTCTAATAATATAGACCATCAAGAGATTTGAGAGATCCGTGTTTAATTATTATCAACGATAGTAATAATAATAAGAGAATAAATAAAAGTTACCTTATAGCCTACTTGTACATAAAGTGATTAAAATTCATCACTATAAGTCCATCCTATGTCCTGGTAACTGGAATATTATTAAACAATACTTTACAAAGCAATTACAATTTTGTTATGAACTGGATCATATATGTCATTACAGAGTTATGGTTTATCACGTATAAATTAAAAATAAAATAATATCACGGGTATGATAATTATCGAGAATATCCTTGGGGTAAGGCGAATTATTTTCGTTTTTCAACCAATCTAGAAGCCACCAAATAATTGCCAGTAGTTTTTAAAAACTTCCAGATAAGTTATCGAGACCGATTTAGATTACACCTCTGGAAATTTCTAGAATTGCAGCGCCGCCTTATATAAAAACACCCCTCGGCCGACTAGTCAGTTAGTGTCAGTGGAAGTGTGAGTCTTCAGCCGGAAGTGAAGTGGCAGATATTGTACGAACATAAACCCGAGTGTGTTACATGATATTAATCACTATACATAAGAGTGGTCAATTTGAAGTGATAAAATAGCATATACTGTATTGATTTATTTTTAAATATGTCTCAGGATGAAATTTAGTTATTTATTGAGCGTAGTAGCCATAGTATTGAGCCACCATATTATTTATGACTATGTTACACATTTAAGACCCAAACAATCCACAATGTAAAGAATGGAATCACCACTTTATGTAACGATAAATTTAATTATTTAACGAACTCGATGATCTGAAAGATAAAAATCAACAAAGAGGAATATTTTGTTTATCATACAACATAACACAACCTGATTACATCATATTTAATCAGGTTAGTCTGGTAGTAAAGCTATACTAAACAAAATATTTATACTCCAAAAAACGTTGCTGTTCGATCTTCCGCCATAGCAAGGTTCCACTAACACTGCTTGTTCTTCCTTGTGACTAGATTATAAACGTCCACACAGCTACTATAAATCATTAAGCTCGTAGTCGGTGAGTCAACAAATTATTCAGCCAGCGATAGCATCTACTCGCCAATTATAAGGTCTAAACTCTGATGAATGTCATCATTTTGGAGGGCAAGGACATAAATTGGAATTGGACTCTTGATGCAAATGGGGGCGCTACCGTGGCCGCTGACTGATGGAGATGTGCAAGACCGCCTTCTGTTAGACCAAAGCACACTAATCATGAGTTCCTAATGTTTCTTTTATGGGCTAAGTCAATCCCAGATCTATATTTCAAGGTATGTACCTAATACGCATGTTTGAATTTACGCTGTTAGGTTTACGTTAAATTTATGTCCAAATTTGAAAATTAGGTATACAAAGCTGATTGTGTCATATTTTCGCGGACATATATTAAAAAAATGCGTTTAAGGAATAATTTACACCCAACTCTTAAATTGTATGGCAACTATCATTTGCACTCTTAATAAGTGTGGTAAATATAATTTTAACTCCTAAGATTTGTGGTAACTATAACTTGCACTCTTAAATGTGTTCTAAATTGTGTGTTTTTTTAGGATTGTATTTTGTTTAGTTTTTTACGCCTTTGGCATATTTTACTACACGTAAATACGTCGTTATGGGATCGAGGGACAACGGTCCAAATACCCAAGCAACTTTAGGTAGACATTCTAGAATTTGAACGTGTGGCCCTCTGATATTGAGACCTCTGTCAGTCAGAGGTCTCAATATCAGGCAGAAAACAATCTTAAGTTTTATTTAGGCCTACGTTAGGAAATGAATTCTGTACCTCAATCAGTACATAAAAGTAGACCTGTTTCAAATAGCAATTTTACTAGAATACTATACTTTAGAGATTTGACTGAGGAAATTAGTAACAATATTACATTGACTAATACAAAATTGGAAACAATATATCATTTTGTACGATACAAATGGATTTGATAAGCTCGGTGTAACTACACCTTGAGTTCCACACTGACTATGGATTTACCAAGTTTTTAGTTTTTCATCAGAAAAAGTTTTTATGTGGAGTTGCCTAAAACTTAGCGAAAACATGAAACATAACTTACGAGGCATATATTCAACTATAGAGTATGTTATTACTTAAAGTAACGTGAAATTGTAACTTATATTAAAAGAAAAACAACAAAATAAATAAAAATAAAACAAAAGCACTACTAAAATGAAAAGATGAACTTTAAGACAGGAGCGCGTGTAAAGACGCAGGTATAGAATCGAGACCACTTAATCCAATTACTAATTTTGCAATTCAAATTAGACATGTCAATTTAATTTACATGCAATATATCTATAACACAGCAATAAATAACTTTAGTAGCCTAAAGCAGTTGAACCTTGTCAGCCATTATATCATCATTAATACAGTGACGATTTCTAATAAATGCTACTGCTAGTGAACGGAATGAAGTTTGAAGTTGATATAACTAACAACTAATTTATTAAAGAACAACAAGACTAAAAAAAAAAAAAACATGCAATAATGGACTTCAATATCAATTTATGTTAGATTGAAATAAATAAGACAACATTAAAAATAAAATCTAAATTCAAACAATACCATCCTCAAGAACAATAAAAAATAAAAGTGCTGCAGCTGCTGAATAGATTTCAATGTACAAACATAACTACCTAATCATCAACAAAGAGACACACTTTAAACGTTGATATTAACATGGAACTCTAGAATTTCTGCAATAAAATAAAACGGATTATTAAGCAGCCAATTCTAATATTGTACAAAAACTATTGCAAGGGGTGGTTTAAATTATCTCACAAGATCGTGAAAAATATCGATAATTTTAACGTGAGTGTTCTGCACCGTGTCAAAATTCGTTCTATCTGTATCTTTTATTATTCGTATGAACGTTAGGGGCCTATTTTTTGTGTAAATGAACTTAAAATGTCTCTTGCATATATTGAAACCTTTGCATATACAAGTTTTAAGAGGAATAAATTAATATCTACATTACTCCAAATCCAGCCATAAAACGAGATTTTTTTGTACTAATAACATATTATACACATTTCAAAAATGCCCTCGTCAGAAATATTCTGTTTGTGCTATGGGATTGAAGTAGATCGATATATGTAATTCTCAAAAAAACCTAAATTTACAAATTGTTTTTTCTTCCAAAATAAAAGGACTGTTCTGAATAGTTTTGTACATGAGAATCCAGGATGAGAATCCTGATTCAAACTAAAAAAGAAAATTCTAATGATTAATTAGAAAAAAAGTAAAAAAAAAGACACACACTCATCCTTGGAATATTGTACTGACAACGTTTAGTCGTATCACAATCACCAAATATGATTACTGTTGCTGCTGTTTTTTTAAAATATTTTTACTTATAAAAATTGCCAGACTTATTTCTATAATTTTTTTAAGGCAGCGATTATTATGGAAATCGTCTTGTTTTCTCTAAATTTCAAACTAAAAAGATATTAAACGTTATCGAATTTTATGCAGATTGTGCTATTGGCCATTCCTATTAAATGCTAATATTATATTTATAACTACAAGACTATTTTGTCAGTTTTATGAAATTTTGAAAAACGTATTGTAATAATGTCAGACATTTTTAGAATAGTTTTAGAGAATCTTCTAAATGTAAAGGGCTATCCAGCGTCCGATTCCTAAACTTGAAATAAACTTCACGTACAAAGCAGGATAACTGATGAGTGAAGTTTTTATCTAAACGAAAGGAAAGAAAATCATCCATCATGGTTCTTTCAGGGCTTTTTTCTAGAAGAGAGTTAATAGGTTTTTGTCTGCTGTTGAGAGTGCGTGTACGCGATCCGAAAGATCACCATGAGATATACTGGTGGGGGTTGCTAGGAGAAAGGAGTAAATGACATAATCCTTTGTTATACACGAAGGTATTATTGAAATAAAGCTTCTTATCTGTATTTTATGGTGGCAGGATATTTGCTAGAACAACAACACGGAACGTTTGTAAAAGGTAAAAAAAGTTCAGTGTAGATGGCACGATAAGATTATCACTTAACATGTGAACTAAATGTTTCTTCAATGAGAAAACAAGCGTAATACTTAAGAAGTTTGCAAAAAATGTGTACACTAATGATTAGGACGTTAAGAGTTCTGCATCGCCTTGAAAATATATATATTTAGTTTTAGAATTCTTCTTAGTGTATTTTGATATGTATTTAAAATTAAGTTGTGTGGCTCAATTCTCCCGTAAACTAGTTTCAAAGTCCAGATAAAAAAAATCTTCTTCTTTTTTCTTTTATTGTACTGTAAGTGATATGTATTAGTAGACCTCCTTTTTTAGTTAAATATTGGTCAAACCTCAAAAACACTTAACTTTTCTTGAAAAAAAGTTCAAGTCACTATGCTTTAGGTTTGCGTTTCATCACCCGAAGACAGAATTATCACAGATTCCAAAAAATAGGGAACGTCTTTTTTTATTTACATTAACGATTACAATATTCTACTATAAAACAATCGGAACAAATACCACCCCTGACAAAGTACTTCAAGGAAGAAATGGTCTAAGAGAGTATTTATATGCTGAGCTTAAGCGGGCCGTTTCCCAAACTGCCAAGCCACCGCTGGAAAGTCGACAACTCCATACTTTCATTCCATGGCATTGTAGCATTGCAATTTTACCGTCAGCGGACCAAAACATGCTTTTCTATTGCTGTCCAGTTATATATTATTATAATTGCTTATACTGAACACTTGTTGATTATTATAAGTCCATTCTATCTAGAAGCCACTAAGTTAAATGTAAAATCATCAAGAATGACATTTAAAGTTTCACATACTTAACCACGAAAAAGATACAAAAATGCTCAATTGTGTACAAAAACCAACTTAAGGTCCACTAGAATTGGCCTTTACGTAACAAATTTCACTTCGAGTGTTACTATACGATTATTATTATGAACCGAACCAGTGGAAGAGAAACCCATGTTTTTGGCGGTTTTTGTGGAGGGAAGCGGCCACCTTAAATCTTATAACACACTCAATATCATTTCAGGTAGACATTATTGAACATAACCTAAAAAAACCACATCTCAGTGTTGCGTTACGAACACATGGCCGGTAATTCTATCGAAGGACAAAAAAGAATAACAAAAAGCGCTAGTGACAAAGACTACAGAAGAGCGGCAGGTCCGGCGTAACAAAGGCGTATAAAGATATCGCGTCAGACCAGATACGCGCGCGTCCAGTTTACCAATTACGACCATTTGAATATCAATGGCACGCGTATTATGTTGTCGTTCACACACGAGTTATTGGACCATCTCGACAACGCCATTACTGGACTAATCTTGAGGTAATGGCTCGTTATTTCCCCTAGCAGTCTTGCCTATTTGGGCTCAATACCTTTTGTGATGTGGAGTTCTGAGGCAGAGGTCATTTTACTTACGAGTCGGGCGGTCGTATAGGACAAGGAATGCCTATTTCCAAGGAACATTTGTAACCTTGTCCACAGAGGAGGAAGAAACAGAGGTCACTTTCTTATGGGTACAATGAATGCCTGAGCGGCAGTTAGCTTATAAATCAATTTAAACTAATGTACATCTTTGTACATATGTAGCAGTAATTACTACGTTTATCCTTTATCAACAGGAAGAACTGACAAGGTGATGGCCCTGCTATTCACTTGCAAATTGGATAAATAAGTCTTCGACACACATTTAGTGCAGTATTGGGTGAGACATCTGTTTCTTTATTCTCTGTTTTTATTTAGGAAATACTTTAGTGTACTGGACTATGTATTAAAATGAAACGGAATTTTTTATGGACATAATTTTGTAGCCCGTATAAGGAGAGATTAACTATGTTAAACAGATTGCTCATCACATCGCTAAATAATGTCCACATCTGTAGTTTGTGGACTCTCCACTTTGCAGCATGTCGAGCGTTTGTGGACTGAGTGTGGCTGTCAGACCGTGCCAGTCCACAGAGGGTAAAACGTGGAGTACGACTGGTGCTCCCTGTTCATTATGGCACCGCTGCAAGTACGGATTTGCAGATGAGAGCGTGGTTAGGTGAACAACATAAAGTGTTTATCCTCTACCATGAGCAATCTGAGTGTAGTTAATTATCTGTGCTACAAGGCACTGCATAATTTGATGGGTAGTCTAATTCAAGGCGAATAGCAATTATTATAAAGGTAGAATTACGAGTGAAGTCCAAACAATGAAGATTAATTTACCATCAAAGAGGGACACTTATGGCCCAAATCTGCAGTAAATGTGTCTGGCAAGTGATAATGAACTTAAAATTCAAATTAAACGTGTAAATCGTGCGAGTGTACTGACTGCTGGTCTATCTTAAGGGAGGGGGGGATTGAATAGTCAACCATTTTGGATCTACTCTCCATAGTATCAATGCTAAACGGAGAAACAGATATTTTAGGTATTTTCCCACAGAGGTATGTTTGATATGTTGTTTTTTAGGTAGGTAGCTTAAAGGAGAATGTTTATTTATTTTAGTGCTTCATTTTTCATTTTAATAGTTGTTATTAACGATCTTTAAGTTGCTCTAACTTACAAAAAAATTAAAAAAAAAGTTGAAATCAAAACACCAGAAAATTCCAAAAATCAAAAAGCTGTCAACACTTATAATTTATCCAAGTTATTCAACAAATGCTTTGTTGATGTAAATGACATTTAACATTGGTCCTCGGGAAAATAAATTTGAGCTGTCTGAAAACCAGGCTGGAAGTCTCCAGAATGTCTAACTAGTCAACACCCCCCCCCCCCGTTAATGTATTGTAGGGTAGTGGAATCCATAAAATGTTATCGTAGAATCCGAATAAAGTGGTGGAGGTATATGATCAGCAACTACAGTAATGAATGGTTATATGGTTGGAGCAGTAGGCCTACTCAGCGTCAGAATACTGAGCTTTCTGAGCTCATATCATTCAAACACTATGACTCCACAGGATTTGACAGCACTGCAGGATTTGGACCAAGTTAAATATATTAGTTTACATAACGTTTAATTTAAATACGCAGAGGCTTTTGAAAAACAGTTAAGGGAATTTGCAAAGGTCCTGTTCATAGTCGAAAAATATGTATAATTTTAAAATACTTAACATGATTATTTTTACTTTTTCTGTTTACAAAACCACGTGTAATCAATCAATGAAATACGACTGCTGCTTTTTTCTGATCAATTGTTTAGACTACTAGTGAACCGCTTTTATACGTTCAGTAATTTAGTGAGTTCTATGATCACATATAAAGACCAGCCTATTTGAAGGCAGTAACAACATTATTTATGACTTCGCCTCCCAAACTGTGTGTTTTACAACCCCTAGTTATTTTGCTGGATTGTGATAAATTTAGCTCAAAATGCATCAAAATGTGTCCAATAAAGTCTTCACTTAAAATAAAAATGTTAAGCTGAATTTATACTCCCAATTTAAAAAAAATCAACTCCGAATAATCCAATTGAGTTCATAAAAGTATGATCAAGCATTAAACACTTTTTATAAATTATGATATCAGTTTTTTCAGATGTTCCAAATTATATATTTGCCCTTTTATACCAATAAAACCTTTTCAATCCTAAACTATTTTCTACAATAGTCCAAGGTACCCCCTGATTTGGCACCTAGAGTGGTTATATATAATTTATAATCTATTAGTAATAACTTAGATATATTCTTAATTTAATTAATAATATTGAATAGCAAACAAATTTTATTTCTCTGGAAAACACTGCTTTGGGTTAAAGTGGATGAAATATAAAAGTGATCAAATCTAAATGTCTTTCATATTTGTTAAAATCTCTCCTCATTTCGAAATCCTTTTGCATTCAATGAATCGACAATATTGAAAAGTACCAATCTTGCATTCTCAATTGGGACGTATGTGAACAACGAAACAGACGAAAGGGATTTACCGTAAAAATGATCCGTAATGAATGTGCCCTACTCCAGAGTATCGGAATACTATCGCTGTCAATTGGTGTATTGTGCCTCGACAATACACTGTGGTGGTATTGTGTATTGCAGGCTAATGGATTGGCGGTAACCACTCGGTGGATTGCTCTGGCCGGACCAATTACAAGGAGTGCTGTCTGGGTTACCACGGTAGTTATCAATATAAACTGGCATCCAACTGTGTCTCATGTACATTATCATCTGATTGTCCTACTAATTGATTACAGAGAAACTAAGTGAATTCATTATAAACTTTCTTGAACCAGATCTATGTGCTTCACAATGAATCAAACCGTTCTTTTCTAATTGCTTTAAAATACGTTACATTGACATTTTATTAACGTTTATTATCCATTAAATACTTAAGTCGTCATGTGTGATAGAGTATCTTAACGAAAAATTGCAGTGAGTAAAGAGTGTGACTACGTTAGTTTGCAGTAAGCAATTTTGACAGAAGAGTAAAACCACGAATAATTTGCAGTAAGTAAATTGGACTCCTTTGAGTGTAAGTATGTTGGTTTAGTGTAAAAATGATCGACAAAAGAATAAGATAATGTTAATGTTCAGTAAGCAAACAGTGACAGTAAATTTGACAGAAGAGTGATACAAGGTTAGGTTACTGTGCAGTAAGTAAATCCAATAGAAGACAGAGATGACGTTAATTTGCAGTGAGGATGAGAGAGAGAGAGAGAGAGAGAGAGAGAGAGAGAGAGAGAGAGAGAGAGAGAACGTTAATTTGCAGTGAGCAAATCCAATAGATGACAGAGATGACGTTAATTTGCAGTGAGGATGAGAGAGAGAGAGAGAGAGAGAGAGAGAGAGAGAGAGAGAGAGAGAGAGAGAGAGAGAGAGAGAGAGAGAGAGAGAGAGAGAGAGAGAGAGAGAGAGAGAGAGAGAGAGAGAGAGAGAGAGAGAGAGAGAGAGAGAGAGAGAGAGAGAGAGAGAGAGAGAGAGAGAGAGAGAGAGAGAGAGAGAGAGAGAGAGAGAGAGAGAGAGAGAGAGAGAGAGAGAGAGAGAGAGAGAGAGAGAGAGAGAGAGAGAGAGAGAGAGAGAGAGAGAGAGAGAGAGAGAGAGAACGTTAATTTGCAGTGAGCAAATCCGATAGGAGAGAGAGACGATGGTAATTGCAGTAAGCAATTTTTACAGGATAGCGTGACGGACGACGTAAGTAAATCTGATGTAAAAGTGTTGGTTTATAGTAAGAAAATCTTACAGAAGAGTGTGAGAACGCTATTTTGTCCTCTTCATCCTGTTTGGCCAGCAGCATTGCTGGACTTTTGCGTTAGTTCCCCAAGATGATTCAGCGATTTGCTGCACATTGTTAGTTCTGAGCTTCACTTTAGCTGCTGTTTTCTATAAGTGGCTTTTAAAAACAGATAGTTTGTTAAACTTCCATCATAAATTTGTTATTTTAAAATAGGAAAATGAACCCGGTAAAAGTTTTAAGCATTACCAACCAATCTCCACTGCAATATGGAAAACTCATTATTGCAATGAACCCAGAACACAGACAAATGAGAAGACTAAAGAGTGGTTATATTCCTTTCTCCGTGTCCAGCGGTGTGGTTCAGCGTGTCTGCAGAGTTACTATTAATAGATTGACAAAGAAATGTGTAGCAGCTCTAGTTTTCAAAAAATGAAATCTTGGTGAGATTATTGACATTAAAGCTTCTTCATGTTTCACAAAACACAACAATGACAAAGAGAATGAACAACAAATACTTTTGGAGACTTTTATAGAATAAAAGGAGCTGCTTTTTGTGATTACACGATGGGTAAGAAGGGTCTAATGCTCATCTTTCTGATTAGAAAGTTGGAATTTGTCACAATCAATTGATAATTTATACATCCAATTGTTCTAAATATAATAGATATCGTTCTAACTTTACCATCCTCATACTAAAGGAATTGATAAATAACAATTAATTAACTGACCTTAGGTAGTAGCAAAGAGTATACTCTTTCATTCTCATCACACTCATTCACACTCATATCTTGATCAGTATTATAATGAAGATAAATGCTAAAACTATATTAGTTGATATATATACATTTTTATTTTTTAATGTCCATGGTTAACACTTTCTTAGACCACTAACTTAAAAACCAGCCACATAAAGGTTTTCTGCTACGTATAGAGAAAAGTCACGTAACTTTCTATCCCTTGGTCGTGACTTGGCAAACTGCAATAAATTATGATATAATGACTATTATGCTCATAAGATGGATGTATGTTGTAGGCTAATGTACTGGACCACTTAGTGGATTGCTCTCCATGAAGTCTGTGTGGAACCAAAGAGTAGCCTGTAGTACTGTTGTGGGGACCAACTCAATCTGTCCACGTGGTTCACATTTAAATATTCCAATGATTCAATTAATGGAAAAATATTAGTAGATATGTTCGATTTAGTATATGTAAATATCATATTATATCTATAATAGTAACAAGTTTATGTATCCTACTTAACAGTGATTAATTTTTATAGAGTAACATTAAGGAGCTATTGAAGCCTACTTATGTGCTTTCGTTCGCAATATTCATAGTTTAATATTCATAGTTTTAAAAATTCACCAAATTTAATAGTTTACACTCCATTTCCAAGGACATCTTATTACAAATATTTACAGATACTAGAGATTTTACATATTTTTTAAACTTTAGACTTTTAGAAAAATTCTATCCTTTAACTTTCGTCTTCACCTTTTTTTTTGAACATACGGAGAACTTTTCTAACCAATTAAGTAAACACACCTGATGCTTTGTACACCAACTATAAATATCGATTAACTAAATATACTCCTGGGACTGTTGGGTAGAGACACAGAAAATTATGAAACAGAGGTCGCATCCAGTAGTGTGCTAAATATGTGGTGAGTAGTGATTTCTCCAGTATGTCATACGATGGCAGGGCCAGCACCTTGTTAGTCCCTCCCTTATTCCCCTAAAATCATCGAGGATAAACGCAGTAACTACAACAACAAATATATAAAGATTTACATTAGTTTTGTATCTATTTATAACTGCCACTGGGAAAGCGCCGTCTATTTATAACTCTGCGCCGTAAGAAAGCGATCTTTGTTTCTTGGTTTTCTGTGGTAGAAATGAAAAGTGAACATATGCAAAGTTGCGTGTGGTGACAGCAGGCCTCTTCCTATCTCATATTCCAATGATTCGCAAGTATAATTGATGAATTCTGCTAAGGACAATGTTATGGTGAAAAATCAGATATAATTGTTGACATTTCTTTGCAATCATTGTAATCAATTCGGGCTTTATTGATCGAAAGAATATTTTCAGATCAAATCATTCTTTAAAAAGCTCAACTCAATACGGTTAAAAATGACTATTTCAGGTAAAAAAAGATTCATAAAAACTTTATGATTGTGAATCCTATCTACGAGGACGTCCGGGCATGGAAAGAAAACGGGTTTTAAGGAAATTCGGCGTTGTCAAATCGTGAAAACTCCAAGGCGAAATTAGAGCAGCTTTTGTAAACCCTTTACGCGATCAAATTTATATTGGCTAATTCATCCTTTTTCTTATCAGAGATAAGGTTCATGTATCCGACCTACACGTTGTATCCTTATCTTACTGGGTAGCATCCACTACCGAGCGGGTTCTTACCCACCTTCCAATTCCTATATTCTTATAAATGTGAGACCCATATAAGATAATATAGTGTATTGAAATACTTTATAAACCTAAATTTACGGTAGCTCCTACCTGGCAAGAAGCGTACACAAAACGCTTCTATTACTCGCAACTATCACTGAAGTCAGTTCATACAGCGAAGCATATATAAAAACGTCTTGAAATGGTATCAAAGTACAATCCCATATTTCTATTTTACATGATTTGTGATCGTTATCGGGATATTTACCATCCTCTCAAACAATGATAATAAATAAAAGAAAAAGAAAATAAGAATGAAATGCATTTCATTGCTGATCTCTGAGTTTTTAATTACTGAAGGAAGTTTAAGTTCTGATATTTAATCAAATCTAATCATAATTATGATATTAGACTCTTACCAGGCATCATGCAACACATATCAAGAAGCACCTTAATCCGTTTATACCAAACAGATTCCTTGATTGTTGTTCTCGAAGTTCGTAAGTTTCTCAGCATAGACCTAAAAAATATGTTAATCAATTTCAATAATCTCCTATGTTGGACATATTTGTCAAGTAATATTTTAAAACGTGATAGTTAATCCATATATTTAGTCATCCTATATTATATACTAATGTGCAACTGCCCCTAAAATCCAGCTTCTTAAAGGTTTTGGTTAGGAAATTGTATATTCGGATATTCTTTATCAGAGAGAACTGAGTACAGTACAGCATAAGCTTGTCAATTACATCCACGAGAGGACTGATTTACAAATTTCAGATACTGCTAAAAAATATAAAAAGATGTTTTACAATTGCTTTAAATAGAAACAAAATACAAACTTCATTATAGTTATTATCTTTGTATTAATGATGTTTTGTCCAGAGTATCACTGTGTGGTCAACCGCCTCGTGGCAGCGGTCATTAACATCGATTTGCATCAACTAACCGATTACCGACCGGTCTAGTCGACTAATTGGACTCATAAAAGACTTCCTGAAGAGAACATCATCGGCTATTAGAGAAAATAATGATAATTAATTGTGTCATGAGTAAAACTACTGTATTCCCAGGGAGCCAAAAGGTTTGATCGGCTTAGACTAGTTTTATCTTTTAGATTAAAGAAGTAAACACTTGAGAATTTCCTTACAACATCGATTGTTGAGTGGCAGTCGATGTTGTTTGATCGGTTGTGTGCTAATTCGTCCAGGTACTGTACGATCTCGTCCAGGACCCAAATTCCTAGAAAAAAGTGTCAACTCGTCCAGGCGGGTTTTACGCATCAGTTAACAGGATAATTGAGTCCATCCCTACGGATCCGCTACCTGCCCAGGTTTTTGAGCATGGTTCATTGGTCCTGCCTGCTAATCTTGTGACATAGGACACATGGTCATCTGGTTGTTTTGCCTCCTGTTTGAGTGAGGGAGTGAGGGTGCAACACTTAGCTATCATCATTCATACTGGCGACCTCAAAGTAAATATAACTATTCAAGTAATTGAATTCATAACAACGCAAAGTGGGTGAGAAAGCTTGTTGTATATGGGCTGCCGATATACGAAAAAAGAGAGTACAAGTCTGGTGAAGTAGTGTTGTGTTTCGCGGCCATATGCTGGACAAGTGACAGTATATATGTTCCTTAAATATTTTACTAAAAGTTCTTCATGTTTGGCTAATGTAATATTTAGGACAAGTTAAACATGTAATTTTAAATTCTCCAGAAATATTGTATTTTTTTCATTGTTTGTAGAATTATTATGTTGGGGTGTATTTTCGATGCTGTTGCCTGTGTCATATGTAAGTTTATACCTTATGTTTGGAAAATATATTATGTAAAGATTTGTTAACATCATAATGAAATGTCATAGGAATTTAGTTATTTTTGTCAATAGTTTATTTTATTATTGTCTTCCTCGTTTTTTATATTTATGTTAAATTTTAATATTTTAAGAGAGCTTAATATACTGAGCATATAGTAATTTGCAGAATGTTCTATTAAAAAAAAAAAAAAAAAAAAAAAAAACTTAGCAGTAAGTGCTTTAGATGTGCAGAATACGTTCAGAATACTGATAGCGTAGGATGCCAGAGGCACCAGATCTACGTAATTTTAGCAAATCTAAGACTTTGTGAGTAAATAATTCATTGAGTATAAATTTAGGTCTACTCTAATTTATTGGTCTATGATACAAATATAGACCAGTGATTTTTGTATTAAGTTACTTAGCTACTACTTTACGACGTTTAAAAAAATTTCTGAAAAGTACTTTTTGCAATGACGCTATTGAACATATTTTAAAATTATTAGAATAAATATTATATATATGGCTATGCATGTGTGCACAAAAGTTTAAATCTGCACCATTAATAGTTAATAGAAAAAGGCACATAAGTACAAAATAACACAAACTTCGGTTAGTTCCAATTGAAAAAGAAACTTTATTTGAAATATATATTTTTGATTCTTTCCTGGAGCATATCCACGTCTCCTCCTTCTTCAAATACTTCTTCTAACTAACTTAAGAAAAATATAAGTTTACACAGAATAGGATGAAATATACTTTACAATAAATACACGAATATTTAATTACATAAAATAATATGTAACTATTATTGCCAACGTTTATTATTCCCTGTCGTGTATGTTGAGAATAAAAAGGATATTTTTATTTTTGTTTACATATCACTATATAATATAGAATTTGTCTGAATATAGAATAACACTTTTAAATATGTTGGTTATTTTAACACTCTAATAGAAAGCATGTCGTTCGAGTTAGGACTTTTATTTCTTATAATTTCAAGTAGAATTTAAAGAAATTGTAACACTTATTACATCAAATAACAAAAGTTTATGGGTGCAGAACAGTAGCTAGTAGGCAAGTCATTAATTGTATCCGGACAGCTCGGTGAGTGGGTTGGAGAGTTCAGCTCCGAGAAGCCTCCTAATCCTCTGGCCATCTCCCGAAAGCGGATCACTCAGGTATAAGGGCTGAACCCTGACCATAATTTACCGGGACCGTTGGTCGAGTATGCACGACATAGTTTGATCGATCAGGGAGGAATGTAGATAGAAGATAACTATGAAAGTCATAATTACCATTCTACGTGTTAGAATGAACAATTCATTAATAATGAGATTAAGATACTTTCATTGTTACCTAAATCTAGTATTAATAAATTAAATTTTACTAATTTTTCAATGTAATTGGAGGTAAGAGAATGTATTAAAATTGATTTACCAATTGTATTGCTTGTCTGGCTGGTGTCCGGACAATTCGTCCCACGGACATTTCGTCCCCCAAGAAAAATGCGGACATTTCGTCCCACTTTGTAGAACGGCTACCTGGGTAGGGTTTTATAAATAGTCTCCAAATATTTCTAAACGGACACTTCGTCCCACCTGAGAGAAGGGTTGTAAAAAGGTTAGGTTGGGTTAGGTTAGGTTAGGTTCTCTCAGGGTGGGACGAAGTGTCCGTTTAGAAATATTTGGAGACTAATTATCAAACTCGACCGAGGTAGACACTCCACAGAGTGGGACGGAATGTCCGCATTTTTCTTTGGGGACGAAATGTCCGTGGGACGAATTGTCCTGTAATCTGTCTGGCTCCATTTGCGGCTGTATAAGGAATCAAGATAGTTAATCGATATAAGCACACAACAAAACACAATCAGGAAGGTTGTATTTTTGCAGAAAATCACACGATTTATATTTAATGTAACATTATTTGTGTTAACTAAAGCCTACATTTTAAAGAATATAAGGATCTTTGAACGAAATGAAATATCTAAATCATCTAAAACAATATTTAGTTACAAATACACATCTCTACGCAATTTAAACTCTATGGATCTATTATTATTAACTAAAAACACATACTTTTTTTCTATCAGAGGAATAGAATATTATATTTTCTTAGTAAAAATTTGCTATATCAAGTGTATAACACGACCAGTTCACAGGAGAAAATTGTTTTCCGATTTACTCTTCTTTCCCTATAATGAAGATAAGATATTATATAAAGCAGAAACATTGCATATTGGAATCACTTCCCACACTCTAACTAACTCTGCCAGAAGCTGCAAAAAAAGAATCCTGGAAAATTCTCAAGTGAAAATTTTGATGAGTTATTTAAAAACATTACAGGGCAATATTGGGATGAAATTCCCTAATAAACCTAGAAGCAAAAAATGTTTGATGTATTACAAAATCGAAGCGGAATTGTAACTTACTCCCATAATGATAACGATATGTAAACATAGCAAAAATCAAGTATCGAATTGAGCTTTCATCATAAAATGAATGTTGTACAAAAAATGTTGATGAATTCATTTGAGATATTCTACGAAATTGAAGTTTTGAGTTGAGGGATACTAATATTCCAGACTATTTTGTCTCTTGTAATGAAAAATCAAACACTCGCAGCACTCGTTATCATGGATGAGGGAAGCATCATCACTCAAAATACATTATAGTTAAGAGCAGCGTTCAAACTATCAGACGGTTTCTTTTGTTTTTCTACGCAGAAAAACCATTTATCTTTGTGATGTTTATCGCCCTCTATTAACTGCTATTTATTTAATGACTGTTTGTATTCAAAACTCTTCTCTTTTAATTACTCATTGTCTTCTATCTCTGAGTTCCTACACTTGGGCATCTTTAATTAAAGAAATACTAGTTACTCTTCATTTATATTGTTGAGCATTTTAATGAACCATGAAAACACTTCGTGACGAAGCAACCAGACTCAAGGTGCAATAGTCATCTATTTATGTCCTTGAAGTAGGTATGAAAGTAATAATGGGTGAATAATATAGTATGTCAAACAAGATACAAATGAAAAAAATGTATCACACAAGAAAAACAAGAAAATTCTAAAAATCTTTTTAATTTTATTAATAAAATCAAATCGTAATTCAAGTTGTATCACATATGCTCGACATGAACCCAAATGGTATGTGCGTGAAACAGAATAACAATAAAAATGTGAGATTAATAACAGACAAAAATAAAAAGAAGACATGATAAAGAACTAAAGATGTTTTAAAAATTAGGAATAGTTCTAAATATATATTGTGTCTTTTATATCCCAGACTATTGTCTCTTGTAATGAAAATTCAAACACTCGCAGCACTCGTTATCATGGATGAGAGAAGCATTATCACTCAAAATGCATTATAGTTAAGAGCACCAGACAATAGTTTGGGAACTTATTTTTTTTAATATTTCTCTACATAAATATTTTGGAAAAATTTTACTTAAACATGACCTTAATAATAACAAAATAAAATTTGTAGTATTTTAGAATGTAATTTTAGAAATAATGTTATATGTTTATTTTTAGATTCTTTATGTACTTATCTGATTGTATTTATTGTATATACACGGCTTCATATCTGAATATCACCAAAATATGTATGTAAAATTGACAATGTTGATTGCTCATTTGAGCTGAAAAACAATAAAAATATGATTTGATTTAACAGAAAAAAATAGACCCAGAAAAAAGGAATTCCCACAAATTCAATAGCCTTGCATAAATATATGCTTTATGTACCTGCGGTGCTTGTGACGGGTATCTCTCCATTTGATTATGTAAAACGCCTACACTGAAAATCATTTATTACAGTTTAGGAGTAGCTAGGTTAGGTTAGGTTAGGTTAATATAAATCAAACAGCACCACTTTATCCAAAGATCAGACACGGATAATGCATTAGAACGTACTAGTGAAGTATCGTAAAAAAACATAGGGCTTAGCTTCAATAAAAAGAACATAGCCTTTCCTTAGAAGGAAAAAGGTAGCTATAAGGAATTAGGTTATTATAAATGACCATTGTTTACAAATAAGGAAATATAAAACATATACAAATGTTGGAGTTATTATTCTGGTTTCAGACTTGGATGCCGATACAGCTTGTGTGTATTATAAGGTAAATATAAATGATTACTTGTGTGTAGGATAATTATGGATGATGTGTGTAGACTTGTTACTAACTGAGTTCGACTTACATGATAAATAACCATTTATTATTAGCCCAATGGCCAGGAAAATTGAGGGGCCTTAAGCTTTACGTGGAATTCGAACCACGTAGTATTTGGTCTGATTTTCAGCAAACTGACAAACCTGGTACTCAGTTATCTTCTTACACCACATCTCACCCCAACTTCCACCCAACACGGACTCTCCAGACTTCTCTAGTTGTGCCCATGTTGATGGCAACCGTTGAGTGAATGCCATGGTAGACGGACTAAGTCCGTTTTATAGTTGGGATATAATTTAGTTTGGACAATTTAAAAATATACATCAATCTTATTTTTAGGAAATGGAGTTAAAATAAACGTAAACGATTCGTTAAGGGATCATAATTATAGTATTTACAATTTCGTCACAGTGAAATAATATAGATATCAAGTCATTACGGTTAAACTCCTCCTTCAATAGGCCATAGAGTATAACATGAATACTAATTGTTTCAACACATTCATCAAAACTATTAATCCGATCCTTTGAGAGAGGCATAAATAAATTCTAAATTCCATTTACTTTAATAGATTGTTCATTATTTATGTATCGCATTGTCCATTGTTTTATAATGAGTGGTCTGTAAGAGTTTTATTGGATTGTGCGGAATGTCCAATATTGTTTTACGTTCGTAAATTAATAAACCAATTGCTTTATCAGTGCGTTTTTAAAAGTATATTATTTAGCAAATGTAACAAATAAGTTAAGATACAAAAGGTAACAATATGTTAAAATCTTGAACCTCCTCTTGCGCAATTATTTGGGCTCTAGGTGTAATTCTAACGTTATTGGTATGCAGACCAGGTATAGAGCTACAACTCGAATGTTCTAGGTATGTAGACCAGGTATAGAGCCACAACTCGAATGTTCTAGGTATGTAAACCAAGTATAGAGCCACAACTCGTATGTTCTAGGTATGTAGACCAGGTATAGAGCCACAACTCGAATGTTCTAGGTATGTAGACCAGGTATAGAGCCGCAACTCAAGTGGTCTAGGTATGTAGACCAGGTATAGAGCCGCAACTCGAATGTTCTAGGTATGTAGACCAGGTATAGAGCCGCAACTCAAGTGGTCTAGGTATGTAGACCAGGTATAGAGCCGCAACTCGAATGTTCTAGGTATGTAAACCAAGTATAGAGCCACAACTCGTATGTTCTAGGTATGTAGACCAGGTATAGAGCCACAACTCGAATGTTCTAGGTATGTAGACCAGGTATAGAGCCGCAACTCAAGTGGTCTAGGTATGTAGACCAGGTATAGAGCCGCAACTCGAATGTTCTAAGTATGTAGACCAGGTATAGAGCCGCAACTCAAGTGGTCTAGGTATGTAGACCAGGTATAGAGCCACAACTCGAATGTTCTAGGTATGTAGACCAGGTATAGAGCCACATCTCGAATGTTCTAGGTATGTAAACTAGGTATAGAGCCACAACTCGAATGTTCACTGTAGATGCTCCACTACCGACCAGTTTTCTGTTTTGCATTTAAAAATCTGAATACCATGAAAATTATCATTAAAAATGATAAAAAAATGTTACAGTCATCCTAAACATTAGGAAAACAATGAATCTTGTAAGGCTCTACAATTATCTTGTAAGGTACGGATATAGTGAAAGTGTACTAATATCCGTGTTATTCTCATAATAAAGAGATGTCATTTGGTTAGAATAGATGTTTTTTATTAGAAGAAAATAGGGTTATAAGAGAATTTTAAAATCCAATGGCAATATAAACGCCTAAATGTTAAAATATTTCTCCCTTTCTTTAAACAGTTCGATTTATAATGAACTAACCAACGACTATGCAATTTTAATTAAAATGTCAAGTAGTTGATTATTTTCAGCTTGTTTTCTTCATCACCGTTACACGACGGTACAAGGTTGGTGATTACAGAGAGGAATTGGAGGTGGGCGAATCAATTATAACCACGTTATTTTCTAGTCATCCTTTAATATGAAAAACAAAATAAAAACTCTTCAATGCTATTTGTAACAATATATAAAACCATAATATCTGTAAGAAAATTCTGAATTTTGAATGATTTATTTTCATTTGTTTTATATTGTAAACATAGTAGCGTACACACATCATTTTCGGAAGGTCTTCTTATTGGAAACATTATAATTTGAGAATAATTACACTTTAAAATTCCTTTCACTTCAAATATGAATATGGGTTTTGGTCTGAATATGTTATCTTTAAAAACGAAAGGCTTCATTTAATACAAATTAAATTATTAGAATTTTTAAGTGAAATTATTTTACAATTATGATATAGAGTATGTACCCCCTTATTATAGGTTGGTATGACCTCGGCACATCTAATACCACATCTGCAGTATGCAAGACGGAATCTGCCGTTTCACTAAATGGAATGGAAACAGTCTTTATTTGCGTGGAGAAGTTAGGGCCTCTTTTACAATTAAGTAGAAATGGAGTTCCAAAACTAAGTGAAGTCGTGAATTTAGTAACAGAAATCTTTGTTCAGAAAAACTTTCAAGAAATGCTTGCAATGCAAGCTCGAGGGTCATTGACAGGATGAACTCCTAATATGAACTGTGAAAGGAAACACTGTTGAAGTTCATAGATAGTACCCACTCCCCGTAATGGGAACATCGGCTACCACAATGTAGTTCAACGTATGTACTGTCATTTGTTATCCCAACTTGTGATGACCTTTGGCAGCGAGCGGAGTGACCGGGCCCCACAGGTCGCTAAGAGCATTACACCCCCTCCCATCCACCCACACCTTTCACAACACTCGTACACAACGGCTAAGCCGATTTCCTTCGTTACGACCCGCGCCAGGTGGGTGACAAGCACGCCGTTATAATCTGACAATTGTGCGGCTATAGGGTGTCATAATGGCAGTATTATCAGCGTTTTCCAGAATAAAAATAAAGCTGAATTTAATCCTCCATGTTTACATTCTTCGCCTTGTGAAAACAAAGTGTGGTATACCTTTTACGTACCACACGTAGTCAACGTATGGAAAAATCTTTTCCTTACCAATGTTAACAAAGAACAAAAGTACCCCATTTATTTACGTACCAAATATAAAAAATTTTGGAATAACCTTTCTTACCAAACGTAACAATCTCGCTGCAAAATCTTTTACCTATTAAAGGAAACCAAATCGCTACAGAAACTTTAACACACCAAACGCAACCAAAGTGTTGCAGAACCTTTTAGGTACAAAATAAAAAAGTGAAATAACCTTTCTTACCAAACGTAACAATCGATTGGCGATACCGTTTACCCATCAAAGTAAACGAAATTGTTGCAGAATTGTTAACATACCAAATGCAACCAAATTTTGGCAGAACACTTTACATAAGAAATTTAACCAAATTGAGATATAAACATTTACGTACAAAACATAACCAAAGTATGAAAAACATTTTAAGGACCAAACGTTATGAAGGTGTACATGAACCTTTGGTACGAAATGTATCGAAACTGTGGTGAAAACAATAGTTTCTTAGTTCAACAATATATATATTTTTTATATTTAACGTATTCCGTTTGCAGCAACGTTATTGGATATTGAGATGTTATATTAACTAGATTGTTACAATCATTTATCTTTAAGAAGGTTGAGGAGGGCTACTAAATACTTTCAAGTAACAACCTCTTTTCGTGTGATCCATAATTTACTAAACATATAAAGGCTATAATATTGTGCATTGTTAGGAAAAATGGATCAAATTACTTTAGTTTCCACCCAAACTCAACCTCTTTTCCACAGCAATAACTACCAAAATAACATAGGTACTCATGTATTTGGAAGGAAAGGTAGGTTTCTCTCGATACCAGAAATCTCTTATTCTTATCTGATTGTGATAACAAAATATTACGCCTCTACTTTCTCTACTACATGCACGCCGACTCAAGCTTGCTCATGTAGTATGTTATGTTAGGTTATATTTAATTGATTTAAAATTAAATGGGGGAGGCTAAAAGAATTTGACTACAAGAACGTGCTTTACCGTGGTTCGGAAGTCACGTTAAACCGATGGTACAACGAACGAAAATGGGCTCGTTTAAGTAGACGAGGAGTAGTGTGTTTTAACTGGACATCTCTCACAAATAATGCCATATGAAATTTTATTTTTACCTATAGTGGATAGCAACTAATTGATCTGAAATGTCTTTATATTAAAGTAATTTGACCCTCTTAGCAGTCCCGAGGCAACACCTCCTCACTGCAACAATGTCATGCAATCCTGGCTGTCATTTGTTATACTAACCCGAGTATATACGTGGGTGACCTCACGGATTGGTCGGCCCCACAGGTCGCTAATAGCATTATCTACTTCCCCCGCAACATCACCAGCCTTCTTACACAATGAAAAAGCCGATTTACTACGGTAAGGCGGTCTCCAACGCGACAACCTCAGTACCACAATACAAAAACATAATCTCTGGTATAATACCAATAGTAGAACCATAGTAGAACAACCAATAGTAGAACAATATGTCTCAAAGAAAGAAAACAATTATATTAAAAAAATTATAATGAAAAATAAAACAAACTCTAAACAGTAATTCACAATTTTCTAATACATTTTTCGACATTAAAAATCAACGTTTCATGGAAGTGATATGATAACAGAAAACTTAAAAAACATAAAGTCAACAACTTTAAGGTTAAAAACAACATCCCCAAACTGCCAAACAATCAATGGAAAGTCGACAGACCTATAGTAGCAATACATTGTTTCCGTCAGCAGGCTAAAACATGCCTTACTGTACGGTTCGTGTTTGTTATTAAATCGAGTTAAAGTGAACACTTTACGGTTATTAATGGTCCATTCTAGTGGACCATAAGTTGTTATTATGAGTTTTTAAATGTAAAATTATCAATAATGACATTTAAAGTTTCACATACTTAACCACGAAAAAGATACAAAAATACTAAATTGCGTACAAAAAGCTATTTTATGGTCCACTTAAGTGTTACGATACTATTATCATTACGAATCAAATTATTGAAATAGAAACCCACGTAATTGACGATATTCGTGCAGAGAAACTACCACCTTAATAGAAAGAATCATAGACAATAAATATAGAGCTGTATCACAGAGAGAAAATAAACAGAAATGCCTCCAATAATGCTGTGAATAGGTATCGAGTAAGGAGATTGGGGTTTCGAATTGTTAGTCTCCAGTCCACCGCGTGGATGTCAGGCCAGCACCGTTGTCAGTCCCTCCCCTTGTACCCCTTCGAATCCTGAAGGATAATCGTAATAATCATCAGAACATAGTTATAAAGATTTACATTAGTTGTATGTAATCCAGTTATATGCGTTCAATCCGGTCGTGAAAAATACCTCTTTTTCTCTAAAAGTGTATTGGTACTAATTTTCTTTTTCAAAAGAGGAATATAATTAAATTAATGCCACTAGACCGCATGGATAAATTTTACTATATCTCTGTTTTCAATAAGCATGACACTCTCTATAAGAGCGAATATTATATAAATTACATAAGTGAACAAAATACAGATAATATCCCATGTTTAGTACACTGTAAAATGTCTTTTTGTGGAAGTTTTAAAAGTCAACTGGACCGTATATGTTTTCTCTGCGTGATACTAACTACAAATAATATTTTAAAATGTTTGTAAGTCTATTTGTAAAACTATTAACTACCGATTTCTCACACTGAGATTCTTATTACTCGTATTAATGATACATATACAAAATACACAACATCTTTTTATAATGATAATACAATACAATGGAAGAGTATTCATAATAATTAAAAAAGTTAATTTCAATATAATAAAAGATTATTTATGATGTGATCTGATGCATAAAGATACTAAATTTCTAGACTTATTAAAAAAACCAACAAAAATAAATTGATGAGTTGGATTTTTTAACGTAATTTTTAGTTTTTACCCTACAAGCGTTAAGTTATCAATTCTTTAACAATACTACAGTACAGTTTTGTAAAAAGAATAATGCAATAAATATATAAGAAATTTGAACACTTCACTAAATTAATTATTATACGTTCTCAGGAAGTTGATGGATTGTACACGAGTAATATAATTAGATCATAAACAAATAGTACTCTATAAAATAATTATATGATTATTACAAGTTATTACTGAGGAAGATCAACACCCAAAAAAATCGTTTAATGTTTCAATGGATCAAACTAATAATTTTACTATAAATTATTTGAATGAAACGTAATAAATTAACTTTAGTATATTGCGTAGATTTAGTAATTGTAGTAAATTACAAATTTACTGCTCAGTAAATATGTCAACTTATGTAACCAAACTATTCTTGAAATAATTGCAAATTTATAAAATAATAAACAAAACTAGGATAGTTAGGATATTTACATATTAACTATATGTCAAACAGTAATGAAACTACAAACAAAAACTAATATCAACACCTAGTCATGATACAACAAAAAAATAATAAACAAAGCAATTATACTTTAAAATTTGCATCAATTAACTGTTTTTCGCTCTTTCATAAATCAAGAATATTAGGCACTATCTTTTAACTCTTGTACGCATTTTACGAATTTTTTGCAGGCTCTAAATATATTTCGGGTTTGGCTTTAGTTGGGCGCACACAGGGGGCTTTTGGGGACTACGAAAACATAAGTTTCCTTGTCCATTAGTTGTCAAATGGTTCAGAACCCACTCAATAACGTTTACTTTAATTTGAAAAATATAAAAACATCTCTTGTCACCAAATGTTGGATAGTGAGAACTATTAAACTTGAACAAATAAAGAATACTTAAAAAATACACGCAAAAAATGTAATGCTTTAGACTTTCGTTACCAAACAATTTCTCGCCTCATTTGATTTTCTTTAAAATAAATTTTAATAGCTGTTGGAACTAGGTGTTCATATGTAGAATGTTATTACAGTTGCAGTTCTTGTATTTGTCTGTCTTGTGGGTTTTTGAATCCTCAGCCGATAGATTTGTGAACCAAGACGTAGTATGCTATGATTAAGTCTAACAAGATAAATGGCAGAGTTCCCCTATACCTAGGGGCTCGGAACCATGGCAATCTTGCGAAATTCCCAAGATGTTTAGAGTGATAAATTTTGCACATGTTTAGTGAATATTACGAAGAAACGACTATCCTTATAAAATTACAATAACTGCATTACAAAACCTCGACTCCTGGAGAGTTTCCAGCACGTATAACACCCACGTGGTAACGTATAGTGCATATGTCCGGTTGCAGAACCGACGATGTAATTGAATTACTTCATTATACCGACTCTGATGACGCCATTATCAGAGTTGGTTCGTATGTTTTGTAACCCAAGTACTTGCAAGTTCTTTGGACGATGCACTGACTTCTGAGACCAGCATACTCACGATGTCAAGGATCCATCCTCGTTGCATCCTCATAAGCGTCCAATGACTCTTATTCTATTACTTCTAGGGGACACCCCTGCATGTTTCGCGTCACAAACCCGTCTCTCACTGCGCTCGTGACACCTCACTCTTACTGATGTGTTGTTATAGTTTTACTTATGTATATTATTTGTCCTCTATGAGTGTAGAGTAGATGGGTGGGCCCTCAGGAGTCTTGGCAGGTCGTGTTGAAAGTTTGGCTAGGTGGGCAAAGATATGTCCACCCCTATCACAGTTATAAGTAGGGTAATGAGTGGAACCCTAGTTGTGTTAGAAGGGTGGGTTTTTCGTCCCCTAAAGTGCCGTTACGCCTGATGTGGGAGTGCTGTCAGAAGATCCCGTTCCCAGTCATGCGTAATTTACGAATATTAGTTTTAAATTAGCAATTTCTTTAGATTTATGATGTGGAATGTTCTAGCCATCAGTACTTAGTGAAAGTCTTGGTAACAGCGAACACACTTATGTATTTAAATTCTTTCTATTTATGTGGGATAAATATTTTTATATCTTTAACTATGTTCAACCGAGAGAATAGTCTCTGAATTTAATCCTTTCTTTTGCCCAGGCGTCTTACGTGAACGATTTTAAGATATATAATATTTTGAATATTGGCACTGAAGATATATAACAAGATATCGTTAAAGAATCAGACTGATCTCTCACTCACCCTATAATCCACCTTTTGTATAACTAAACTATCCATCCAATCTTCACATCCACCCATCATCCATGCATTATTGTATCTACGTCAGCCCCTTTCCCACAGTCGCGTAGAGGTAATCCTGCAGAAGACTATAATCCGAATAAAATTGGTAAGGTATCCTGAACCTGTAGTAACGGCAGCTATGTCCCAGCAGTAAATTTCGGGTTTTTCAGAGCATGTAGGCCTATATATGATTACAAAGTACGTGTGATAACAATTTATTTTTATTATTTTTGGTGTTAACTTACAGTACGTACTTTGAATGTATACTTAAATATACGAAGGTTATAATATGATTTAAATTGATAACATATGAGCATATATCTTACATTTATACAACTTGTAAATTCTCTTTTATTTAAAATTTCTCGGTGATTTGAAACCTTTTACTATTGTCCATTTTCTTAGATACGTT
Source organism: Stictocephala bisonia (assembly GCA_035578905.1). Lineage (NCBI taxonomy): Eukaryota > Metazoa > Arthropoda > Insecta > Hemiptera > Membracidae > Stictocephala > Stictocephala bisonia. Next base: position 1,075,571 of record JAQJVL010000318.1, read on the forward strand.
TTTGGTAAATTATTCTTTGGTAGGTAAATTATCAGATTTGAGCAACCACTTTTACTATCAAACAAATCAATCTTTCAGCTATTTGATCTTTATTCATCTCTTAGACGCTGATCTTAGAGATATGGGCGAATATGAGGAGTGAATGAGTGTAGATGAACTAGTGCAGTCATTGTTACTATCTGAGTTCGACTTAGCTCAGAAAGTACTATTTATTAATAGCCCAATAGTCAGGGCAACTATGGGACCTACAACTTTACGTGGAATCCGAACCACGTAGTTTTGGTCTGATTTTCAGCTAACTGACAAGTCTGACACTCAGTTCTCTCCCCTACACAACATCTGAACCTTGAATACCATTCAACACGGACTCCAGACTTCTTTCGTAGTATTTACGTTGATGACAACCAATGAGCGGATGCCGTGTCAGTATTAAGAGAATTGAGCATGGAACCTATCACCTACAATCAATCTCCCAAACACATTGTCCCCAAGTAGCTGGGCAACAGCACTGCGCTACCAGTGCCGACACATGTTATGTGTACAATTAACGTAAATGGAAAACCAGTCCTATTCGGTTGTGAATTCGATACGTCTGATGATAGATATTAATTTTATTGTGATATATTGTCCTAATATTTTTACTTTCTTGTACTTATAACACAGATACAATTATTCACAAATTACTTATGTTATAGGGAAAACTGTGCGTGTTGTCATCTGAAATGCTGTTTAAGGTATAAACTTTACCCACAGCAGTAGAAAAAAGGCATAACCACTTTAAGAAAACTCTATACTGGTAAATCTCCAAATCAAAGATAAGTGCTCCATCCGAAGGCTTCTAATATGGCTAAATGGATTATAAGCTTATCAAAGTCAGCCCGACATCCTTCTGAAAAACATGTGCTTTACAAGCTGAATGAAATAAAAAAGAGCTAACTGTCCCCTGGAAGTCGCCATAAATATTACGTAGGAAGAGACAGACAGGGCGATTTCCAATGTACCAACATATCAGTAGGTTCGTGCACAAAGAATGAGGAAACAGAGATTGCATTAAATAGTTTAAAACATTTGTGTCGAGTAGTTATTTCTTCACTTTGCCTTCCGATAACAGGGCCAGCACCTTGTCAGTCCCTCATATATTACCCCCTCCCCCAAGGATTAATGTAGTAATTATTATTAAAGATGAACATCAGTTCTAATATATTTATAACTGCCATCATGCCGTTCACTGCGGTCATATGAAAGCGAACTCTGTATCTGTTTCTCTGTGGTTCATGTGTGAGGCGTTGCCGTAATGGACAGGGGTTACAGAAAGAGAAAGCTGCATTCTAACATTATTTTATGCTCCCTAGTTTTGTGGACTGTTTACTGACACGGTCCTACAACCGCGCTTAGTCCACAAACGCTCGTCGCGTTATAAAGCGGACAGTCCACAAACTACAGAACATTTTGTTTAGAGATTAGCTGTATAGTTAGCTCATCTGTTATTATGGAATGTTTACCTTATGTTGAGTGACATGCTGTATGTTTAGAGATTAGCTGTATAGTTAGCTCATCTGTTATTATGGAATGTTTACCTTATGTTGAGTGACATGTTGTATGTTTAGAGATTAGCTGTATAGTTAGCTCATCTGTTATTATGGAATGTTTACCTTATGTTGAGT